>JAOXNG010000012.1:108970036-108983175 GCA_028566535.1 Scolopax minor | reverse complement strand
GGACACTAGTCCCAGCACAGAGTTCCTCCTGCTCAGCTCTGGGTTCTCTTGTGCTGCTGATGATTTCTGGCTTGAGGACCCTACTTTGTTTCGCTCATCTCTAAAACTCGCACAGTTTCTTTGAGGCAAGATGCTGAACTGCATGACACAAATCATGAAGGTAATTTCTATGCTAGGGGAACAGAGAGATAAGTTATTTCAGTAAATAAAAACCCACATAAAAGATCAAGCCTGCTCATAAAAAGTTTTGCTATAAAAAGCTTTTCCATTGAAAACAATTAGCAGAACACATTTTCTTATTGGCTATCAAGTTCAAACATGTGAATATTTATATTGTGCTTTCAAAACTTTTAAAAGAAATTAACATTTTTATTGGTTTTGTTGATTATAATTTCCAGAAAGCAAATTATATCAACTTCAGAGGCAAGACTAGCTTTCAGTAGGTGATACAATAACTAGAAGAACACATTGAAGCAATCAGGACAATAAATATATGGAAATTGTTCCTCAAAATTATTATTTTCACCCATACTAACATACCATTCAAGAATAATATCCATAGAAGTTCAAAAGGACAGTAGATACCTTGATAGCTCATCAATCATCAGTAGAGGCATCACTTTCCAGAATTGTAAGTAGTTAGAATTTTAATAGAAGCAAAAAGTAAGTACGTGGTACTGCAGCAGGAACTGATAGTGCATGTCATAACTGAAAGGGACCTTTTTCCTTAATTCTATTTTTAATGTTGTTCGTAAGTTTCTAAATGTAATTCCTTTTTGGATTAATTTTTTCCATTCTCCAAGTCAGGTTTAAAGTAAATTCTGTCTGAAAAGATTATAACTTTTGCTTTTCCACAAACTGATTCAAATTCAGGTAATTCCAGGTGTCATAGTTAAGTCCTTAATGAGTTCAAAGATATAAGTAGTAAATATCTGAAAACTAGTATTTAACTATTTCCTATCTGTTAAATGGCAATGTAACATTTACATTCTTCAGTCTGGAGTTGATTACTTAAAGGATTATGAGCTTCATCAAGTTTGAAAACAGTTTAAAGCAATGGATAGTTAAGCTGGATACTTTGATTATGCTGATGAAAAAGGGCAATTTCGTTGGCATTCTCTGCTTGCTCTTTTCCAAGGAAGAAGTTTAGCATACTGAGAGTTTCAGAAGTTTCAATTTTGCTTAGTCTGTGTGGATTTTAAAAGAGAGCTTTAGCTAATGGAGGTCTGCCAGTGGGAGAGCTGCATTGTATGTGACCTCAGACTGTCCCTGCTGTAGACTGTCTCATTGCAGGACATAACAATAGAGCAGGACAAAGCACAGTTTGACTCTCAGATCCTGAGTTCAGGCAGCAATAAATGGAGTTTGTTTGGTTGGTTTTTTGTTTGCTTATGTTTTTTGTTTTTTAAAATTCCTCCTCCTAAAGCTGAAAGATTTCTTTTTTTCTTGAAAGTGTATCTTTGGAGTATGCAGAACAACATCTCAGCCCAGGAGTAACCTAGAGATCTAACTTCAGCAGAAAGACCTCTAGCATTTTTCTATACTTCAAATGCCTATATTTGTTTATTTTAAATAAAATATTTTTCTTGTGTCAGCATTAGAAGATATACAGTTTAATCTTTCATAGCTACTTTATCTCCAAATTTTAACGGATTCTCAGGCTTCTCCTTGACACTATCAGCTGCACTGGGCTCCCTTAAACCTAGATGAAACTCTTTCCTTATTATCATATCACTTTATAATACATTTTTCACTAGGCTGTAATGATCACTGCTCATTTATGAGGCCAGTATTTGGCATTTCTGAAGCACAGTTTCTGCGGTCTGTGGTAACAAAAGCCTATGCAGTAAACTTTTAAATATACAGTACATAAAGAAGCTCAAGTCCTTCTAAACAAGAGGATAATTGAGAGGCAATTGCACTGATGTTAGTAACTAAATAATTGTCTCAGTAAACCAACTGAAGCTGCAAGCATAAAGTTTTTCAACACCTATCAGTACAGACGACAAAATGCAATTTTGTGGCAAGGTTGTGATAAAATGTTTATTACCCTTGGTCATGGAGTAGCATGTGACTAGTAGTGTGCAAAAGGCAAGAGGATACCTTAGAGATGTCATATTCCTTTATATAAAATTTCTAGGATAAAAAAAAAAATGAACTTGGGTCTAATAAGGAAATATTTTAATTTTTCTTTGTCATTTTAAAGTATCTCAGTTCAATTATATTATTTTTGTCCCCTATTCTTCAGGTATGTCAGGTAGGATTACTCCTACTGGCTTTAAAATATGGTCAGTGATTTATATACCTGTAAAAAGAGCTGAGATCACTTCCAAGAGCAGCCCCTCCTTTCCTCATTTACCATACTATTTATATTTCAAAACAATCTAGATTCCCACTGCTATGTCTAATAATTATTTCTTACTTTAATTAGAGAGGGTAATGCAAATATATTATTAGTGCTGAAAACTATTATTTTAATGGATTGATGTATTCACTTCCTATCTGATTTTCAGGGATTAGAACAGTTTAGATAAGAATAGACAAATTAACACGTGTTACAAAAATAAAGGTATTATTTCATTAGAACAGTGTCTTTCATAGCTGAATTGCACTTGATTGAATTCCTTTAAAAAATGCACATTAGAATTAACAACTCACTGGAATTAAGGTGCTCAGTTTTCTACATTTTGTGTTCTTAGAAATTCTGTTGTAACGTGGTACATACTCAGCAGCATAATGTTTGTATATCAATTATTTTGATTCATCTCAACTTGCACAGACATAAGTGTTTATTTCTATAGGCCATGGTGATATCTGCTGTCCTTTTGATTCCTTGAGGATTCCTTCAAAGTCTGTTAGTCCAGACTTAAAGGTAAATAAAAAGGAAGCTCTGAATTTAGCATTATACTTCTATATCTGGAAAATACGGTGTTTTAAATTCTGCTTTTATTTACACTGGTTCAACTTCAGAAGTTTCATCTACCCACAAAATTTAAAATATTTTATTCCTGACATATACTGTGGAAAATGTACTTAAGATGTGGATATGGTCTGATAAGAGCTAAATCAATGGTCAAAATTATGCAAAAATGAAGTAAGACATTCATGCAATTCACAAGTCCCAAATGATGTCAAGATGGTAAAGATAAGCATTACAGTGCATCAAAAATCATGTCTTCAAAATAAGTTTGCTGAACCAGAGTTACATGGGAATTGAAAAGAAAATACTGGTTAAATTGTGGTTAACCTTTGAGAAGTGTTTTATGAGCCATGAATATTACATAGTATTTTATTAGGCAAATGGAATAACTAATAGTACAGGAAATCACTGAAGCTTTAAATGGGCGATGGTTTGCACAAAACTAATGCATCAATCCCCTTGATAAAGAAGCACTTCACTGAGTAATATTTTCCCAAATGTATGCAAGTGTATATACAATTTTGCTACTAAATCTCATATAATGCATGCATACATATCTATGTATAACAAGGTAAATATTCAGAGAAGTAGCCTTTCTTAATTCTAAAATTCACAGTTTTCCTTTTATGCACTTATTTTAATGACTAAACTTCTAAGTATAGAAATGTGTCACTGGTTTCTGAACTGAAATTTGCATCACAATTTGTTTTATATAGCTTGCTTTCACTTACCTGGATTACATTTCCATGGGGACAAAAAACACAAAGAAAAACAACACAAACAGTCCCCCATACAAAAACCTCCTCAGATTATTCTTTACAATGCTTTTGTGCTTTTGAGATTATTTTGTAGAAATATAGTTTGCAAGTTACAAGATAAAATATCTTGTTCACGACTACCATCAAAGGAGTCATTCACATTAATTTACTTTTCCATAGTAGAGATAATATTCATAGCTAATATTCTAATAGCATAGGGGAAACTAGCTGGCTTTCCTGGGGGGTCTGTCAGAACAGAAGCCTAGGCTAGCTTCACTGGAAGAAGAAATCTCTCTCCAGGGGCTGCAAAGGAGGCTTCAGACTTTGTCCTCATTCAGCTACTTAGTGTTCATGAATAACTTTACCTCATTCCTACACTATGGACTGATTGCAGTAAGGGATGCTTCACAGAAGTGCTCCAAGAAGGCTATAGTAATGATTTTGTGCAAACTGATTTGATGATTTCTCACTGAGAAGCTTTAGCATTTACAATTAGTCAAACTGCATGAAAGATTCAGCTAAATTGATTTTTTTTTGGTAAAAATTATGACCAGTAGAAAAAAAAAAAAAAAAAAAAAATAGGAATCTTTGCTCACTCACTACAACATCATGATATTAATTAGATTCTTCAATAAAACAAATAAGTCAGGTTTTGTCAAAGCAACAATTTATAAGTCTTCAGTGTCTCTCACTGCAAAGTTAGTTCTAAATAAAAGACATTATTCTGGAAAATATAAAATCCTGAGTGCTAAAGAGATAGGAAGCTTTATCAGACTTCAGAATTATTCTTTAGATATTAGTAAAATATTTCAAATTGCTTTAACATATGCAGTTTTCTTCTGAAAAGGTAGAGTCCTAAGATGGATGAACTGAAGAAAGCAAACCCAAGGGGACAGTGAGAATGAAAATAAAGTATCTGATTTGTAAGCATAGGATATAATGACAATATGGCACAACAAATACATAAATATGATGGTGCTACAAAACTTTGAATAAGAGAAATGTTTCTTGGATTGTTTTCCAGAGTTAGCTGTGGACCAAGAATATTGCATGCCAATCACATTCCAAAGCCTGAAAGGAAAGGAGTTGAATGTATTTTTTATAAGTGGATCCTCTTAGACACCTCCTCCTTCTTAAATATGCAATCTATTAGTTTAAATATTAAAGAACAAAAGGTTAGAGAGGGAAGTATCAGTTAATTAGCAATTCACAGTGCTCTGAGTTTGTTCACTATTTTAGTCTCACCAGAGCAGAATATTTTTATTTTACTAAATTCTAAGCAGTGAGGAAAGGTTATGCTTTATGTATTTGCATAATATATGCACACTAAAGTTGCCGTGATGGCACAGTTAATTGATTCAGCTGTATTAACGACAGTTTAATTTTTATATTCATAGTACAACTTCCACTAGTCTTTTTGTATTATAGCTGAGAACTGAAGCATTTTGTACATTTAGAATGTTGGAAAAATCTTACTGCATACACAATTATAAAATAATTGGCCTATTTGAATGCTAATTACATTTAAAAGTCTTGCTTCTCTAGAGACAGAAATTCAGCCTCGGCCATGAATTGATAATAAACTTACCAGGATGTAGCTGAGTATAAACAAAGACATCAGTGAAGAAACAAAAGCCATTAAAAGATGGCAAGATGTGGGAGGCCAGAGAATAAAATAGATTTAGATAACATCAGGTTTGTTTCGTGGTCTGAAGTGGATAATAACAGAGATACAGTTGCTAATGTACTGGGATCCTGGTCTTCTGATATCGTCAAAGATCAGGAGTCATTGGTATAAACATGTAAGAGGATGATAGATGGGCGTCTTACTGTGTCTGGAGTTTAAAAGGCAAATTTGTTCCCTTGTCTTTTCTCTTATTTCTCATCTGTAAGCTGCTAGAACTGTAGTTTGGTCCTTTTTTTATCTGTCTTTCATTTAAGCTAAAGTATAGATTCAGTTCATTCAGCAGTCAGGATGCTGGATTGTTTTTTGTTGATAAGAAATACTAGGTTATGCATTTTTTGTTGATGAGCCTCAGTTTGTTGTCTGACATTTCTATTGTTCAAAAGAGCAGTTATCGCAGCAGACAGTCTCTCAGCAATCAGAGAGAACTAGACAAGTCCATGGAGAACTTGGAAAAAAAGACAAAATACACCTGAAACTGGAGTCTCTTGTCTGTAGCCCAGAGCATAGCAGGGAGGGAGAATCACTGCTGCAGGATGACTACTGTGAGCTCTGCAGTTCAATCAGAGAATCCCCAATTTCTTTTTTCCAGATTTCATGGGAAGTGTTTTCTGACCATGGTTTATCTGACCAAGGTTTCCTTACCTTTCCATGGTAAGGAAAAACATTTTCCAGTAAATATGTCCAACAATACCAAAAATCCAGAGACTCTAGTTCAAAAGGACAAGACAAATAGATGCCATTAACATCTATCTACATCTGTACTAACACTTATTTTAAGCAGGACTTAACAGCAGCGCTAACCACTAACTGATACTAAGAATCCAGAGCAGTAGTCTCTAAGTGTAAAATGTTTTCTTATTGCCCTGAAAAAGTAATCACCAATTCCTACATTTTTCTGTGGCAAAGGGCACCATTTCCATTACCACAATCCTTTTCCAGGGATGCTGCTGAGTGAAGGCATTGTGTAGCTGGGCCTAGGGTGTGAACCCTAAGGCCAAGCATTCCAAGGAAGGCACTAGGAGAGGTTCGGTTTGCACAGACAGCGAGTATTGCACTTCTGGATCATTTTTCATTTCAAACACTTCTAAATGTGTCAATGATACTGTAAGAGTGACCTCAAAGCTACTGGACATTGCTAATAGCATTGCTTGGATTTTCAGGCTTTCCCACCTCTCCATCCTTCTCAACTAGTTACACTTCTGGCACTGAAAGAGTCTGACTCTAATGCTCTTGAGATTAATCAATTTGAAACTATACTTTGGCACCAGTGCCATGACTCACACACTCTTTTTAACTATGTTTTGTGATGCAGAGAGTTCAATTTCCATGAGAGAGGAAATGTGGTCCCTTTCAGTGCAGAGTTATCCAACTTTGGAGGGACACTTGCTCAAAAGCTCTTTCTATGTGTCACAAGATATGGAAAGCTGAAAAATTTCATGCTGGTAAAATATCTTTACGGCCATATTTTTTTCTGAAGTGGGTCCCATTTTAGCATTGTGCAAAATGCTGGAGTAGCAGTTGCCAGTTGCTGGGCAGCAAATGTCCCAAGCACACTCGAAGGAATGACACTAGTCTTCCTCTCAAAATTGTCTTTGTGCCATGCAGATATTGTCTCCTTCTCATATCTTTTCATGAAAAACTGTTGAAACTGAGGTCAAATGAGGAGTTCCTCAGGTAGTGAGGGATGAATCCCACCACATTTCTCTCTGTTGACTGGAAAATTTTCAGATTGTGTCAGCTTTCTTTCAAGGTTTTGCCAGGATTTTTGGGACAAGCCATGACAAAGAGAAAAGTTTTATATTCCTGAATATCTTCAGACCAAACCCAGAGGCTTATTTGTTTCTTTTACCAACAAAGAGAAGTTTGGTCAACTTATAACTTATTTGGTTCAATATTTGGCTAAATGAGACTGAAGAAGTGAAACTAAATAACTGAATTCTCCCTTCTGGTGTGAAACAAAAAAAGTTAAAAAAAGTGGATCAGAACTGCTGAGAACAGAGCCACAGTTCCACCTGCCCACTGGTGTGGGTATGAATCACAGTCCTTCGCTCCCTTATAAAGCGGGGGCTGAAGAAAGCCACTCATGACTACAGGAATACAGCCCCCTGTGTAAAAGCAGAGCTTCTTTCAAAACTTGGTTCTTAAATTTCCAAAGTTGCAAGTCAAGGTGAGACATGGTATACTATCAGCTGGCAATTATTATTTTTGCTCTCATCTCTAGCTTTGTTAGTTGAAATGAACTGGGAATTGTCTAAACTTCAAGCTTGTTGTTTACATTTACTTGAAAATAAATATCTTGCCTTTAGAGACTATTATATGTCTGCAAAGAAGTCCATTTTTTTCCTGATGTCACAAAAGTAATTTACCAGAATAAGATAAATTTTTTTTCCCGGAATGGTGGTGCTTAATCATTTTAAGCAAATGTGGGAAAGAACTGTCATGTGTCCTTTGCTTTGTAAAGAACCATTAAGCTTTAGACCTATTAGCTCTTGTTAGGAGGTTTCATTTGTCGCTCTTTGTAGTCATATAATGAAATATTTATTCAAAAAGGAGAAGTAACCGTTAACTCCCTTCCATTAGTAAACAAGTGTCTCCTTCACCTTGTGAAAATGGAGTATGGAAGTTTCTTCAATTAAACAACAGTGGATACACAGGTTTTCTGAACATATTTTAACTGAAAAGTGGAACATCTGTTCTGCCTCTCAATTTTCCTCAAGGAATTTCTCTTTTAAGCTATCACAGTTTTACATTCTGCCAAGGATTTTATTTATCACTCTGACACGTTCAAAATTGCTAACCTGAGGTCCATCCGAACTACTAAAGTAACTACAGTAGCTGAAGGATTTTATATTTGGTTTTCTATCTCAAAGTTTGTAAGCATCTGTTCTCCCATAAGTATGTGCACAACTTACATAAGTAATTCTCTTGTGCCCTTTCTTGTCAAACACACACAGAATTCATTTGTTGATAGCGTCTGATTTCCTTTTAGACATTTCTGTTTTGTGATTCTCTACATCTTTTTATATGTAGCTTCCATTCCAATATTAACTGACACTGCTGTGATGTTTTATAGACTTTTATTTTGCAATTAAGATAAAAAAGTAAAAAAAAAAATACTTATTCCCAACAGTTCAGATGCTTAAGAGAGTCACAGATGCTTTCAGTATGTCTGTGTCAAATTATTTCTCTAATAATGTGTTATGATTTATTTTTTCTGACATACTGTTTCTTTTGTATGTCATTGAACATATCAGTTTTCAACTACTTATCAAGATTACCAAAAAGATTCAGCACCCACCTGCAAAAAGATAATGAAGTTCAAGACCTGAAAACCTCAACTTTGCGGTACTTTAGTTCAGATTTTCAAATAAATCTGGCACCCAATTCCAAGTCCATGGTAATCTGGGCACTTCTTCTGATGCCCATGTGGGAGATGGATATTTCTGAAAGTCTATTCACATGCACTCTTGTTTGACATCAGGCTGCTAAAATACAATGTGTTTTCCTGAATGAAAGATGACTTAACAATGTTAAATTCATCACAGTCAAAATAAGTTCTGGATTCCATTAAAAAAAAAATTCCTATTCCATAGACAGGAATCACCTGAAGCTCTGACAGTATAAGCCTGTAATTTATCTGTCTGATTTCTGATCCAGAAATTAATAATGTTAACCTTTCATTAGACATGGCAAATGAGTCTATTGTGTAAACACCAACTCTAGCGACACACCTGAGCCTGACCTTTAAAACACCTACCCTTTCAGTTGTGGCTCCTTCTCAGTGTCACCATCAATCTCACTATTTGCCTTTCTGACTTTCATCATCTGTCTTCATTGCAAATGTTTTTGGTTGGGGAGGAATGGCAATTGAAAGCAGAGACAGTGAGGGGCTGAAATAGAACTCAACCAGAGATATTCCTCAACACTTTAGGGAAGAAAAGTCCAATAGCACCCAGCTGCATTCTTTTTTTTGCCTACAAAGAAAACTACTTCACTTGCTGCATCTGATGCCTAAGGACTTAGCTTTTTAATTCATATACCTTGGCTAAAATAGCAAGACATGAAATATGAGAAAAAAAAATCAGCATATTAGAATTTTTTCTTTTTAATATTTTGGAACCTCAAAGCAGACTCCAGGTGGTCTAAATGTGAGAACTGGGACCTCTTAATTTGTAAAGCATGTGATATGCTCAATTCTCATGTTAAACAGGGAATTTTGCAATTCTGCTTGCTTAGCTGTTTTCTCTTCCTCTCTCTCAGCATCTTCTGTCAGTAATGAAATTAAGTGCAAATGGAAATTATGTCTCATCTTCGAAGCACAGTGAATAGAGAAAAATCATCTTTTAAATGAGAATGTACTGCACTGTCAACCCTCCCTCCTATTCCATCATGAAAAAACTCTGTCCTGCATTAAAGACATAAAAGGCCACAAATTATTTTCTTGTTTTTTCCAACTAGAAAATCACTGCTTACCAAATGGCATTCTCTCCATGTGGCACTCATGGTGATTTCACCACCTTAGGGCTGAAGCTTTCAGTAGAAGTGAAGAAAAGCATCTACCGCTAAAAAGTTTCCCAGTTCAGATTCCAGTTCAACAGAAGAAGCATTCACATCAGGTTTAAGCTTGTAATAATGCCACGAATGCAATAAAATTTGTGAGTATGCAGTTCTTTCATCTTTAAAGCACTTTATAAATATTAACCAATCTTTCCTGAGAACGATTCCAACTAAAGTTATGTGATTAAGATGAAGGTTCAACATACCGTTACAGAAGGGTATTTTTTCCAGACCTTGTAATAAAAGAGATGTGTGCAATTAGCATATAAAGTGAAACATGGATAAGTACATGTCATTTTTAATACCAGCTGACCCCCAGTGCAGTTATAAAAATAAAGATATATGAAATTTTCATGCGAATTCTACTGTTTTTTTCTTATATAACTTGATATTGTTTCCTCCTTAAGGCCTTCGAGAGGATTTACAAGCTTGTAGGTAAAAAAAAAAAAACCACTTCATGCTCTTCTGTCTGCTATGAAATAAAACATCAACAATGCTCGATAGGCTGAGGAATCAGAAATGATAGTACTGAATGTGAATTCCCTGCAGGAGTGCAAGCAGCGGGAATGCCTGTTTATCAAAGTTGAAGGGAAAAAATGTCCATACAATTTGACCTCTGTTTCAAGTGGCAACACCAGAAATGCAGTAGTTAACACTACAGTAAGAGTGGGGGTTAGCTAGCAGGCACAAATTTGGCCAGAGACGTTGGACTTGCTTTTAACAGGAAATATTCCCTGTGATCTGTAGCTGGAATTTTCCAGTGAGACCAAGCTTTATTAGACCCCCATATCATAAAAAATAGAAGAGAAAAAAAAGTCAGTTGTGTGCTGCAAAATAGTGCAGTGAAAGAGGCAGAACAGCAGACTTGGAGTTGTGGAGCTGATCTCCCACTTTGAGACCAATTTCCCTCTATAATTACAGGGCAAGCAATCTCTCTTGTACCTACGGTTTGTTATTCTTGCCTGGCCTCTCTGTTCAGACTGTGAAGCCTTTGGATGAGAGCCGTTTCAAACAGGTGCACACAGTGCCTGGCATAATACCCTGCCTGTACTAGCTGGTACATCGTGATTTGGTCATAATAAGAATAAAAAATGTGAGGGGAACACTGAGAAACTCTCTGTCAGTGTAATAAGCTAATATTGGAAGAGCATTCAATGTTATTTTTTTTTGTTTGTTTTAGATTAATTTAAGTTAGAAATGCGAATGAAACACACTCATCACCTATTTAGAATACTTAAAGGTTGTTGCTTGTTTCAGAAATTTACTTTTCAAGCACCTTTTGATCAAATCGTGGGTGTGAGAGAAAACTAGAAATTTTTCTTAAAAATACATTAAAGCAGAATGAGTTCTAGTGAGTGGTACTTTGAGAATATGTGCGTTGGAACACGTGCATGGGTTTTTTGCATTGGAAATAACAAAAAAAAATTTGCCCGTTTGGGAGAAACAGATGTGATACTGCAGTGCTTTTCTAATTTTTGAACTACTCCTTTTGTAGAAGGTGCCTTGAAAATCATAAACTTCACAGCTGGCATGCTGCTAACCTTGTTTTGTTACCCCTCCTGGCTGGCAATTCTGAACTGTTGTTACTACACGCCATACTGTATACTGGCTACTATTGTATATTGCTGCTTTTCTAATTATGTTTGGATTTCTGAAGAATAACTACAGTGTAAAGAATTTTGGACCTCAAGCAGTCACCCACATTTAGGACAATGTAATCAACCCCCTGGGAAGATAATACAGGAAAGCTTGATTGCTGATGCCAATAGGTTTTCTTTTCCAGGTCACTGCACAGGGTGAGGCCTGGAAGATGGGTATTCTCCATTTTGTTTCTTTTTCTAGTCATTAAAGAGGCCAGCTTAGTCATGTCCTTATTTTAGATGTTTCCACATGATCCAGAGTTAATGTTCCTCAGATGCAGAATGTTCCATATGGATCCTTTATATTCTTCACAGGTTAGGATGTTGCAGTCCTTTTATAGTTCTTCAGGATTTGTATTACAGTGAGATGAAAGTTGAGGTCGTTTTGCTTATTCTTTGCAGATGTTATTTTAATCCTCAAAAAAATAAAACCCAAAAACCTAAGTTGAATTTTGTATTATGCACTTTGCGTTTTTTATAACTATGTCTTATGAAAGGATATTCTCCAGTGATTGCCTCTGAGTTCATGACAAAAGCTCAAAGTGTTAAAACCCTTTTGGGATCTGTTACTGCATCACATTGCAATAATTGCTATTGACAGGTGTCAGGGTTGCTGTCAACCTGAGCTCCAAAGTCTTCATAGACTGAGTTGGTTCTGAACATCTGAAATTTCATTTTTCCAGTTGCCAGGCTGGCAACTCTCTGATTACCAAGGTATTGATGTGAGCTGTGGATGGCCCTCTTGTTAGAGAGTAAAAACAATTTGAAGAACAACAGCTGACCCATGGTTTTATCTCTTGCATGATTATTTCTGGAAGCAGGATATTTTGGTGCAGGGTGATTAATTTTTATCTATTAACATCTTTGACGCTTCCTATTGAATGAACAAATAAAACCCTTTTAAAATACAAAATAAGCTGCTGGTTGGTACTATTCCAAAACAGTGGGTTCTTCTTACTGTAATACTAGTTTTTCTCAGTACAAAAACTGACTGTAGCACATGATTCCTTCTCAGCAGTACCAGCGCTAAGATCTATTTTTCTCTTTCTTAACTGCATGGTGCAGTGGCCAGAGCTGTAAGTAACCTCCAAAATATGGATGACTGGTAATTTATAAACTAATTGCCTGTTCTGACTTGCAAATTTCTATGCTGAAATTGCTCTATAGGAAGCATTTATACAAGTTTTACAGTAATGAGATGATCAGAATGAGAGCCAGGGGATAAGTTTCAGGAGACAGAACTCTGAGTGCCCTTCCCTTTTAAAGAAAAATGACTTCTCTAATTGCTGAGAGATGAAAGGGGTGAAAGTGGTGGCTCATCCATATGTTTTTCCAGAGACAGCAATGGTAGTGCTACACTTGAAGTATGTAAGATATGGGCTTTCTGTGTGGCAACTTGCCTCTTAATATCATCAAAAGCAGAAGAAAATCTGTGTTAGCAAATCATCTTTGTGCGTCCTATCATCTGGTGCTGGATGTCAATACACATGGTAAGAAGACTGAAGCCCACGAGAAGCACAGTTAGGAATCTACATTTTAAGAAAGCAAACTTCCAGCTCTTCAAGGTGTTAGTAAAG
>JAOXNG010000012.1:108925693-108941586 GCA_028566535.1 Scolopax minor | reverse complement strand
AAGCTCTGGAAGTGATAAAATCATGTACTATGCATTGTCCAAGTATTCTGAGTTTCGCCCTGAGCAACATTTTGGTCCACAAAGTCTGGCCCAGCAGCCTGTTTCTGGTGGTCACCAGCAGTTTAAGAAAAATCTACAAATTAGGGCATGCAGAAGGACCATCTTTGCTGAAACGAGCATCTGGCCATCAGTAAATTAAGAACTTGCTACGCAGCAAGCTGCCTTTAAATGACTGTTTAACAGACCAGGTAGACGCCTATCGATTTGTTGGCTCCTTTTTTACATCCACTTTTATTTTTAACTTTACTTTAGCAATGAATTTCCCATTTTAATTATGCACTATATGCTCTTGCTGTTTGATAAATGACATTGTTATATGCATAACTGCCCCTGAAGACTCTGAGTATCTATAGTCAAAGTATCATTTCTTGTATATTCCCAGACAGGATACATGTTGGCAGTTGTTGGGGGCTACAGAAAAGTCTGTAGTTAAGTTAAAAAACCTACATCTTATCTCAGCTATTCTTTCCTGTCCATTCTTCCAGTCTTCTTTAAAATTTAGAGTTGTTAAAAATTTCTTGTTATGACTTACAAGTTACTTCACTTTGCATTTATAGCCAGTGTAGCTACTTTTTATGTAGCAGGAGAATTCTGACTTCTGTTTCTATAACAATGTCTCTGGAACAAGTACCATGAGAAAGCATTGTATGATAACTTGGCCATGCTTTCTGTATTGATGCCTCAGTCTGAAATTTCAGGGTGAATTTTTTTGCAATTAACCACAAATAAACCAAGCAGTGTTTCAGTATAATTTCGTAATACAAAGCTGTATGTTTGAATATTAGCTTTAGCTGATTTAGCAACTTGACTTGCAGTGATTACACTGAAATCTTGAAGAAATCACATAACCTTTCACCCAGTGTGAGACTGTCACCAGGTTGTTCAAAAACTTGAATTATTTTTGTTTTGAACTGTTCTCTTTTTCATATGTATACACACCCAGTAGTACAGAAATGATAGCATTACCGTCTAGGGAAAAAGAGATACTGCTAAAATACCAGCCAAGATTCAGAATACCCAAAGAATGTCCTATGTTCATTTGTTCATCAGATGTGCTGTACACCCATTAATCCTTTGAAGCTCACCAAGAGCTGCATTTTGTGACTGAAACACTTTCAAGTACAGAATTCCCCCTGGCTTTCGATGACTTTCTGCATGCAGAGCAATCAGCCCATGCTCATTGCTGTAGGAATCTGAAAGGGGCAGGGAAGTGCTGCTGCCTTACTTTGACCACTCGGACTTAGGATGCTCCGCATTGCGGTGAAAGACATAAGCCAGCAGGAGTTTGTTAGAGTCTGGCTGCCTTAATCAGAAAAAGAATCTGGTGAGCTGAAGATGTCCAGATGCATTTAAAAAAATAAAAATATCAGGCTGTGTCCTTTTCCCTATGATGAGAAATAATTCCATGTCGGCGATGCTTCCACAACATACAACCTGAGCTGTCACTAGATCATGTTCCATGGCAGAGAATCTTGAGCGATTATGAGTCCTATGAATTCACAGGACTCTGAATTCAGCAGAAGCTCTGTGCTGTGGCTCAAGGAGGGAAAAAATGTTGCAGAATTAGAGGGTACCTGCTGGAAAGAGGACTCAATCCAACCAGCAAAATCTGTTGGTACTGGAAAAACATCAGGTAATGCGGCCAGGTAAAACTTCAGGTAAGGCTTTGGACTGGCAAAGAGCTGTGCTTCAGCACTCAGGTCCATTCTGATAGGGAAGCACACAAATAAAATTATGCTTGGTTGAGCACCTTATGTCAACCATCACAGGAAAAACCAAGCTGGCTAAAGAGTGGACTCCCTGCTCTAATGGGTGTATAATCCTGAGTAGAAAATGAGGTTGAATTCATATCAGATTAATTCAAAAGTGACATGTACATCAAGGTTAGATTGGGTGCTGAGGTTTGTTAGGTTTCCAAGCTAGCCGAAAGACATCAGATTATATTTTAAGAACCTGGGAACCATTTTCTCAAGCATTTTAGTAGAGAAAGTAGGGAAGTAGGAGTTCTAGTTCTGCTGGGAGTAATTGTAGCAATGATGTGAGCTCCAAACCAGGTGCCTTTCCCCAGCCCTCACAGCTACTTGGACTCCTCCATCAGCTTTGCAGTGACCAGGCGCTCTCCTCTCCTCAGTCTGTGTGTGGAACAGTTTGTGAAATAAATTTCTCCTTCCAGCTGCAGTGAACTCTTTCAGCAAGCATTTTGCCAAACCTTCAGTCTTCCCGGTCAGTGGAAGAGAAGGGAGAGCTCCCTGGGGCTTCCTTGCTGTGCTGTGGCTTCATGGGGCTGGAAGCCACCTACAAATGCAGCAGATAAACACTTGCAGGCGGTACTTTAATGTGGACTTTGATGTAGAATGGTATCAAACACAGATGTTATTCTGTTTAATGAAGTTTCAGCAGGGCAACCTGGAAAGAGTCTCAGTGGACCAGTGCTGCAGGAGTGGCCTGATGTCTTTACTGAAGGTATAGAGGGAGGGTGAGTGGCCCTTTGATGTATGTCCTGCTCGACAGGAAAGAAAAAGAATAACTAAACTTAGCCTTACAATTCAGGTTGCACTCTATAGAGAGCTATTGCAGCACCCACTTGTATTGATTATTCTGACTCTGTACAGACTGCGCTGGTCCTATTTTAGATCTTGGTTTTTAGCCTTAATAAGTATAAAAGACACAGGTTTGCTGTTAACAAGCAACTTGTCTCTTTGATCTGAGTGAAAGCAGGGACAAGTTGCTGGGCAGCTGTTGCTCCTGGATTACTGTGCTTGTCATGATAAATTTGCTTTGTAGATTAGTCAGGTAGGATCTTACGCCTGACATTGAGGGCTGGAACCTCCAGGAGGAAGAGATGGCTCAGTGCCTGAGGCAGCACTGTGTTCAGGTACCTCTCACCCAGCAGTACAGATGTTTGAAGTTCACTGGTGTCTCTCTTTGTCCTGGTAACATACACCATTTTTCTGTGGTCAGGCATCCACTTGATTGCCTAAACTCCTGACATAAGCAAACATTTGGCTGTTTGGCAGAATCCACAACACAGATGTTACCTTACCTACTGGTATGTCATCTGGATGTCATCTCCTAGGCATGCTTAGGAGGGATGTTACCCCTGCAGGACATAGCATCAGGCAGAAGGCAGTGATTAAGCTGTGAGCTGAGGAAATGGGGCTCACATCATCCTGCTCCCCCTCCTCCCCCTCATTGCATGTTTGGCCACTTGCTTTCCCATAAGAAAGTCAGGGAGATCTTTAATAAGTAAGTTCCTCAAGGAGCAGAAGAGCAGTATGTTGCTTTGGCTGTGGTTGAACTTCAAGTTAACTTTTCTCCCATGTAATATCTTTTTTCAAAGGTTGTAGAGTCATATTACACTCTAATTGTATGAAGAAGTGAGTTGGAGGAAAGGGTCTTCTGTAACCAGAGAATTTGGAAAAAGGTAGGAAAAAAAATTTGGGAGAAAGATGAAAAACAGATATTTATTATTACATCGTTACTGCTTTGCTTCAATTCTTCAGAAATGCTTTCTGTAACTAACAACTATTTCAGAAGAAGTCACTTTATTTTGAAACTTGCAGTAGTAAACAACTGCAATTCCCATATGCTATTGCCTGTGTTACTGCTGGTCCTTAGTCCTATGTAGTTAAATCTATTGCAATGAAGATGCATAGAGTTATCGACTTCATTTTTCAAGGCTTGACTTTAGAAATATGAGCTTCTTTTATATCTGCACAGTATCATGAGGTCTTTGTACTTTCTCTGAGCACTGTGGATTTAACCTTCCTTTTTGTTTGCAAGTCAATAATGTTTATTCTTTCTATTTTTAACATGTAATTTTTTACCTCTTTTAGAAATGTGTCAACAGACAAAAATACACTTAAGCATTTCAATGACCAGTGGAGTTGCTGGATATTATCAGGTATATCTGTCACTGTTCAAGAATGAAGGTTTATATTTCCTTATTTTATAAATATATCTAGTTGCAGTTTCTGTGAGGTAAATGCACACACATCTGCATATATCTATTTATCTCTGTATGTACTCACGTATCATTCTTATTGGAGTAAATATAATTTTGTTTCAAAAAAAAATATGCAGACACTGCAGATTTCACAATTATTTGTTATTTTTCCTGCAAAACAGGAAGAAAACCTGCTATTTTTCTGCCTGATTTTGATTTCAATTTCTAGACTTCTTATGTCCATTTACAATGGAAATGCATATTAGTACGTGTACCGAAAAAAAGGAGAGAAAAATCTTGTAATTTGGAGATTGTTCAGGAAGAATCAATTCTGCAGTACTTTCAAATAGGACTCTTGATCTACAGGTTTATGCTGCAAAATTGTATCTTGGCTGGATGAGCTTAATTATTCTTTGTGTGATAAATGAAAATATTATTTGAAGTGAGTATAAATGCAAATTGTAGCTATTTTGTGGCCTTCTTGCAAAGCCAGAGAAGTGTAAAAGGGTTTTTGTTTGAATGAAACATTGCACCTTATGGTATTGTAGGGAGAGGGATGTCCTGAAGTTACTGTTTGTCCTTCATATGTGCAAACTCACCAGCCTGGACATGCCTGGCTTTAGGATGCTCTGTCTTTGCCTAGGCACACCTCTAGTGACAGAGAATTGAAGCCATGACCAGCCAAAAAGCTGCATCAATGTGTGGTAGAGCTGCATTATCATTTTATAGCAGGTATAAGACATGACTTGTTAACAAGTGTTTTGGGGCACCCCAGTACGGGTGCTTGCTCAGAAACACTAAACTGTGGGAATTGCTGTTATTAATATTCTAGAGAACATGCTTACAAAATCAGAATATTGTATTCCAATGTATTATTTTTACTATTTATTTATTACTTGTATTGCCATAGCAACTAGGATCTCAGTCACAGACAAAACCCCCACTCTGCTAGGAACTGCACAAACAAGAAAAATACACGAGGAGCTCATATTTGCATTAGTAAAGTGTTCTTAATTTTAAAAGGTCTCTGAGGTCACACATGCTATTGCAGACAATAAATGTAAAGCAAGTCCCAATATAAACGGATAAATACAATCACAATCAGTGATGCAATCACAATGGTGATAACTTGGCTGTCTGCTGAAACTCCTCAGACAAATGCTAGCATTATCAGCAGACCTTTCCTTATTCCCTTAAGGAAATAAATTCAGGCTCTGTCAAGCCAAGAAGGAAGGGACAGCCAAGGACCTCATGCTGCAGCACCTCCGCATTTACTGGGTGGATGGTTAGTGGGAACATCTCCACTGATCTGTCTGAGCACGACCTCCTCACGTGAGGAAAGCTGGGCAATGCTGTTTGGTACAGATTTTGGGCTTTAATGAACCCTGGACCTGAAAATATGCCTTTTCCAATTAGCTTGCCATTGACCTCAGAGAACCTTCATATTCGTTAAGAAGGAAAGTTGTCAACCCTCCATAAGAAACTATCAGCTTGCAAATCCCATGGGGAAGCACTACAGAAAGGATCAAGATTACACAAAGCAACGACCTTCTTAAATTCTCCTGCATTTCAGAGAATATCGATTCCTAGCATGGTATTGAGCTGTGTAATACGAATGCTATTTTATGTTCCAGAAATTCTAGCTCTGTTAATGCCTTGAAACCTTCCTTCAATTTTTAGTGCCCTAAGAGAAAGCTGATTAACTCCTTCCCTTACTTCAAAATCTCTTTATTTTAGTTTCTAATTTATTTTTTTTCCTCTCTCTCATTTTCAACCTTTTTTTTTTTTTCTGTAATGTGTTACTGATACAACTTGCTGCCGAGTGAAGACACAATTTATTTTGTCATTTTAAGGCAGGGAGTTTGCACGATGCGTGTAGCTTTGTATGATTTCAAAACAAATACAACACAACATGTATGTGCTAATTAAACACACCATATTAATAATGTGGCAGCGTGTGGCCCTCATAACTCTGGCAGCTGTAAGAAGAGTCCTGAGGGAGGCATATTTCTTCAGATTCAATTGCTGTAAGGATCTTTGCAGGGAGGCTCTCCATTTCTTATTTTTTTTTTTATTTTCTGAAGGCTCGTGGGGGATGTGTTCCTGTCTAATAGTCTGACACTGACAGCACACTGCCCCTGCCCCTTTTCTCTCCACACTAAATTGCTGATAAACCTTCCTGCTCACCCTGTAAAGTAGAAGAGAGAGCTAAAACCACAACATTTCAAACCAGCAGGACTGTAGGGAATGGGAGTGTGGGCAATATTGTTGCAGAGGAGGGGATTCAGCTGGCGTGAAGTCCTGCTGTTTGGAAGCAGTTTCACTTATCACCCAGGAGAAATGGGAAGGCAGGGGCTTTTCTCATCCATCCCCGGCGTGAGCTGTGGTGCCTGGAGGCTGGCTTTGTTCAGGGACACAGCTGGCCACCGCTGCAGGCTGCACTCGAGCTCCTCGGAGCTCTTGCTACAGACTGCAAGCCTGTTAAATGCACCTTTTCAAGCTGGAGAGGGTCATAAGCTTTCTGTGAAGAGGTAGTCAGGGAGATTTGCTCATTTTCTTCTCCTTTTTAACAAGTTTGGAGTTATAAGTAACTTGATTTAACTTTCTGATTTGACACAGACCTTACAGAAGCAGATTGGGCTCCTCTGCTTGAAAGTATGGCCCTTTGGATACCATCAGGAACAATCTTATATTTTGCTCATTCTGTTGTATGGTAAAAAATATACATACCAGAAAGAAATGAAAATGTTAATGGAAAACATTACCATTACAACTGAAGGAGGGCAAATCTTTGAGGTTGGTGCATTCTCTCTATTTGGGCAAAATGCCCATTTCTGTGTACAAGGGTTTGAAACTCAAATGCCCAGACAGTTTGCTATTAATGGACAAACCAAAGGAAAACCAATTCAGAATTAATGCTTGAAAATTTTCAAGATCAAATGACAGCATTAAGCTCTCATAATTTGGTATCTGCATCTACATACAGATTAGGTAGCTGAAGTCACAAATTCTGTCATATATTGGTATAAAAGTTTCAGAATGAGCCTGGAGGATGAGGGGAAGGTGCAAAACTGGACCCTAAAGGCTCCGCAAATGTGCGTGAGAGATTGAGGCCCAGGCAGGTGAATAGCACTGATTTGAGTAAAGAGGGATGAAAGAATGGACAGGCTGCGTGTCCATTCGGCTCTAATGGGCAGGGATGAACACAGTCTCTTTTCTATCAGCTAATTTCTGCTTCCATGCCTGGTGACTGCCTTTTGTGAATAATTTTAGGAGGATAGTTCAAAAGAAAGACTAGGAGGACGACATGCTAACAGCTTTGGAGAATATTTTCGTAAGACCATTTTAGTTTTAGGCTCAGCTCTGACCATGGAAAAAATTTGCCTGCTGGCTGTACTGAGCTGTTATGTTTGAGCATCTGGAGATCATTTGGCACACTCTGTCACTGAGTCCTGACCTGAGCTCTCTGTTACCAACACATCTTTGAGTTTCAGTCTTTTCCATCTTTAGCTTTTTAGGGATACTTCTGATGGTTGACAGATATTTTGTAGCTGGACACAGACCAACGCTGCCTATGTCAGCCCCATGGCTCTTTGCCTCTGGCTCTTGGACTGTGTGTCTTCACCATACACTACCACCTGCTGAGGACCTGATTCAGAAGAGATGCCTCTTCCTACTTTATCTTGCATTAATTAAGCTTTCTTTCACTCCCCAGGATACAGATGAGTAAATTCCCTTCCTTACCAGCAGAGATAGGAGACGTGTCTCTGTCGGCGCTTGGGCACACCCCCGTTGGCTTCATGCAAGGGATGTTAATTCACCTCTCTTCTGTTTTTGGCCCTGGATGCCTGTTCCTGCCAAGTGTACTGTGGGAATGGGTGTTAAATGTTACTGTCACTTATAGTATACGAAGATGATAAATACTGTGGAGACAAGCTGTGAAGAACGAAGACAAGAAGCTGATGTTTGGTGTGAATGAAGAGGGGGAAGGCTGTGAAAAGTGAAATCACATGCTCAGAGCAAAAGGCTAAGAAAGTTTTCTTTGCTGTAATATTATGAATGAAAATAGGTGGCAATGTTATATTTGACGAATTTGTAGAAGACGATGTTAGTCAAGATGGGAGATGGTGAGAGCCTGGAGGAGTGTTTTAGGTTATGAATGAGAATTAAAAGCATGTAACTTACAATTGTAATGTAAAAAGAGGGAGTAAGAATCAACAGGGGATTAAGCTAAAGGCTGTGCCAAGGCTATGGACCTGAGGAGCTGGAGAAGAGGAAGGACAGTGGTATTTCCATAGTGACAGAGAAAAGGGAAAAATGTCAGAGGGAAAGATGAAGAGCCCTACGCTGACCATGCCACTCTTAAGCAGATGGCTGAAACATGGAACAGGTACTTTATTTATTTATTTTTCAGATGAAATTATCTGGAATTTGATTATCTGTATAATTATCTGTAAATGAATTATCTGGAGACAACATGAAAAGAAACAGAGACAGAGCCCAGGTGTAGAAGGCTTCTGTAGAAAACCAGAAGGAAGAATGAGGAAAATCCTTTGAAATGTACACTGAAAGTGCAGTAAGAGGGAAAAGAGGAGAACCAAGACACAGATGAGTCAAAGTCCATGGAGACCAGCTTTCCAAGAGGAAGAGCCTTGCAGGCAGGTTGGAGAGGATGACAAGGGTGTTAGTTCTGGCTTTTAAGAGGAATGATTCATGAGGGACTTTGGTGAAAATGTGACTTCTTCACTGGAGGGCAAAGGAGAGAAGTTATTAAAAAAAAGGGCTTAAGACTGAACTCGATTGGAAGAGCTCCAGGATATACTTGCAGACAGAAAAGGTGGATGGGATGGCTGGTAGAGAGGAGGGTGGAGTCAAAGGTGGTTTACTTTAAAAAGATCCTTATATTGTGAGGTGGAGAATCCTGAGGAAATTGAGAAATAGAAATAATAAAGAAAGAGGGAGTGGAAGAGAGCTGGCTGGCTTAAAAGAGAAGCTTGGAAGAACCTAGGAAGATGCTTGTCTACTTAAAATGAATACTGCAGATTATATGTCCTACATGTCCTGCAGAGGAAGAAAAGTCTTGGAAGCAAAGGAGATTTTAAAAACTTGACAGTTTTAATCCAAAATAAATTGGTGAAATTCTGTGCAGGAGGAGAAGTGTATGGTTGGAAAGGGTAAAACTGAGGAGGAAAAGGAAAAGATGGCTGAAGAAATGAATCAAAGGTGGTGAAAAGCCAACAGCTCTGAAAATGCGGGATTCAGTTGAAGTATAGAAGGAGAGAGGTTTTCTTTTTCCCACGGATGTAGCAGAACTGAAGGAGAAAGGAATGAATTCAGAAGGTGTTGTCCAGACTGGGGAGAGGAGAAGCAGAGGAAACAGGAGGTGGGGATGTGCTGTGGGTCAGGAGGACAGAGAGTGAGAAAAGGAGTGGAGAGAGTCAGGGTCTGGAGAACTTCATGAGCATGTGATAAGAGAAGGAAGAGAAGGGGGGTCAGAAGACACTGAAGAGCAGAAGAAGAGATATCTACGCTTGTGGTCTGGGCATGGGAACAAGGTAAACTGAGGAGAGAGATGATTGATGCTCATTTGTCAAAACAGGGAGAGGAATTTTCAGGACAGGCTGGCAAGTCAAATGGAAAAGCAAATCTGATCTATGGGAAAAGGAATTAGATGTGTGATCAACATGCTACTTGAAGATACAGAACATAGGTGAGGAAAGATATTCTATGATTCTATGAAAGCTGGGAAGAGAGGAAGAGAGAGACAGGAGTCTAAAATCACAAAACCAGTGAGAAATCTTGTGATTTTTAACATTTGTAATTGAGATAGAGTTTATTTCATAATAAAGTTGTAACTTCTGATACTTCTGATAATGCTGCTGCCTTTATAGTGCTTGATAAGGCTTGCTATTTAATGTTAAGCTTAATGTTACTCATTAGTTTTTATGTTTCCTCCCAAAATTCAAATTGTCCATACATAATACATTAAAGTGATTTTCTATGGGGTCCCATTAATATTCTCCACAGAATGCCATCTCCTTAGTGAAGAGCCTGTGATATACTCATTTATATCTATCCTTAGAACTTAAAAATATTAAGTTGACTGAACAATGTATTAACTTAAATCATTAGTCAATGGCTAAGAAATAATGAAGTATTTCCTACATGAATAGGTACTGTGGATTAATAGGAAAATATGTACCGAAGAAAACTGAATAGAATTTTTATGAATGTCAGATTAATGTTGATGAAGGTCAACATTGAAATAGGTATCTCTTATTTGTAGAACTGATCATAGAAGATAAAGAACTAACATGTGGCACCTCATATATATTTTTATATATATGAAATATAGCAACTATACCTACCTAGAAGTAGGAGCTACATGATTTCTCAGAAAGTTAGGACTTTTGCTGTGATCCTGGGAAACTCTGAAGCACGTTCTTATTCTGAATCTTTACTGACCTGGTGATGTATATGAGATCAACTGACTTGCTAAGCAGACACTTTATGTATGACGTCACTATCATTTTCCAATTAAAAACATTTTTTTTCATTAAAAGCACAAGATTTCACTTCCATTGGAATGGATTCCCTTAGTCATCTAATGCGTTCTTGTAATCCAGCCATTTCTTTTCAAAACTGTCTTTTAGCTGTATTAGAGGTTAATTAAAGTGCCTTACTTCAATGTTTACTCCTCTAAATTTCTCACGGGTAGCTGTTAAGACTTATGGATGTGACCCGTATTTATGGAGGGATTGTTTGATAATGCTATGCCACTGCAACTGAGAAATAAATCTCATATACTGTATTAGTCCTTTCTTCTTGGCCAGAAAACTGTAAACTGGCTTGATTGTAGATGAGAATTCAAAGCCTGGTGTCACCTTCGTGAGTTGTGATATCTCTTTTTCTGCTTTTCAGTGTTGTTCTTATATAAAAGATCTTTAGTATCTTTTCATTTTAGGAATGTCAGCAGAAACACAAAGAGATGGAGTTACTACAGATTAATATTCTGGTTTGAGGTTGCATTTGCACATCTCATGAAAGCATTTAGTCTTCCCTACCACTGAATTAGAAGGTATGACTGTATTCAGCTGTTATGCTGTGTTTTGCTTTGTATTTGACATGGGCAGTGGGGAAACCCAGAGCCAGTTTTTGCAAGTCACCTGACAAGGGCTAGTCATTAATTGGTGGTAACCATGTGTATGCCATAGCCATAGCACATGCACACCGCCAGGTCCCTCCTGGGTTTACTT
The DNA here is from genome assembly GCA_028566535.1 of Scolopax minor. Classification (NCBI taxonomy): domain Eukaryota; kingdom Metazoa; phylum Chordata; class Aves; order Charadriiformes; family Scolopacidae; genus Scolopax; species Scolopax minor. The sequence goes on along the minus strand of JAOXNG010000012.1, from coordinate 108,930,324 downwards.
CTCCTTGTCTGGTGCTGCAGACATGTCAGGACCACGCTCATGAATGTCAGACCCTGTTTCTTTTGGCAGTTCATCACTGTGCCTTGCTTTAATACTCTTGCAGCTGTTAAAAGATCAAATAAGTGATTATCTCAGGCCCCAAACTGCTCACATCTGAATATAATGCCCTTACTTACCATGTAGGAAAGTTTTGCCCTGACCATTACGAAGGTGATCAGAGTTGGGATGCCATTGGAAACCTTCTCTGCTTTTGAGAGGTGCAAAAAAAGAAGAGCTGATGAACTTGGGGAAAGCTGGGCTGAGCAAAGGGCTACATCAATTTGAGGAAATTAGTGGTGCTAGGGAAGGCTTCAGGGCACAAGCACCTGATTGTCTGTATTGTTATTGTTGCAACAGCCCAAGAACAGCACACATGTGACCCACAGAAAATAACAGCTCACAGTTGTGGAGTGATTCAGGAGCTAGCAATTCCCAAAAGGCAGTTTGACCTCTTGGAGGCTAAGAGAGTTTAAAGGCATGGAAAGGGCTAGTCCGTACTTGTAAGTCTCAGTGCCAGAATGCAGACCAAAGTAAATTTAATTAACTAACATGAGGAAGTATTACAGAGCTATGCATTACATGTGTCAGGAAAATCTAGAAGAGTAAGTGGTCTGTTGGTTGTTCACCAGTGAAAAGGTGAACTGAGTCAGTCAATGGTGGAGGTAGGGACAGTACTCTTCACAAAGGGATCTATATTAGAGCAGACGTCATTTCTTGAATCTTCCTTCTTTTATGTCCAAACATTTGCTCTAGAGATGAATCATCAGCCTTATTGAGCTTCATACAAGCTATAAACGTCTTCATTTTACAGTTCCTGCAGTAAGAAAATAATAAGTAAATAGGCTTGTGGGTAAAATATAACAACACATGAATGCCATTTTTCTATTTATTTCCTATGGCTAGCCATCTCTAGGAAACAAGCTAAGAGAAGCAGAGTCTGTGATTCCCCATATGATACGTTACAGACTTATTAGTTTATAAGGATGCTTTCATACTTTCTAAGTGATGGTTATAACCATTAGAATTTTACACTGCCTTTTTTTTTTTTAACTTGTTTATTTTAATGAACTCTAAGGAGTGCTTGAGGGATAGGCGAGTTGACCTAAATTTTCTCTTCAAACTTGGACAAACCTTTAAAGGAGCCTTAAAAAGTTCAGTTTATATTTAATTTTTCTTCTGACTGAATAGGTTGAAAGGAAGGAACTTTTACATGTTCCTGCCTGCTAAGTGATTTAGCACAGCCAATACCATGCCTGTATATTGATTGATAACTGCCTGGTACAAAGAAGACCATTAAGCAATGATCTGAAGCAAAGTGGATATCTGTCTATGTACAGGAAAAAAAGAATTTATGAAATTCAAAGGGATAGGTTGTTCTAACAGTTCCGATGCAGTTATTACTTGTTATATGTTGACTAGAACATACAGTATTGAGTATTATATCCAAAATCAAATCTATACATACGCACACAAAAATAGATCTAGTTCTCAGGCTTAGGAAAAGAACAGAGCAAGGAGTTGTGTGACCGTACAACTGTGACCACAACATTTGAAAATTACTTTGATTTTGGGAGCTTCTGTCTGTGAATTTCAACATAGAGATTTTTATTTGTAAGACAGGAGCTGACAGGAGCTCATCATTCTCTGGAGCTCTGGACCTCTGGAGACATCTCAGTTTGGACAAAACATTAAAACTCCCAAATTCTTTTTAGAACCTGAGCCTTATTATAATTTTTCCAGCCTGTAAAGCTTGTCATCTTTATGCTCTTGCACATAATGCATCATAAAGCAGCTCAGCTGCAACTACATTGCAATCCATTTCTGAGGTTTACTAGTGAAAGAGATAGGTCTGTGTCTGGATTCACCTTGGTTTTGTACCTTTGCCATCCCACCAATACCAATGAGACCAATGCCACCAGTGGTAATTGCTGGTGATTTGCAGCTCTGAAGCAATTGCAAGCCTTCCTTCCTCCTGGCATCAAAGTTTCAAACCTCTTTTGCTAATACTCAGGAAAGCATATCTGGAATTCTTGCCTGCTTTATGTCAAAGCTGAATGTGCTAGGAGAGCTTTATCTATGAAAAAGTGAATGAGGCTTCAGATAACCTTTGACAGACTCTTAAACTACATGTAGGTTCACAGTGTTAGGAGGCTGTGAGGTAAATTTAGATTAGCATGGACTAAATATAAATATACTGCTCACTTCCCTGGGCGGTTGATGTGAAGGGGTTAGACTCCCGCCAGAAACATGAGCATAAGTCTGTGCTCTGCACTGATTTTCTGTGGAGGCCGGAGTAAATCACAGAGACATCCAGCCTCAAAGCTCATTGGATGGGACCCCTGGCCTTCGCTTCCCATTTGTAATGTAGAGTAATAATACTTAATTACTGAATAGGGACAGTTCAAAGATGTCTGAACCAGTTTGATGGCTAGAAACGTTTTAGCAACTGTACCAGTAATTTAGGAGTCCAGCAGTTACCTTGGCATGCAGAGACAAGTTTTAGTGGCCTGACCTTTGCTCCAATATACGCCTATTCTGCCAGCTGCTTAAAAGAGAAAAATGTATTGATTTAGATATTTGGAGTTCAACAGGACATAAATATTAAAGTAACAAGGAAAATTAATAATGATGGAACAAAAATTTTTTAAAGGTGAATCAATGGAGACCTCAGATGAAAGGTATGTTTTATGCATTCCCAGTGTATAACAGCAAAGAGTAAAGCACCACTTCTTTATTTCTTTAGCCTTTACAAGGAATATAGAGGAACAGCATCTTAAAAACTTATGCTGCATTTTGGTTCATAGCAGCTGCTGATTGAGCTGACAACGTTCATTTAAACCCTCAGCCAGGTGATGCTTTTAAGGCCAGATGAAATCCATACCTGTTCAGGAAAGCACTGAGTCACATTCACACAGGCCAATATCATTTAGGTGCTGTTGACTTCAGTGGGATTTGAGTGTTTGTGCGCTTCTTAAACAGGGATGTTACTCAGAGTAGGACCTTCTGAGGGCTGATCTTCCCTGAAGATAATAAGACTATGTAGCCTTCTTTGGTGTATGAAAAAACTGAGTTTGTGTGTCTCTCTTAAGACTATTGCTTGAAATCTAATGTATTTCATTGTATTTGTGTATTTCCAAAGATTTTCTGGTAAGTCCTCAGTCATTAGAGCCTATTTTGGGAGTATTTTTCTATATTAACTAGATTTCATTTGATTAAATTCAGTATCTAAAGGTATATAAGAATTGCAGTGCTGCTATTTAAATTATCTAGGGAGGCAAATTTTGTGCGGTGTTGATTAAAAGATGGCTTAAACAAGTAAGTATACTTTTTATATATTTTTTTTTTTAATTTGAAAGCCAGGGAAAAACCAAACAAACATCCCAAGATATTCATAATGGAAAGCGACATAGGGAACAATTTGTTCAGAACTGAAAGGCAAGTCAGACTTCATATATCTGTCCAAAGAAATTGCAATCAGACAAAATAATTTTCCTTGATGTTAGCTTTGGCAATGTAAGTACAGAAAAAGAAAGGAAATAAACCTCTCCTCCAAGTCTCTGGGAAGGAGTCTGCAAGGGTTTTTTTTCCTAGTTTTAACCAAGGAGTTAAACCCACCAGCACATTTGTGTTTTAGGAAAGGTGAGAATCCAAAGCTGAGTCTGAGTATTTCTGAATTTTGAGGAGAGCAAATGCTTCATTCAGCTGAGAAGCCTGTATACAAGCTTCCAGGCTATTTTTCATCCCCTGCTATAAATGCTACAACAAAAGAAAATAGTTTTGGTTTGGCTTTTTGCGCAGATAACGGGAAAAGCAACACAGAAGCCTTAAGGGCCTCTCTCAATGGGCTAAAGCTTACCTATAAAATCCAGCACAACTGTTCCCTGTGAATATGGATGCGGAGCCTGAGAAGGCTGAGTAGCATCGCTCTGTACCCCAGCCACCCCTGCAGGCTCTGGCTTAGCAACCTCTTCCCCTGACAGCAGCTCCAGAGGCAAGATGAGCATGTGCCCAGTGGTCCTGCAAGACTCCTCCCTGCCCCACAAGAACTGGTCCCACAGGTCCCAAGTGTGGAGACTCTCAGGCTTGGGCACTCAACTCTGTGGAGATTGGAGCGGAGTGGTTGCAGGTGACAAGAGAGGGAGGGGGGATGCACCTGCTGCAGGGAAAAGAAGAGTAGGAAAAAGAGCAAGGACTTGCTCATGATTTTATTTCCCACTATTAATATAGATGTAGAGACCCTGGGACATCCCAATCTACAGATAATTATTTCTTGTTGCTCCTCTGGCAAGCAACAAGCGCATTTCTTGTTTTGTCTTTGCAGCTGATTTAATCAAAGCAGCTCCTAAATCTGCTGTTGCTAATTTGGCTATGGCTTTTGAGGTGAATTGTGGATCACAAATATATGCTTCACTGCAAGACAAAACAAACCTAATTTTGTGCCTCAGGCAGCAAAGCTGCCAGTGCAGAATGTCGCTGAGTATTACCACCTCCGTTATGGACTGGGAGCATCAAAAGGGGAGATTGAGTGTGGAAAGGGGGGAACGTGCTGCCAACTCCCTTCACTGGCCACCCTGACAGGGAAACATTAAAAG
>JAOXNG010000012.1:108883803-108898778 GCA_028566535.1 Scolopax minor | reverse complement strand
CATTTGAGTTTGTTTATCCATCTGCTGTATTTGTTCTCATTCAAAACTCTCAAATTAAAAAAGCACCTTTAACCACATGGATACTGATATTGCTAGAACTCAATTTTTTCTGGGTTAGCCTGATCTAACTCAAATGCTACACAAACAAACAGCTTTTGTCTAAACTGCATTTTGTTTGCAGTCTAAGTGCATACTAACAATTGTGTTTTGAGTTGTTATAGTAGTGTTGTTATTTTTATATTAGGTCAGTAGTAGGTAAGCATGGGGTTAGTTTAGCTTTAGATGTTATCCTTGTGATTAGATATTAATTTTAAAATTATAAACATTCAATTAATGTCCCTATTAAACTCCAACTAAACAAATTCTAACACCCACTGAAATCTGCCAACCAGACTTAAACTGGAGAAAAACAATAGACCTTTGTTTTTCAATTTACAATTTCTTCCTGTTTTCTCTTAGAACTGCATGGTAGATCTTCCTTAATTTAGACCTATTCTAGATGTCTTGAAGCAATGAACTTATATGCTAGGTTTCATTTGTTAATAAAAGGTAAAGTTAGGAAAGACAACAATAATGGAGATATAAAGATATAAAGAAAGGAGATATATCTGTTTTTTCAAATGATTCATAAACACACTTAGTCTTTTGTTTACTGCTTGATATAAGAAAAAGGCAGAGGTTGACTGGGTAGAAAAAGTAGGGGGAAATATGTTTATTGGCAAAAGGAAAGGGAGGGAATAAGGGTAAAATGTGTCAGGAAAAAAACCAAATTGTGGCTGAAATGGCATCATATTTTAAGACAAATTCACAGAAAAATGGTCCAGATGGGAATCTGTGATTAGAGTGCAGCTCTGTATTACTGCACTAGTAAAGAGTGACTCATTCTACCCATTATAAAACTCTAGCTCCCAGAAATGAACAAATTTTTGTTATAAAAGTTCTCACTAGGCTGATGCTTGGCAGAGTTCTCAAACCCAGGAGAAGAGTATTTAGTATTTAATTTCTTTATCAAAAGAAAAGTTTGGCTGGAACAATTGCAGATATGGGCTGGTTCCAGTTGGTGCTCAAGTTTCTGGGTGATAACTTTGGTGGAAGCTCTTCTGCCTATGCACTACCAGCTGTGCAGTGAGGAGCTCTGTGCTGGATCCTTGCCCCCCAGGCTCTGCAGCAGTAGTTCGGTGCCTGTAAAGAAGTTACATATAGACAATCAATGCTATTAGCAGATATACCTCTCGTGTGCACACTTTCTGTATTCCTCTCCTATCTTCTTAATTTCAGCAGAAGGACCATCGGTTCCATAAGTGACCACAGACCTCCACCGCTGGAGCTTCAGAGCTACTTTCTGCTCCTGCCCCAGTAAGGAGCATCCCACAAATGTCTCGTTGCTTGCCCCTTATGTGTCCCACTTTTGCATGAAGTCCATCATTCAGAGAATAACAACTGTATTGAGGTCCATAGATTTTTTTCATCACTTCTTATCTAAAGCCCTCCTGAAATCACTGCCATAGAATTTATCTTTCTATCCTGGATGTTATAAAAGTCACAGTTTGAGCTCATGCTCCCTGTCCTCTATCTTAGTGGAATAATGCTGGCGTCAATGTGTAAGAATTACGTCTACTCATAAGACAGATCAGAAATTAATGTATCCTGCTTGATTTGCAATAAGTAGCCCTAAAAAAATTGATACTTCCTTTCCGTTCACTGTCCCTGTTGTCTCCCATTCAAATGGTGTGTATTGCAGTTTCCCTGACTTCCTCGCAAACTGTCAAGATCAAGCTGATCTTCATTCTTGTGATTCAGTGCCAAAATATGACATCAGCATCAAGGGGAAGCAGAACTGGGCATCAGACAGAGCAAGTTTTATGAAGTGAGCAGCCACTGTATAATAGTTACTTATTCTACAAAAGGTTTTCATGTGCCGCAAAATACAGAGTAAATAACAGAATTTTGCCTTCAAAAGAATAATAGGATTGTGCCTTTTGTTTGTACTCTTTCAGATTCTGTATAAACATTCATTGATATTAGCCAGGCATTTTTAACATCAAAAATGGAAAGACTTGCAAGTAGGAAAGCCATGTTATACCCCTTTTTTCCTTTTTTTAATAATTTCCTTTTTATAATAATTTCCTTTTTGAAATACATCCAAGAATGGAATATTCTATATGTAAGCTATAAAAAATGTTGAAATAATCTTTTTTTCATTCTTGGACTAATTTTATACCAGAACCTCTGCTTATTGGTTGTCTATGATACTCAGAGATTTGCAACTTTGGCATCTGATTTCTGGTAAAGTTATCTGAGTTAAAAGGATATTTAAAGTTATAGCTAAAAGGCATTGACTTTTACAACTGGGAAATTCTTAATTTTTGTGATGAAAACTGTAGATTAATGTCAAATTCCTTCACCAACTGATTTCAAAAAACTCCAATGAATTTCATAAGAGGTTTGTGTTTTGGTTGATGGCCTGTCTATGCAATTAAAACCAGTCAAAGACAATTCATGTGAGATTAATTACTGTAAAGATAGAAAGTTGCATGGGGATTTGCACCAACAAAACAGCTTTCTCTTTTGTGCTGAAAAGCTTTAGCTGATCCTTCTATTGCCATAACTTTACAAAGGGTTGATTTTCATTACATCATCAAGGTGTGATTTTATTACCAACAGCTAAAGAATGTGTCAAATTAACTCTGCATCTCATGTAAAGTGAGGTTTGATCAGATCTCATGTTCTGCCATAGGCTATCCCAGGTTCTAGTGCTGCTTCTCAAGTGTTTGTCCTGCTTGTGGATGATGTTAAATCAGGACCATCTCTTCTGTAATGTCCTTTTCTCCATTTTCCTCCCTCATCAGAGACTGTATGAGCTTGTGGGTGTTATACAACAAATTTCTTCTGTACAGTTAGGGTTTTATCCTAGCCACTGCTAACAACCCTTACCTTGCATTCCTTCCTACTTGTGTCTTCTGAACTATCTCCATCTAGTCTGATGTCACTGAGGCCCAGGGAACGGAGCATGTTCTCTGTTACCTCTGTCATATTTTAATTATCTTCTCCCTTGCCAGATAATTTGGTGGTTCTTAGATCTTCAATGCCATGCATCTCCCATTGATTCTGTTCAGTTCACTTGTAACCTCATATGTGCTGTAAAACTTTTAGTTCTGCTTATTAAATCTCCAAAACCTCAGGAATGTTTCACAAGTTATCTTTGTTCCATATTTTTGAAAGTGGGGTTTGTATGGTAGATAGCACACATTCCATGCACCCTTATTGCCAAGAGGGCCAATGGAACCCTGGGCTGCATGGGAAAGAGTGTGGCCAACAGGTCCAGGGAGGTCATTCTCCCTCTCTACTCTACACTGGTGAGGACACAACTGGAATACTGCATCCAGTTCTGGGCCCCCAGTTCAAGAGGGACAGGGTCCAGTGTAGGTCAACTAAAATGATTAAGGGATTGGAGCATCACCCTGATGAGGAAAGGCTCAAGGAGCTGGGGCTCTTTAGCCTGGACAAGGGAAGGCTGAGGGGAGACATTATTTATGTTTCTAAAGTATCTAAAGGTTGGGCTGAAGGATGTTGGAGCTGGAGTCTTTTCAGTGATTTCCAGTGATAGGAAGGGGCAATGAGCTCAGGCTGGAACATAGGAAGTTCCATTCATATATGAGGAAGAACTTCTTTATGGTGAGGGAACAGGCTGCTCAGGGAGGTTGTGGAGTCCCTTTCTCTGGAGATCTTCAAGACCTGTCTGTATGCAGTCCTGAGTGATGTGCTCTGGGCAATCCTGCTTTGGCAGGAGAGTTGGACTAGATGATTTCTAGAGGTCCCTTCCAACTCTGACAATTCTGTGATTTTGTGATATGGTTCCATTCAGCCTGGTAGATGTACTCTGGGACAATGAAAGATTTTCTTTGTATGTTTGTTTAGTTTGTTTCCTAAATTTTATCTAACTGTCCAAAAACCATTTTAGGCACTGCTGTAAATTTCATCAGGTGCCAAAATAGGTCTTTTTAGCTGTCTGAACACCTTTTAAAATCTGTCAGCACAGGAATTGTTTGTCCTTTCTGCTAAAGGAGTCCCAAGGTTATATCTATTGCCAACTTCACTTGATTACTTTATAGCCCTCATTTTATTTTCAGGAATCATATATACCTATAAATCAAGAAGACAAATTAGTACAAATTTGTAATTATCCTGCTTCCGCTACCCTATTTGTCCACAAAGACATCCTCAAAATAATAGCCCACTATTTATATTTAATTCCTGTCTTCACTGGGGTAATGGATGGTGCTTGGTTGCCCCAAATCAATAATATCTCTTCAGAAGTCTCATATCACCAAATCACTACATGGAATAACAATCAGAATAATTTAATTTAAATGGATACAATTAGCACTGGAGATGAAGCTATTAAATAAAGTCCATTGATTGTTTATCAGGCACTGAGGTGAGATAATTTAAGCACACTCACTGCTAAAAGTGATAGATAAATTGCCAGCATATTAGTATGCAGCTACTGCATTTAATCTTAATTAATAATTTAACTTATTTTTAAACTTCAGTGACAAAGGTAATGAGAAAACCTTATCTGAGATTCTTACCTCAAAACTAACTCAAAGACCTGACGGATGCTTGACTGACAGATACAAGAAAGTCATAGTAGCAATTTTTTCTTTTAGAGATTTCAGACTGCATGGAGACACAATGTGTTCAATATATAAAGAACTTTCTAAGCAAATGTCCCCATATGCAGTAATGTTCCAAACAAATGTTTTATGTATCAAACATACATGCTTTTTCCCTTGTCAAAGACTTTTCTTAGAGGAGCTATGATATTTCACACAAATGAGTATTTAAAGTTCAGGGTTCTTTTAACCCAAAACTAATGAAAAATGATAAAATCCTTTCATCTATTCTAAAGCAACTCCAAAAAATACTTTTGTGTGTATTAAATTCCGGAAATATGCAGATAGAGCTAAACTCAGTATAAAAAGCATTTAGTGAACTTTTGCAAAACCTTCTATGGTTTAGACTTATAAAATTTTATTTGTAATAACACTGCATCTTTGAGGAGTGTGTGAGACCAGACCCTTGGTTGTCACACCTTTTGTCCCAAAGTTGACTTATGCTTAAGGTCATCTTCATGCATGGCAATGCAGTTTTCCGTTTTATTCTCAGAAGGCAAAGAAGATCAGGAAGGCTCTGGATCTCATTCAGCTTCTGTTCAAGTTATTAGGAAAATTCCCGCTAACTTAGACAGCAGAGGAACAAATCCCAGGAGAAATTGCAGCAGCTTCTTTGTGGGTTGTGGATGAGGCCCTGGGTCATGCGGTGGGACTGGGGAAGAGAGCTACCATCTCTTACCAGCATTCCTCCATGACAGGCACTTCTTACAGGAACGCCGAGAATTTTGAAGTCATCAAATAAATTATTTATGGGAAATAATATGCTGTGTCTAGTCATTCCCTAAAACACTCAAATGCGTGTCTCTAATGGGCTTATAAAGCTGTGATGAGGACAGCCGTTGGAAAAAGTCAACAGTGTATAACTAAAAGGGCAAATGATTTAGGCTGGCTGAAGACAGAGCTGCAAGGTTCTTTTGAACATTTCTGCAGAACAATACACTTTTTCATTGCACTTAGTATTGGGACTAAAAATCTCCAGCAAGTAAAGCCATCCTCTCTGTTTTCTTTGTTTCAGTTTCCTTCAGCACCCACTTCCTTTTGTCCATAAAAGAAGGAAAATGGAAAAAAAACGATAAATAATATTTACCTTTTGTATTTACAAATATCTAGAAATTGCTGAATTTTTTCAGGATCATATTCCTTTGACAACTTGAATTTAACTGGGAAGAAACAGCTGAAACAAGCTGAGAGAATTATTTACATCCAAGCAAGGGCAAGATCCTTTCTATGTGCCACTTCCTGCGGTTCTGTTTTCTAATTAAAGAAAAAGCTAACACGAGTGAAGCCACATGCTCACGGTGCATAATTTTTGGAAAGGCAGCACCAATTTAAAAGTAAATTTCACACTAGCTCTGAGACTCATGTCAGATGCTGCCTGCTCGCTCTAGTTCATGAAGGCCATTTATATTCTAAATTTAAAAATAACTTGGTGCTGGCACATTCCATTAATAAATTAGGACTAGAATTTTGTGTTTTCAAAGGATATGGTGAGGTATAAATAGGCTTGCTAAAAACGGCTGAAACTCTGAGTGGTTCTCTTTCACCTGCATCTATTTCAAGCTGTTGTTTCAATGTCTGCCTCCCTACTTCTGACTGATGGTCTAACTCTGAAATCCCTTCTGCATGGTGTTAACGATTTTTGAAGACATTGTCACCTGGGAGAAGACATATGGCGAATGGGGCCACCAATAAACCCAGACTCCACCTCATTCAATGATGAAAAGGGGCTGGTCAAGTCTCAATACAAATGCTAATAAATTGCCTTGTGCAGTCATGGTGTCCAAATGCCCAACTGGAACAGCTTTGCACACTGGCGGCTCAAAGGGCACACTTCTACTTTTTCATTTTTTTTTTTTTTTAATCAATGCAGCTCCTTGATTTTTGGACATATGCCTATACCACCACAGTGAACATTTCAGAACTCTGCTATTTTTAGGTGAAAGAAAGCAGCTATCTGGTCTAACTTGACAGATGCCAGGGGAGCTTTTCTGGACTTAGAGGACATGTTTCAATTTCATTCATTTTGGTCATGAGAGCAGGAGATCTGAAGTTAGGACAGAAAAACCAAGTGCTCAAAAACTCAAACAAGTGACTTTACCAAAATTTTTTGTATTAACTATCCCTGCCCCAGACAAAAAAGGATTTTCTTTTCTTTAAAACTCATTTAGAATTTTGAAACATTTAATTTGAATCTTGACCTTCTCAAGACTTAAATTAGAAACATGAAATTTTTTTTCCTGGTGGAATTCAAATATCTCAAGAAGTTTCTTTGGACAAAAAATTCCATAACAAAGTCCAAGATACTGACAATTTCTAAATGTTGAAAACTGTGAACAGAGAATTTTTCTGCAAGCATTCCATTCCCACAAAATGTTTTGCCTCTTTGAGATGTGCTCCTCCACCCCATCCCAAGATGCTTTTGTTCAGACTTGTGGTAGTGCATATCAGTTTTAAACACATGAGTATGACTTCTCTGGGCCTTAGAGATCTACTTGATCTCAGAAGTGCAGGAAGGTTGTGCATTCCTGAATGATTGAAACAAGTAGTCCTACAACACCTGTTGTTGGTATTATTTATCAGACTGATGAATTTGTGTTCTTAGAAGTTGTGGAACATCTAAGTTTTCCCTTAGAGACCAATTTCCTTTGAAAAGGACCCACTTACATTTCAAAACCCACAGATAAGAGATTAAGCTCAGCACAGAGATATTGATAAAAGGGTATCGATTGGTCAAAACTAATAAAAAGCCAATTAATACAACAACTCCTTCAATAATCATTAGTTCACTCAAAATTCCTTCTGTCATTTGCAAGAAAATATGTGAAATTTGGTGTCTGAGTTTTGGTCTTTTTGACAGTCTTTCCTTTCCATAATCTGAAGGAATGTGACTACTTTGAGGGAACAAAGCAGGACAAGATACAGGGCAGATAGTGAAAAGTGGTTTTTCCAGTCAGGTTCTCTGGACATCTTTTAGTTTGTGCTTTCTGAGCAATGCTAAAGTCCCAGGAGGATGTCTAGCAATGTATTCTGCAGGAAAAGTCATAAATACTTTATCTGTGCACTTTGTGAATGGGAATACTTTTAGTGAGTACTTACAAAAGAAAAACAATATCTGTTGGTTGACATAAGCAAGTATGACATAAGTAAGCCAAAATGCTCTCCTGGCTTTTCATAGGAAATCTAAATCTTTGCTCTGCACTTGCCTGAAAGACCAAAAACCTGATAGACTTGCCTATAGGCTTTTCATGGAGTCAATGAACAGAAATACATATGAGAAACTGTCTATGGATGAAAATTATGGAATTCTGCAGGGCAGTGAGTCAACACAGCTTGTATGTCACCTGGCAGACATTAGTTTTCCCTTGCGTTTTCTCCAAGACATTACCTGTATTTGGGATTTAATGAATATTAGCTAGGTTAATGTTCTGACATTTTGAAAAACTACATCCTAGTAGATCCTAGAGTACTTTATAGTCTGTTCATGATCAAAGGCCACTTATCTTTTAAGAAGGGGTTACAACTGAGATATCCAGGTTGTTTTAAGATCTATTTAGGAAACTAGTACAATACGGCCTTTAGACAACCCACTTATAGTATGGCTACTCATTTTGTTATTAGTAAAAACACAGAGGTCTCTATGGAGTGAGTAATTACTTTAAAAGCAGTCCACATGAGACATTTTAATGTATCTATTTATGTACCTAGAACATATAGGTCTCCAACTTCCATGTTTTGCCAATGCAGTGAGCTCTTGTAATCCAGGCTGCAGTTGTAGAAGAGGTGTTGGGTTTTTATTCCCTATTTGGGTTTATTTACAAATGTCTGAGATCAGTTTGCACTTTTGCTGCCACTGGATGCCTATATTCCTCTGGACATCTAGCTAAGCAATACACAGGAAGTACCTAATCAGGTACTGCAGTGGTGCCTCTGCTTAAATTTAGCTTGGAGCTCTTACGTCCTCCCATGCAGATTGTATCCCAGATACTTGGCGTCTGTTTTTTGTTACCACGGTTTGTGCTATAAACAGCTTCCTTTACTCTGTATGATGTCAAGAACAGCGTCGAAGGGTGTGAGAGGAAGGTAAAAACTGCCTCTAAAGTGGCTTTCTGTACAATCTGTTTGTCCTAAATAATACTAGAAAGCTGACCAAATCATATCTGTAAGGTTTTGTAAAGCAAAGCGGTACAGTTTATTTGTGCCATCAAAACGGTGAGTTCAGCAGGATAGCACTCTGCATGCTGATATGTTAAAGAAGTGCCCATTTAAGAAGTGAGGATAAACAAATAGGAAATTTCCAATGCTTTTTAATAGATAAAATGTAAGTTGAATGAGAGGATGTTGTCTTCATGGGAAGAAAAACGTCAGTTTAAATTCATATTTTGACCCAGTAAAATCAGGTCTAGTAAAATGCACTTTTATGTGAGAGCACTCAAAGTGCTTCTGAAATCCAGCCCTTCAACAGAAAAAATCAGAGTTGTCCAAATTCCGAGAGGTGGTCATGCAGCCTTTGCTGTGCCTACAATCTGATGCCACTAGCTGCAGGAAAACTGAAGGACTGACTGAAAAATCCAAAACAAAATAGTTAGGACCTCTGCAGGGTTATGAATTCTGAAGCGTGGAGGGAAGAGGAGAGGAACATAAAAGGAGAACAAAATAGAGGAAAATTTTCATTCTGTAGTAGGCAAGGGAAATCATTACTATTTTCTTTGTCTCAAGAGCTGATCTATAGGCCCTCAAGTCTCTAAATTAGGGAAAATAGTTACCTCTAATCAGGCTGTTTCTGGATCAAGATGGAGAGGTTATGCAATATGCAAAAAAGAATATCAGCGAAACAGTGACCTGCAAGTTTGTCACACATTCCTTTTGGTTTGTTTCTTGTGGAAAGCAAAGAGAAAAAGATGAAAAAATCAGAAGGAACCTTTCAGTTATTCAGAACATTTATGGCAAAAATCATCAGACTAATTTTTCTTCTTTATGGGGGAAATGCATGGTATTTATATTTTGTACCTTGTTGTAAGTTGTATGGAAACTTATGAGTATAATCATTATGCATGACTTTCAGAACCAAATGTATGACATCTCTCTAAATCCTTCCTTTTGGTTGCATCTGTCTCTTGCTCCCAAACCTTTTTCAAAAAGAAAAGTAAAAAAAAAAAAAGTTTTGAAGAAGCATGAAGACAAGTTGGAGAACAAGCAAACTGCTGATTACCAGATGTTGTGGATGGAAACTGGGTCTTTAGAGCCAAACCCTTGAATTTGCACATTTACTCAGGTCAAGTACTCTGCTTACCTCAGTCCAAAGCAGATGTAACAGCAGCTGCGTTCTAACTAGCTAACTATGATGTCATAAGCATCATCAGCTTGTCATCCTATCCAGGGTGCAGACTCAGTTGTGAAGAACATATTCTGTGTTAAGAGGCACCTATTCATTTCAATTCTGGTGGGCTCCCACTTAGGGTTGCCAACTGCTTCTATGAGCAAACACCAGCAATGTGTGTCATTTTCTCACTGGGGCAGAAAACTCATCTCTAGAACTGAAGAGCCTGGGCCAGAAGAATCACATCAAATTAATACAGAGGGCAACAATAATGCACTACTAGTTTGAATGGTGGAGTAGTAGCGGTGGTGGTAATATCAATAACTTACAAAAATGAGGCAAATAGGCAAATAACCTCCAACAGGATTATAGTGGTTTGCATTATTTTAAAAAGGGCATTTGGATAATTTTTGACCTTACCAAGATTACACAAAATTCCTAAGAGTTATGCCTAGAAGCCATTGTGTGTAGCCCTGCATGGGTCAGGCAGGAATGTGCCTCTCTCCTTCCTGTCCTTTTAGATGGAAGCGTATTAATGTGTTTTTAATGAAGTACGTTATTCAGTGCTCTCCCTCCATCCCTCCTTCTCTGCAGTTACAAGTAGAACCATTTCAACCAAGAGAATTATTTTCTTTCCCTTTGCCAGATGGTGAGGGTGCTATATATCCCCTGTAAATACACACAATGTACTTCACGACAGAAATCAACATGCTTCACAGCTATTTGTAAGGTATAGTTCCCTTTTCAACTCCTAGTCCAGCATCCTAAGTGGCTCTTGAATGCTGGAGAGAACAGGCAAAACATTGCTTGCTACAAACGTGGATGCTAAACAGTGGGAAAGAGGAAATGGAACAATTTACTCTCCTTTCATTGAAAATATACTGTTTGCAGCTGTTCTGCCAGTTCAGTGGTGATCAGCATCTCTAAAAATAAAATGTAAACAATGTAATGAAAATATCATTAGGTGGAATACAGTCCAAAATATATGTACCAATTTCTTTGTTGCTACTTCTGCTTAAAAAAGAGAGAAGCTGAAGACACATTAAGAAATTACAGACGAATCCTGTTTTGCCCTTGCTAGAGAAATATTCTCTGTTGGAAGTCAGTGATTCCCTTTGCCAGACCTAGGACTCCAGAATAAGGATCTGTGCAGCTTTTCCAGCTTCTTACTCTTTGTTTGAATGTATTTGTATGTTTTGTATGTTTTGAGTCCTGGTTTACTCTGTGCCATCACTACAAAATTGTAACACCAATCAGCTCTCTGCTCAGAGCCTTTATCAGTTCAGTGACAACCTGGGAACACTCTCAAATGTCTCTGAGTTCTAAGCAGGGGTATTCAGGTAATGGGGAGCATACAGTAAAATAAAAAAAGAACCAGCATGGATTTCTCTAGTCCAGACTTGCATTATTTTTTGCAAAGAAACAAGTCTTCAATTAATTTGCATATAGAAGCAAAAGAGCATATGCATATACACTTTCAATTGTCATTAAGGTATTTTGAAGAGGGAGATTGCTCATAATTGAACTTTTTAAAATTCATGTTGCCTTTAATATTGTCCCCACATTATACAGTATGACAAGTAATAATATTTTTTTAATAGAGCAAATAATATTTCACAGTTGCAGTTCATGAGGCTCCTGAAGAATTTTGAGACTATAGATAACTCATCTCATTCAGCCATGTCAGTGGTTCTTGTTATACTTTGTTTGTGTATTCTTTGTGACTGAACGAAGTCTTAGAGAAAAAAATCTTGGAATGGAACTTAAAAGCCTTGGAAAACTTTTATTTGTGCCCCTAATCACTTTGTCTGTCTGCTTCTGTTTTCTTAGTCTCTCTATTATTCTTGTTCTCTACTGGGTCATCCTTGTGCACCGATCAGCCCACTCCTCTTTGCTCACATGCAGCACAGAAGGCCATACATCATTTATATCCGCAGAATGAGATTTCCTAAGGATTCTCCTAATCAGTGTGAGTGCCTCTGCTTGTTGAGAAAACGTAAGCCATATCTACAGCTGAAGAGTTGCAGCTGACAGGCATATTCTGCTGTGTGGAGGAAAAGCTAACCAGTATTTTGGTTCTCATGACCTAGGAAACTTGCAACATGTTGAAAATTGCCCAGGGCACAAATGAGCGTTTAGAAATAAGGCAAGAGACCTAAATCTGCTCCCTTGCACTTATCAAATTCTGCTTAAAGCAAAGTAGCCCATCTCTATTTAAGGTGAGAGGTTGTTTGCACAGGGAGCAAGCATAAGGGTTTGAAAGCTGACAGCCAATCTCTTTCTAGTAATATTGTAAAACAGGTGCAATTCCTACTGATAAGCATTATGTCTGGACAAAATGCCAGGGATGGACAAGATGAGTAAATGCAAGAGGTAGAGCATCTGTGAAAGTGTAATGTGTGATTGCTCACGCACAGGCATGCCATCACATTCCCCATCTTCAGCAAAAAAGATGTATTTTTAGTTAATACAAAGCCTGTATTTAAGGGGTTCAGATCATCTCCTGGATCGAGACGAGGCTGTTTCTACAGGTCCCTTTTACAGTCTCTAGGAGCTAAGCTCTGCACTTCTCCTCCAGGTGTGGAAGACAGTGATGCTGGGAGGCTGGTGATTCTCCAGAAAAACTCACAGGACTATATATCCTTCTGTTTACCAACTGTTAAATTTCACCCAAGAAAAGTAATTTGAATGCGCTAAACTGTGAGGAAATAGCACCTATTAGTGGTTGGCAGAAATCCAAAAGAATAATTTCCTCTGTGTAACTGGTGGCTTTGCCCTAAAATTTTCCATTTTATAGATTTCAGGAGGAAAAAAAATGACTATGGTTTAAATCTCTAGTAAAGATATAATCCTGAGGATTTCCTGGTGGTACACCAGGTACATCACTAAAATAAGGAGGGGCTGCACTATAAAGCATTCTGCAAAACTAGTGATTAAAAATGGGTCTTTAAGTAGTTAAGAACTAAATGAGAAAATATTCTTAAGACATGAAATAAAGGAAAAGATAAAGTATGAGACATAGCACCATCATTATCACTGACATGTTGACTTTATCAAATTGTCGGTGTTTTTCTTAATGCTTCAACTGCTGAAATTGTAATTGAAATGGTAAATATTCATATATTTGGCAAAAAATGTATACTGGGTTTTAATTTAGAAAATTTAAATTTTAATTTAGAAAATTCCAACTGCTTCTAAGCTTTGCATGTGAGGATGAAATTGCAAAGCAGAAGCACCTTGGAATTTCAAAAGTAGAAGACAAATAGATAGCTATATACTATAAAAATATTAAATGCTTGGAGCTGTTAAATTAAAATGAGTTTGGAGTCCCTACTCTGTGAGTTCTGAGGTTGATGAAACTGGATTTTGGTTGATACCTCACTTCCACACATAAAACCTTTGTGACCTTCAGTATCTCAAATAATTTCTCTGCACCTCAGAGATCTGTAAGAACTGGATTATGCTTCCCTACTTCACAGAAGATTTGTGAAATCAAATTGTGTGTACACACATACACACAATATATAGATGGACAGGTACTTTAGTATAGGCAGGTTTAGAAGACTCCAGATAGGCAGATAGACTATGAAGTTTTTTAAATCTGAAGGCTCCAGGGAGATCTTATAACAGCTTTCCAGTACTTGAAGTGGGCCTACAAGAAAGCTAGAGAGGAACTTTTTACAAGGACAGGTAGTGATAGGACGAGGGCTCTCTCTGGAAGAGAGAAGATTTAGATTAGATATCAAGAAGAAATTTTTCACTGTGAGGGTGGTGAGGCACTGGAACAGGTTGCCCAGGGAAGTTGGGAGTGCCCCATGCCTGGGGGTGTTCAAGACTGGGCTGGGTGTGGCTTTGAGCAACCTCGTCTGGTGGGAGGTGTCCTTGAGAGGTTGGGACTAGGTGATCTTTATGGTCCCTTTCAGTTCAAACTATTCTATGATTCTTTCACATGTGCATAAAGAAAGAATTTTGTAATCTTCCTTTTCTTTCCTTTGCTGTCTGCTAAGCTCTAGGTTCTTTTAGCATTGCATTTTTGTGAAGAAAATTATTAAACAATCCAAGCCAAAAATCCAAGGCTAAGAAAAGGCTTATTTTTCATATGGTGTATGAAAAATCATTTCACTTTGATTGTTCAGCAGGTTTTTTTTGTGTCTTATACAAGATAATCATATAGGAAAGATTTTCTTCAGTAGTTACTCTTTAAATTTGTATTTATGGTAACCTAGAAAGCATCTAATTTAGACACTTTCTATATACATTACAAATACAGTTGATTACAAGGTGTTCTATATTTGTATGAAATAATTTTGTAGCATTGATAATTTTCTGGAAGATCATGAACTTTTTTGGATTTCCTATAAGAGGATACTAACAGCTAATATATGGTTGTTCCCTCCTGCATATGTTTTAAATGTAGTTGAACAACTGTAACTGTTCAATTGTAATTGAAACTGTAATTGTAAAATGCTAATTTGTAAAGTTTGAAAGTGATGTGGAAATGCTAATTAAAGCTCAACTTATGATTCCTTCTCCATTTCCACTGAAGAATAGTATCCGATGGAGCCTGGAGTTTCCAATAAATTCATCACGCTCTGCCTCCTTGTAGCTTCCCTTCAATTCTGCTCCATTACCATTGTTCATACTGCTGAGACCTTCCTAAATAATTCATTCCTACTCTCACTTATTGCAATGTATAGCTGCCTTGGAGAGAGCTCTGCATGTTTCGTCCTGTTAGCCTTTCCTCGGGAGTACGGCCGCATGGTGCCAGCCAGCTCCAGGCCTTACAGGTTCATCTCGGGTTGACTGAAGCTGAGTTCCTTTTCTTCCCTAGCTTGCCATCTCCCTTCCTCCCAATGGGCCTGAACACCCTCTTAAATATAAATGCTGAGCATATATACTTCTCTTTGGTCTTCCAGCAATTCTAGGATGTCAGGCTGCCACCTTCCCCCTCTCTCCCTTGTCTTCTCCAAAGGCAAACCACT
>JAOXNG010000012.1:108857966-108874661 GCA_028566535.1 Scolopax minor | reverse complement strand
GACATTCATATCACCACTAATAATTTGCTAGGGCGACAGTTTAGCAAACAAAGATGTAAGATGTTAACAAAGTTTAAAGCTTATGGTTCAATAATTCAGAGTAAAAATAAGATTCACTGCTTTTATAAACAGTGAGCACAATCAGCCCCTAGAATAACTAAACAAGAATTATAGTGGATTTTTCATTACTGGAAACTTTAAAATTGACGTTGGATTTTTTTTTAAAAAACATGCTCTAGGTCTATCACAGCTATTGAAGCAATAATTAATTCAGGGAAGTCCCTGACCTGTCAGACTAGATGATCACAATGGTCACTTCTGGCTTTAAAATCTATGGAGTTCCTGGCTTCTGTGTTGTGAATGCCAATGAGACTGCCAATTAGTGTGCTGGTTTTTTTTTTTTTTTTGATGTGGACACGTGTTCACTGGGAGCTAGGCTGAGAACACCAAATTAATTTTAAGTCATTAAAATGCTTTATTCCTTGAATAATGATTGTCACAAAACACAATCAGAATGTAAAAGACAGCACCTTATTTTTGGAACAAAGAAATAAGCAAAAAGAAGTAGTATAAATATATGTCATCTTTTTTACCATCTCATTTTTTCCCATCACTGAATGCCATATATAACATGTCTAATAATTCATGTCATTGTTATTTTGATTCCTTAGAATAGAAAGAACATTATTAAGACAGTGCTTGATGTGGAAGGTTTTGATGCCAAAGCTGAGGACTAAATACCTAAGTAGTGGCTGATCCCTGATCTCATGGGAGAGAGCATGGGTATTAAAAAGACAGAGACAAATATGAATAGTTAATCATCTTTACTCTTGATTTTTTTTCTCCATCTCAGGTGCATGATATGTTTTTGCTTTCAATAAAATCAGTGGACCTGTAATTGCTTTATAAATTAATGGCAGGTCTGTCACTTAAATAAAAAGTCATGAAATGCAGCTACGTGTTTGGATTTAAAGAAGGCAAAAAAGGGAAAGGGTTTCCAATTAACTGGAGGCTTTACATATTAATTAACATACATGTTTAGAAACATGAGATCAGTGAGTGCATTATATGTCTCTGGTGGGGCAGGCATGGCTCGTTAGCAAGAAATTAAGGTGGCATCATACCTCAGGTGTAGCACAGGGTTATGAGCATTCTCTGCACATTTGTTTTTATTTTAGCTATAGCAGAGAGTGCTGGTATGCTTGACACCAGAAGGGATTCATACCAACATTTCAACTGCTATGGGGTGGACTTTTTTATAAAGAGTCCCGAAACGCTAAGATGAATATTTCAATCCTGTGCAAAATGAATTAAAATTAATACAATTCTTTTAACAGTAAGATGAGGGCATTATTGCAAGATCTAATTTTACAGTCCTCCCTTTGATTATTGATTTTACACTTTCTGTCTGTGTGTTCAATATCCTGTAAACACCACAGTAGAAAGGCCATGTTAAATGAGAATATTTTTTTTTCTGGATTTGGTGGCAGTCTGTAATCTGACATAGTATGTTACAGTGTTAGTTTTTCTATTTGTAAGTGGGTGCTGTCTCTAGGGCTCAATTTCTGCAATGCAATCGTTCCTCTTTAACGAAGTCTAATATTATTGAGTGACCAGAGAAATAAAGAGCACTTGTGATTGTCTTGCACTTGGCAAACTCCAGCTTGCATTACGCTTGCTCCTCGAAGCCTGTTGCCATTCAGAGTACTAAAATTGAATTTGCAATTACTGTCTAAGAAAAGCATCCCCGGTATTTTTAAAATGATGCCCCCTTAGGATAATGGGGCCATTCACTTTTATTTCATGTTGGACTCGTTTCTGAGGGATCTTCAAGAAATGAGATAGCTATTTCCCTGTTACCAACCATCTAAACTGGGAGCAAGAAAAGGGAAAAGTCTATGCTTTCAGTCAAAGAGATTTCCAAATATACCACCAGCAGCTTGTCTTTTCTCTGTCCTAGTTTCTAAAAATGCAGGGGAAGAAAAGGCCAGCAGTCTGGACAGTGCTGGGATGCAGCTTGGAAGAAGCTCATTTGCATCAGTTTGCAAAATCTTTGCTGTGGAGTAACTGTGAGCCACTCATTTCACTTCAGAACTCCCAATGTGAAATCCTACTGCATACCTTAGGAGGACTACCTTAATCAAAGCTGCTTGGTGATTTTATCCCAGAGCTACCTGTGTAGGAAAGGAAAAATGGGATGACCTCATGCAGCATTACTGCAAGGTATTTTGTCCTCATTTGAGTTGAAAAGAGCTATTATAAACATTCATTTATTACTTCCAATATTAATTGTTTTATTTACCTGCTCATGTATTTAGGAATGGTGTAGAGGAATTTTGCTTTGTTTTCAATTTTTTTGAAGATCATTTTCTGGTGTCTTATAAACTACCAATTGTACATAGGCTGTTTTAAGAAATATAAATATTTCTTAATTTTAATTTTCAATAAATTGCCATGATCATAGTTATTTTTCATTCAAGTGGCTAACCCTTATCCTTGAAAAAAAAATAACTGCAAGAATTTGGTGACTAGACCTTTTGCACCGCCATAGCAGCTAACGCACTGCCAGTTCACAGGGCTGCACAAGAATGCTCTTCATTCTTGCAGGGGAATCATTAGGTGGTACCTACCAGTCTGTAGGTGATCTCCCTTTTGTCTAGATTTTGATGACAGAAAGATATGGCTGAAATGTGTTTATTGTACTCACCGTACTTGGTGGATGCCAGTAGCTGTAGCAATTTAGAGCATCTTAAGACTTTGCACCAACAGTGGAGAGTAGAATTTGTACAGACTTTCATATTTACATTACTATGGCACCTCGTGTGTAAGCTCTTTTACATTCCAGTTTGAAACAGACAACTGGGCCTTATTAGAGATTTTTGTTCCCACTACAAACAGTGAGATGTGGACAGACAGTTTTCTACCAAACTCACCGCACAGGTGCTGGTAATTTCTGTGAATGATTCATTTATTCATTGAAACATGTAATTTTATTTAATTAATCCTATTTTTGCTTCCATAAAGAGTTGATTGGTTAAGTCCAGCAGTGTCTTTCTGTAATACTGGATATTTTGCTCCATGTAAAAATGTTTTGGGAATCACATCAATCATTCAGTTTTCTAATCTACCTGAAAATAATCTAGCAGTGGTGCCATTGTGCCCAATCTCATTTTCCAAGGTGAAAAATCCCTTATTGACCATCACATGCTATTTTTTGATAGACTTACAAAATAATTTAGGTTAGATGAGCTCTGTGCATGTTGTCTAGCCCAACTTCCTAGTTAAGCCCGGGAAAAAATCAAATTCAGACCAGGTTTTTGTCCATGAATCTTGCAAATGTCAGTGATGGAAATTCTGCAGCCTTCTTGGGAAACATGTTCCAGTTCTTGATCACTCATTGTGCAATTATCCTTTCTTTTATGTCCACCTGGATTTTTCCTTGCTGGAACTTGCGACTGTTTCCCCTTGCCCTTTCACTGTGCACCTGTAAGAAGGGTCTGGCTTTGCTTCATGATGTGGTAACTTGGAGGCTGATGTACTACATGACCACTTTATATTTTGCTAACTCTTACTTATTATGTTGATAACAATAGTGGTGTCTTTGACTTTTTCTTTTCCTTTGGTGTTCATATATTCATAGAGCAAGAACATACGTGTGTAAGACTCCTAATTTGCCTTCATGATTACCTTCATGTTTTTTATGGATTCCACTAATTTATTATTAAATGTTTGCACATAATTTAAAGTATATTCATCAAAAATAAACGAACATGGTAGATTTTACAAAACATTAGCCTGGCTTCTTTTGCTTTTCACTTCACAATTTTCAAAATGTAGTAATTCCCAGAGGGCCTCCCAATTTTCATTAGCTCACTTCAGCAAGGTAAGGCTGTTGCATTATTTGTTTGTTAAAATATTCAGAAGCCAAAACCTACCATTACTTTTACCTAGATCCAAGATACTTTATTATTAATCACACTAACAAAACTACAACAGAAGTAATTTAATGGTATGGGTTATCAAAGTTGTAACACAGCAAGGTTTGGTGGTCCCCGTCAGGCAAAGCTTAGTAATGGAATAGATCATAATAAAACATATGAAAAAAACACTTTCAGAGAAATAACAATTTCGAGTAAAGAGGAGTTGATGTGAGTACTTCCTATTGAAGTAACCTTCACATACTTGACAAGTGAAAAGTTTTGATCAATCTGCTTTATGCATGTACATGCATGCACTTGAATTGTGCAGAGTTGTAGGAATGTGTGTGCGTAAGAATATATATATACACATATATAAATAATTTTTTTGATATGGATGCATTTATTTGTACATGGATTCTGTGAAAAACTTGATGCCATCTCAAAGAACTATGAAATTTCTTTTTTTTTTTTTTTTTGTGCTCTTTGGGAAGCAGTGGTTTGTCCAAAGAGCACTTATAAGGTGATTTTATTAATGTTCTGGTGTGGTATGTGAGGTCTATTTCGAAGGATGGAAGACCACTTATATTGCCTGTATGGATCCTCCATTAGCCATTTAGGCTGCTTGTAACTCCTATTTCTTTAGACAACTGCTCTTGGTTCTGAATGCCGTTTCTTTAATAATTTTAATCTCTTGAGATAAAGTGTGATAATCTTGTTTAAAAACCCCAGCTGGCAACTAACCAATTCTTGTTTCTTTTGTCTGAAGAGTATGCAATACTAAAATACTCCTATGTGACTTGCCTAGGTTAGACAATTCTAGTGAAAATAAATAAGAATACTTATTTGCAGACAAATGAACACGCTATGTTAAAAAATGTATTTGTTCTTTGTTAAAAAAGTTTAAAATACATAAGGAAAAATGATTGTTACCCACAAATAGAAATGGAAATACAGAGACTCCTTTATTCTGCACAAACTCATGGACCCCATCACATGAATAATGGGTTGTGAACAAAGTGCCCTTCACATGTCAATCTCTTCTAATACAAAGAAATATCAAAACCGCATTGGAAAAAATATTAACCTATTGCCAGCTGATATGCTTCTAGCCATTCAGTTTTCATTGTGGTAAAATGTAGGTGTAATATCTGTGGCTCTAAGATCCTGTTTAAGCAACCCTGAAGCATTCTGGTGTCCTTGAACAGCCATTTATTTGGGCATTGGAGGGAATTTAGCCATTTTATGAACATAATTGTTGACATTCCTCAAGAAGGTTTTTAACCCCCAAAAGGCCTAAAAAATTGACACCACTTGTTCTGCTGCAGCATCAAAGCTGACAAATTAAATTTTATGTTAGTAAAGAAAAAATGCAACGTATAAAGACTTTATTTTATAGTTAAGATTAGAAAGTCCCAGAGCCAGACTCTGTCCTAATTTGGCAACATTTTTCTCATTATATTAATGGCAGACTAATTCTTTCTCCTGCAAGACTTATCAGGAAAATGTTAATATTTGTGGCCCCCTCTGTTTGTCTGTAGAGATAGCAGACTCTTCTAATCAAGAAGTCTGTGCTTCGCCACCTAGTAAAAACCTTACTCAAATACAAATTGTAGCAATAATTGAGGGGGACAAGCCATTTCCTGCTTGTTTCTGGTCCACACAAATCCACACATCTGAAAACAGTTACAGTACTCATGGGATTATCTTTCTGCCTAGAAGCAGCTAAAGTTGCTCCAAGCAGAGAAGACAATACATTTTTGATTAGAGGGTACCCATCAGGTTGCAGTAGACTAATTTAATAGCGCCCACCTGAAAGGCATTAGCTTTAAGCTGGGATGCATCATGAAGATGGGCTAATGACAATTTACCATTTATAAAAGTATTTGCAGTCCCCAAGTAAATATAAGTATTTAAAGCCAGCAAATAAATGCATCTAAGAAAATCGCTTTCCCACGCATACCAATAAACAGCAAAAGTTCTTGGTTCCAGGGGCAGTGCTGGCTCCCCAGGTATCCACTTACTCTACCAACAGCTTGAAAGAAAATTACAGCAACGTGATTAGTGAATTCATTAGATTCAGATGAGAGAAATATTCTGCTTGCTGCATTTGCAATGTTCTACTTTAGCACTGGGTCACAGTGCTCTCAGAAGCCTCCAATCATCCTAATACCCTCTCTCAACTTTGCAACATAACCTGATAAAAGGTAATTTGGGCTTATTTTTTACGTCTGTATCTTCTCAGTTGAGCTGGCAGCAAGTAGGAGTACATGTTGCTGATGTGATTTAGTTTGGCTAAGAGGATCTTCAGATCCATCCTCTCTCCCTACTCAGGAAGCTCCACTGCTCTTTCCCTTCCTGCCTTCATCCCCTTCAGGCATCTATCACAACTTATCTTGTCGCTCTTGCTTTCTTGCAAACTCCAACTGTCCAGAAATTGAAGAACATCTGAAGGGGATGTTGATGTAACAAAAATGGATGCTCACAGTCTATTGGCATAGTGCAATTTTAATTTTTTGAGTTGCATACCATACAGTCTGGAAAGATTAAAGAATCTTGCAGTGATGTCCTCCTTCCTGTGAGGTGGATGTGGGAAAAAAATATAACCATCTGTGGATGATTTGAGTGGGCCCCTTCTTTCTTTAAGTGGAATTTTCATTTTCCCTGTTAACTGCCAAAGATTTGGAGACAGATAAACTAACTAGTATGCCATTCAGATCTTGCATTATTTTGTCCTCTGAGACGTCTTCTGTAAGAGGAACAATTGATTTCTGTAATAACATGGTCCGGCAAACCGGCAGTGGTGTGCTTACGGTTCCCTCCCATGGCTACTCCACAGCAGCTCTTCAGAAATGAATAACCAGACCAAATATGCTCTTGTTGCTAGTGGCGATAGTGGGATAACTAAAATTCAGAGTGAGATTTTTCTACTAAGGGAAGGAGAAGCAGTAGTAAAGAAAAGCCAGTTACAACATGAGCAAAGAGGCTATTGAAGCTGATTTCCAGTTTTTACCACTCATCCTGGAGATACTTTGCAAAATCTGTTTATTATCACAATTACAAGAGGAACAGATATTGTTCTTGCCCGTACAGCACTTTAAAACGGTGTCATAAGCACAGTCCTTTGTGCAGGATAAAGCAGCAAATTTGACACCTCTCAGGCTTCTCACGTAAAGGGATGAAGCAGTCCAGCATTGAAGTTCCCCCTGGATGGGCACGGATCTTCCCACGATGGGCATGATTGAGCAATCGCTCACCCAGAAAGCTGGCTCTCATGTATTTCCCAGTAGCTACACTGAATTGGGAGTATGGAAATCTCTAACTTCATTTTGGGTCAGCAGGGCATGTGGCAGCAGGATACTGCATTGCAGAATATTTGTTAAGGGGAGAGTTCTCTTCTTCATCAGACTGAGTTAGAAACTATTTAATAAAGAATACAAATATCGGATAATTCAATCAGCGTGCTAATGGTCCCACCCATCCACAGTGATCTCTCTTTTATTTCATGCCATACATGAAATGGTCTAAGTTTAGCTTCTAATGGACCACTTCTGACTGTTCAAATGAGCAGATGTCTTCGAAGAGGCCTGTGGCTGTAAAATGAGTGCATGCCACTGGTCAAAATTCAGATTCAGTTTGCCATTTGTTATCAGAGATATTATTTGATATTTAACCCTGCACTTAAAAAATTGAAGAGAGCATCTGTTTTGTAAAATGAGATAGCTCTTATTCCTGTTGTTAAGCAGATTGGGATTGTGGAATAACTGGATAGCTTTCAAGACTGCAGAAGAGATTTCAGAACGAGGGTTTTTTATATTTTCTTATAAGGTCTTTTTATAAAGACTTCTCTTGCGCCTCTGGAAGTCAATGGAGATTTTGCTTGGAGTGTGTTTAGAGCCTTTGTATTTGCAAACCTCAGATGCACTTTCAGCGCAGAACAGACAGGCAAACAACTCAGTATTTGTCCACAGTATGAAGAGAGTACTGAAGTCAAAACATCATTGTCAATACAGAATGGGGGCTCTGTAGTATTGCCACATTTAAGTCTTTTTGCTCAATGGCAATGAACTCAACAGTCCGCAGTGCTTTAGAAAATGAGATTGATTTGTAAAACTTGCTGTGAAGGTACTTATAAAAATTTCAAAACTGCATTTACCGCTTTGACTTCAATAGAGCTTATTTACTGCCTCAAGTAGGGAAGGAGAGCATCTATTTCTCTGGAAAGTGGTTATTGTTGTTTCTCAGGATTGCAGCCCTGATGCAGTGCAAATCTTTTCACTTTTTGTTGTATCAAGCTTTGGCCTGATCATGCAACCTTTATTCATGTGCCTAATGAATTTCAGAAGAAAAATTGCCTTTAAGTTGAACTACATGAGAAGAGAGATACTTAGGAGTGACATTTTGACAGGGCAGGATCCCCGACACCACCCCTTGGGAAAGAGTTAAAAAGCACCCCAGCAGTGAGAGAGAGGCCCAGTAACCAGATGGTTGTGCTGAAGCCAGCTTGGGGAGGGGAGGAGAAGTCAAGGAAAGCCCTATACTCATGGTTGAAGTAGAGGAAATCTCTTTAGAAGCGGGCTCTGCTCTGCTGGGAAGATGTTGATACCAGTGAATCTCTGGCAAGGAGCGGGTTGCGCTGAAGGCTGGTTGTTTTGGTAGGTGCTAGATTTTTCATTTTATGAAGTGGGGGAAGACTGAGATAATATGGAAAAAGACTGACAACAAAGAGACCATGGCCTTCACAGTGAGGAGAGAAAACATCCTAAAATGGCTGGGACAGGGAGGGATGACAAGATGATATTGGATTGCTACCAAAGGTTGCCTTTGTAAGGGGAAGGTGTCCAGGCTTTTTAATTCCCTCCTCTACCTTATAAGAGCAAATGTTCTTAATATACATGTTTTGAAAGAATGGATTGAGATTTCTCTGTTCTTTGTGCAAATGAAGCATATTTTTACCTGAAAAATAATATTTTGCTCTTTCTTCTATCATTTATTTATTATCATCTATTTCTTGTATACTTTATATGTTAAAGCACTGGATCAAAAGTAGATTTTTATAAGCTGTTTTTTCTTAGGAACATGTTTCCTTATATTGTCTTA
The DNA here is from genome assembly GCA_028566535.1 of Scolopax minor. Taxonomy (NCBI): domain Eukaryota; kingdom Metazoa; phylum Chordata; class Aves; order Charadriiformes; family Scolopacidae; genus Scolopax; species Scolopax minor. The sequence goes on along the minus strand of JAOXNG010000012.1, from coordinate 108,865,644 downwards.
TGTATTCTTTTCTAAATATTCTAGTCCATTTTTGAATCATGTACTGGACAGAAAATGGATGCCTCCAGGAAATATTTTTCTTTATGTCATTCTGTATGCTTATCATCTTGGATCTTTTACTGACACGGTTTCATCACAGGGGACCATCTGAATGAAAACACTTTGCTTTTTAAGAGTTCATCAGTTTCTGTGACTAATTCCCTGTTGTTTACAGTGTCAAATGTAGTTCTAGTAAAATAATTGTCATCACAGAGAAATATGACTTCATCTGGGTAATCAGCAGCAGAAGAGACAGATGAACTTCTGAGAAGCAAAGATGTTGCTTTTTATATCAATGTGTCAAAATGGGAGAAAGATAAAATATAGACCATTTAGCAGAACTCCTTCTAATCTGAATGTTTTTCAAAATTTTCTGTGAGAATTCAACTGTTCCAGAATAGGTGTGTTCATTTCATGAAAGCTTTATTGAATTTGAGTCAGATTTTAACAAATCTGATGACTACCAGCTCTTCAGAGCTTCCCTGAAGTGGATTTTGTTCCCTCGACTCAGGACTTTATTTCCCAAGGATTTCTTAATCAATGTTTCACTTCAAATTTTTTGAATAATTCCTATGCAACTTGCTGTAGGGAACCTTGAATAAACAAATCTGTAATGCATAAATGTTCTGTTAATTCCAATTTTGGTATCATGTAATTAGATGGAAAATTAATAAGCAGACAAGATTGAGAATTGGCTGATGACTATATTGTATTTCCACAGTGAGGAGAAATGTCTAGGAATAACATGTCAGTTCTGCAGTCTCCCTTCTGCCCGATCTCTCTCTGCTCTGGGCTGCGTACATGCTGATGCTTTGCTCTGCCCAATGCTAAAATTCTTTATGTCTTTCTCTCACTTCCACACTGTTTTTTCCTTTGGTGTCATCAAATTCTAGCTCTTCAGTTATTGTGTCTTCTTTTTCCAATATGCAAAGTAGAGCCACCACACCACCACCCTCAGTGTCTTCAGATGTGGCTTTCCACAGCACTGCCTTTTTGCCTGGTGTGGCACTGCGTTTCTGCCTCTCTTGCAGCCTCAATGCCAATGGTTTAGAAATGGGAAGTGCCTCTGAAACAGTCTGTCTGTCTGTCTTCAAACTCTACCAAACCTCCACTGCCTCCATCTCTTGTCTAGAGACATCTTGGCATCTACCAAGCCTCCATCTCCTGTTGCTTTATTTCCCTTCCTCCCTCCTGTGGTGGCTGTTAGGCTCTGATACAGCTGTCACAAATAATGTGAACTTAGAGAAGAATGGAGGGTACAAATCCCCAGCATACTAACTCCATGCTGGTGTGCACGCTCACCTTGGGGCAGGAATGCTCCTTGCTGTTTGTTGGTAGCATCTTTCTTCTGCACTGACCTGCAGCTTTGCACAACTTGTCTGAGTGGCCCCAACTTGTTCAACTCACAAAGCAACCTGTCATAAGAATGTGGCAATAATTAATGAAGCTATGACACCAGGATGACCTGGACTGATGGGGTATGTACTTGGTATTTAAATACTTGTCTTGTCATGATCAGGAATCCACTTTAAAGTCAGCATTTATACTAGTGTTTTGAGTGTGGAGTATTTTAGGCAAAACACCTCGAGCTACTTAGTATCCTTGAAAAGAAATCACAAAATCACAGAAGGGTGGGGGTTGGAAGAAGGGACCTTCAGAGATCATCTAGTTCAACTGCCCTGCCAAAGCAGGTTCACCTAGAGCTGACTGGATAGGAACATGTCCAGCTGTGTTTTATATTTCTCCAGAGAAGAAGACTCCACAACCTCTCTAAGCAGACTTTTGCAGTGCTCTGTCACCCACAAAGTATGCAGTGTTTTGGTCCAAGAAAGAAGCCTTCAATTAAAAATAATTGTAATTGAAATTTGGATTAAGCTAAGCTTTTGAAAGCTGTCTTAACAGAGAGATGAAATGGCAGTTACTTCCTGCTTGGCCAGGCTGAGTTATGATGTTATTATAAGCAAGTGTCTTTAACTACTTTCAGCAGACTAGTGTCAGGATTCTGTATTTAGTCGTGCTTTTTAAGTCAGGAAAAGGGTATCTGCTGGGTATCTTGCATCAATAAAAAATTTGGAAGGGCCCACGTGTTGTTATGATGTGTGCAGCTGACCCTGAGTGTTTCCATATAAGTTGCTGAATGTGCCTGTGGACCAGTAGAGGTGCGTGTTACTCTGCAGTCAGAGCTGAGGCAATTATGGGGCAGAAATCAAGCATGCACAGGACATTTCCTCATCCAATCTTTTTAAACATATGATATACATAGCAAATTCTGTGAATGAAACGATGGTGCTATGGAGAGGCTAAAATCCGCATGAGGCATCAATGTAATTTTTACTGGCAGGAGAAGAATTTGATCACTAAATGACATGCCAGCCATATGACAGCACTTAAACAGTTCCTGTCAATCACCTGCTATGTGTCAGTACCCTTATTTATCCTTTCAGAGCATATATCCATTTACATTATCATCATCTGAAAGACAGAACAGCATTACTGAAAATAAAAGCCCATGCTGGTAACCAAGAGAAAGGGAAACAAAAGATACATATAATTGTAGCACATGCATGTCATGGTTCAGATTTCTGGTATCACTTACAGGAGAAGCTATCTAAGGGAAAAACCCTGAAAATGTGTTCTAAGATTTAGATTGGAAACAGTAAGAAACAGAAGAGACAGATGGGCACTAGAACTTGAGGCATTGCTGCATGACTATTATAGCCAGTTGCTCGATTTTCAACTGTAGCCCCAATCCAGTGAATCACTGAAACTTATGCATAATTTCAAGCATGTATTGTTAAGAGATTAGAAAGCAATTATAGCTTGTCAAACCTCCTCAGCCATGGTCAAATCCCTTCTCTTCATCAGAGTCCTCTAAAAATAGCTGCATCTAACCAGAGGAGAGCTTCAGAACCAGTGGACCCCAGTCTTGTGCAGGGGTGAGACCTGTGTGAGCACTCATCCCTGTTCCTCATATACATTTCTTTTCTTGAGAGTGGCACCAGTACATATAGGCCAGATGACAGTGGCAGCATACATTGAATAATCAGAATGCCAGGGTCTTAAGAAGTGTATCTGGAGGTTGGTCAGATCTCTGTGAAAAACTAGCTGAGAGAGACATGCTTTCAAAAGATGTTACCTGAATCTTCTTTTCTTTTGCTTCAAGCAAGAGAAAAGTGACATGTACATATGGATGAGATGGAGAATATTGAACTGTCTATTTTGAAAGAAAGTGTTAGATGACAATTTGGACATTTTCTCTGCCCCGAGAACAGTGAAGACAGGACAGTAACTTGTTTGAAATCCCTAATCCCTCCTATTTTTTTTTTTTTAGATTCCTTAGATCAGTCATACTGAATTCATACACTCAGAGTTTAATATGTTCCTTTTCTCCCCGTCTGCAGGCATGTTTTGTATAAAAAAAAGAAAAAAAAAAAGAAAAAAAAATCTGTGAAAGCCAGTTCCTGTGTACTTTACCAGTGTGTTGTTATACAGCATTTTTTTGAGAAGATGAAGGTGCTGGGGGACACGCAACTATCTGTGGAACAAGCTGTTTGAAGGCGTGATTGACACTCTTGAGGGGCTTTATGTATCTCTCCTTACGATGCTACTGAAAGGCTTCAGCAGCACAAGCCCTCATTCAAATAGTAGGCAGGTAGCTAAAATTGCTTACCAGTGGGTCACTGAATAGATGCAGAACACTGTGGCCTCATTTATTAATTTCTGGTGTAAAAAATACAGCAAATGAGCTGCACAACCTTTATTGAGCAACCAACTGAATCATAGGAACAAAGCTGTTGTAGCAAATGAGGAAAGGTCATTTGACTCACTCAAGCTCATTAGTCCTATTTAATATTGCCCTTATCCAGCACTAAGTAGATAGTTGTTCAGCCTCGCCTCCAATACTTCATCCCCAGACCATGATTTACAACTCAGTTTATCCTCAGTAAGGTCCTCTGGAAAATAAACAAAAAAAAACAACAAGAGAGCTTTCTTAAAAAAAAAGATAATAAAAAAACTCAGTTACTTATGTTCTCTTTGCTTTTGCACAGTTGTTTCTGTTAGGGTGAAAGTGGTAGCCTGAAGCTATTTATTGCTCTTCTGAAACAGTGCTGGTTTTTAAGACATCAAGTTAGAAAAGTGTAGTTGGAAGAAACTAAAACCAGAAAAGTACAGAAAACCTAGGTAAAGAAATCAGGATGCTAAATGGCAAGCTAATTGCAGATCTCATCATGTTGAAAATTTGATATGTGTTAAAAATGTTTTGCATTCCCAAATGGAGCACTATCAAGCAGCTGACTACTCGTAGAGTCTAAGTCTTTGGCTGGAAAGAAAATCTGGGGAGTTTATTGACTTGCTTCATGGAGGGCTTCTTCTCTGATCTAAGCAGCCCTTGCTGTGCAGAATTGACTCCCACTTCACTGAGAGCACAGAGAGAAACAGCAATGTGAAGCAGGAGCTGCCAGTCGCTTGGAGACAGGACAGCTATACGGGTGCTGCTGCTGGGAACAGGGATTTTGAAAAGCATTTTATGTTGGGTCAGCCAGAGAGGGATTTAGGTTGGGGTGAGGAAAGAAAAGGAGGGTCCTGTTCAGAGCAAAAGCAGCACCTGCAGTGAACCAAACTGCTCCACACTTACCTGTGGTAAAATCTTCCTCAACGTCAAAATGAGCAAAGATAAACAAAGACAATGAACACTGCTACCTTGCTATCACTTCTCAGGTTGCTCATTGCTTGAAATCTGTAGCTTGTGATAAGGAATTCCATAAGGAATTCTAACAGGTGAGACCAACAACTAAATCACATAGCAATGTGGAAAAAAAGTGAATTACAAAGCGAGAAAACAGTGACTTTTGCAGGTAGTGGACCCACCTTTCAGCAAGCCTGCCAGTGAACCTGGCTCTCTGGCTACGTCTGAGAACTCAGCTACTACATCAGGTCATTTATTAAATCTGACTTTTGGTATTCAGCTGAATGGTGTGCTGAACTTTGGAGAGCAGCAAGAAGCATGTTGTAAGGTATATACTGCATACTGTTTCTGACAAGTCATCAGGTCACTAAACGATACTGCTAGATCTTGCCTTTTACACTCTGGCAACCTGAATTCTAACCAACAGTCTAACCATATGAACAGTTGCGGCCAAAATTTCCAAATGTAGTTGTCTCAACTAAAGCATTAAGAGAGAGCAACTGCCTCAGCATTTTCTAATTTATTGGTTTTTACAACTTAACAGTAAAGAGCCAGAAACAGTCTCAGAAATAGAGACTGAAAGTGGAATTATGTCACTAGAAGAGAACAGCTGTACTAGATCAAATCAAAGATCCATCTAGTCTTCATCCTGTCTCTAACACTCAGTGGATGCAGAAGAGTAAGAAGAGGTCAAGCATATAAGATACTCCCCCTTAAGAAAGAGGATCCTAGCCTCCATCTACCTTTAGCTCTGGAAACTTCCAAAAGGAAATCACATCCTGTTCATACTTTGACTTGTCTACTTAGATTGCAAGCCCTTAGGTTGGGTTTTATAACTGCTCAGCATTGTGGTGTCACCCATGGGAAGACTAGACATAAATGTAGGACATGTGTGTGTATATACACACATGCTTTGGAAGGAGTATTGGTTTCACTTTTCCTGAGATGAAGCCTATAGAACTGCACAGAGCCAGTCAGGTGGCATTTCTCAAAGCAGAACAAAATGATAGAAATCTTGTTCTGGCTCACACTGTTGTTTTTCCTCCTTCTTTCTCTGATAATCACTAAATAAAAGATCTTTACCCTTGAGTCTCCATTTGCTCTTATGAAATATCAATAATAGTTCTGCCCACTTGCTTGTCCACAGTTATATCTTTGTTCTTTTTCTCTCAGGTCTTTAGGGAACTTATTTAATGTGCAATATGTAAGGGCAGAGAAGATTTTGGTAAAAAAAAAAAAGTTGGAGATATTTTGATGTGAATCCTCTTTCCTGTCTTCGCTATATTACTGATCTTCACAGGGAGCAAAATCTGAGGAGAACTGTCACATTATGTATCAAATATTACTTTATCTGCTTTATCTGTATGTTGTTTCATGCTTCTCCTCTCTTTGCCTAATCTCTTTCTAATTCTCATCTTATCATCATGCTGAAAAATTCTCTCTAGCCACGAGCTGACTCCAGTGTAGCCTTCCACAGAAGGGCTGCTTGGGAGGGTCTTGGCATAGTGATCCTCCTGTGCTTCTTCTGCTACTTTCCCAAGGAGCTGCAGAGGCCAGGCAGGCAGAAGCTGTGGACTGCCTCTGTGTATTGCACACCTTGTTCTTCAATTCCCTGCCACCCTTCATGCTCTTTGCTGTATGCCTAAAACTTGCAGCACCTTGTCCCTCCACATACTTGTCAGAGATCAAGAATGTCACTCTAAGATGACAATCTCTGCATTATTTATCACACCCTCATGATCAAGAACACCATGCAAGCACGGGCAGGTGTACAACCATGAAAAAAGAGTTACCTGAAGCCCTGCAGCACATAGAACAACACAGAGAAAGAGAATGAGACAGCTTCGGTGAAGGCAGGCTGCATTTTCCAGATGCATTGGAACACCAAAATATTTCTCAAAGTAAAAGGAGTGAATAGAGTACTTTTAGTAGTCCTTCCACAAGGTTGGTAGATATGTCAGCAGGAAAAGGGTTACCTGACAGAAGTGCATGAACATTAATACTGAATTTTGAATGTCTTGGTATTTGAAATCCAAATGTCAGAGTTTGGAGAAAGCATTTTGCTATTGACGTAGACATTGACTGGACGTCTGCAAGCCAAACGTCCCCCTTCATAAAATAAACATGTTGTGGCAGTCAGTTTAGACAAAGGCAAATAAATGGTGCTGATGTGAATGGCTGTTATAGAGGGTCTCTGTGTACTGTAAGATAAGGTTTTCTTGGGTATTTGGTTGACTTTTTTAACAGAAAATGTGGTTTAAGGAACAAAACCTACCCTAGAGGTAAGGGTGGCAACAAGTGGCAAATGAACCAAGATAATGTAACTCATTTGAAATGAATGAAGAAGAGGAGCCTGTAAGGTGCAACATAAAAACCCCCTTAAAATTAGTTTTAAAATCTGAACTGTCACAGCCAAGGTTTGTGTTCATTCTTAAAACCTACCAGCTTATTTTAATTTTGTTCTGTTTTTTTTTCCACCTAAGCAGTTTTAGTTTTTTTATACTGATTACCACGAGAATCTGTCTAAAATGCTCTTGGGTGCTAAACCTCAGGACTTTGTATTCCAGCCTCAGTGTGTGGGAAGTACATTGCACAAATCTTTCAGGCTGCTTGTAAGATGGTCTCTTCTGCCCTTTCTTTACCAAGTTATTCTCAAGTGCTTGATTCCACTGGAGATCATTAAAAGGAAGAAGTTGTTTTTCTTGTATTTCACCATGAAACTGAATGTGACTCTAGTCTGAAGAGTAAATGAATACTGCCCCTTTGGTACTGCTGTATAGTATAAATTATAGTATTTTCTGTATTTTCTGCCCTTTCAGTCACATTTGCACAGGGAATATGTCCCTCACCCTTTGTGGATATGTATTGATATTGAGAAGTTCATTATTCACCTCTGAGTATCTTGTGTAATTCTGCAATAGGTTTCAGAACAGTCTGTTCCTACAACCAAGG
>JAOXNG010000012.1:108837196-108855230 GCA_028566535.1 Scolopax minor | reverse complement strand
TGGTTCTTCTTCAAGAAAATCTGTATAGCTTACTCTCTCTCTCTCATTTCCTCCTTCCCAAAAGCCTGTTGGCACACCGCTGCTATCTAAGGAGGGGTCCTTCCACAGCAGTAATTCAACTACCTTGCTACCAACTATGGCTCAATTACTAAGCCATATTTCCCAAAGGTTTAATTTTATTTTTTAAGGGATGTTTCATGCATTACTAACCTTGCTCCCAATGAAAAACTGTGTATGTAAAGCCTCTATTTTGAATTTAAGACAATATAATGGTACTTACAACTTGGAAAATTACTCTGTTCATTGCATGCCTTCATGTAACCTCTCTTTTTACAACATCAGAGGGTTTGTTACACTTTTCTCCAGCGCATCAACCTGGTTTATCTGATTTCCAAGTCATTCTCTAAGATTAACATGCTTCCACTGATTGTGTTTTCCCAAAACACACAATTTTATTCTTAAGATTTGTCTTTGTCTATAAGTTGCTTGAAATAAAAAAAATTGTACTTACTTGCTGCCATTAAACATTTTATTCAAAGCATCTCTTGATATAATATGACCACAAACTAACTTCATAGGTGGATTATTATCTGTTGTTTGCTGACGAAGAATGGGACAGGCAAATATTGAATGATACCAGCACTTTTTACCAAGGTCCACTTCAATCTGTGAAAGAAATTAATATAACAATTTATCTTGTGAAACTACATTTCTAGAAATTATCGTTTTAGGTCATGTCCCTTACTTAACAGATTTTACAATTCAGCTGTGAAGGAAGCAAAAGCCATTGTGTGGACGCCTGACAATTTCCCACCCCAAAATACTTGTGATCTTAAAATGGTGATTTATGTTGCTTCTTTCCATCCCCAACAGTATCCTGCCAAAGGAAAAGTGCATATTTTAGCATAGATTTGTGTCCTGGCAAGAAAACTGAGCTGATGACCTAACAAGACTTTCTTTATTTCCTACACGGTGATTTCCAAAATGGTTAGATAATAGATCTCATTTAGGTGGGAGAGGAGGGGGCAAGAGAGGAAAAAAAACCACAACCAAAAACTGTAGAAAGCTCATGGATTTATTATATTAAAGTTCTACAGCTTCTTGAAAAACCTTTCCCTACACCTACATGTCCTGTCAATAATGTAGTGTATCATAATAATTTTTCACTACCAATTCAGAAGACACTGGTACAGTACAACTCTTGCCATCAGGACCAAATGATATCAGAAAGGGGTATCTCACAGAGAAGGAGGAGTTTGTGACTTCAGGAATCGATTGAGAATTGCAAAAATCACAGTTTCTGTACCTGAAGCTCCTGGCTCTGATCAGTCCTCAGTTCTGGCACATTTAACCTTCAGCAAAGTCTAACAATATAACCTTGTCCCACCATTTGCACAATGAAAATAAGGCTTCCCATCCCTGTACTGCCTTAGCAATACACTCTACAGACACTTAGCATGTGCTGAGACCTCAGAGACACTTACCCTGCTTTTGTACACACCTGAGATATAGCAGTGATATGCCTGAGTAGTAGAGCTTGCCTCTTGCAAAAACTATTGCTTGCAGAGCCCTGAGAAATCTGGGTGAGGAATCAAAATCTGGCTTTGAACTCTTCCGTTTATGTAAACATATTGCATTGAAAACTACTTTTCCAAAGAAAGGTTAAAATTCCACTGACTGAAGAGCCATTTTATCATGATGTAATTATCATCATGGGTAAAGAGAAGGGGAAACTACATTAGGAACTGTTTCATTGTTTTCTGTAGCAGCCTTAAACATCTAGACTTGGACTATAAACACAATGTTAAGTTTAGATTGAAGATTTAATTCTTGGCAATAGGAATAGGACATATTGCCATGGTCAAAGTTTTCACAATTATTCATGCATCTCTTGTTTTGTATGTTTTATCTAGAGAATTATTAATACAAAATAGTTGAAGATGCCTGTCAAGAAAGAATTGACTTGTTTAGTAAGCGGTAGAATGTAAGGCTGAAGGCTGTAAGAAGACAAGTTCTCCAATTAGATGTCCAGGTATGAAAACAAAGGAATAGGGGCTGAAGTATGCAGGATGAAGCAGGGTTATCACTTTCCAGGACAAATCTCTTAGAAAATGAGCATCCAGAAGGTATAACACGAACTTCTTCAGGTTAAGCCAATAATTGTGAAAGGAGACTGGTGAGAAAGAGCAGGATCTCATTAATTGCTCAACATTTGATTTGTCTCCCATAAATCAAGGCTTTCCACCTGTGTTGCAAAGCTAACAGTCTTTTTCTCCCCAACTGGTAATATAATCTTAAAATGAAAATAACTTTAAGATGCAAATCAATGCAAAGTCTGAATGTACAGTCTTTTTAAAAATTTTCCATTCATGAAATACCAGGCTTTTGTGGAAGATTAGGTTAGAATTTAACAGAAGGCTCTTTTTTTTTTCTCCGTTTTTTCCCCTGACACTATGGAGTCATATGGTCATATCCCAGATTGCTGTTCTGTACACAAGAATGAAATCATGCAGATGGGGTAAGAAGAACTATAATAATTATCATGTTATTATTGGAAAAAACACAGTGGTGCCACTGTACATAGCATTATTAGTTTTGTTTAGGTGACTTTATGGATGAGGAAAGATCTCCAAAAATGCATGGAGTCAGTTGTAGCTCAGATCTTTCTGCTAGCTGCATTATCTCAGTAGCAGCTGTGAATTATTCCAAAAGACTGAGGCAATGAACAATTAATACTATGGATATTTTTGAGTGTTTTTCTTCACTGTCTGATGGAAGCAGCAACAATACACATCTATAATGTGAAGAGAATACCCCACTATGTTCACATAGTGTTATGTTTCTGACCTCTTGCTAGACATCTTACATTATGCTTTGAAATGTAAGGACATGTTAAAGTGGATTCAAGAGGTTCATGAGATTCAGTTTTGGTTCATGTCTTCTCTTTTATTCATTAGATCAATTTGTATAACACCTTATTGCAAGATATTACAGCTGGGACCACAACCAAAGGAACTGTGACCCACAGATTGCAAGTAATAAACTGTTTATATCTAGCTAGTTAAATGGCTCATATGGGATATCCAGAAACAAGTCGCTGATTTGCTGTTTCAGTTAAGTTTTTCCCCTGTGCAGAGGGGAATTTACTATAGATCCTTTTTAATAACGGTAAATCTTTTTCTCTCAATGCTGTTTTATAACTACTTGTGATTACTTGTGATAACCACAAAACGGGCATCTCAGAAATGAGGATGACATACCATTTTAAGTCAACAAATCTTTTCTCATAACACAGTATTTAATCATCCATATTTTGCTACTGAAGTATTTATAAAGTCTCAAAACATCTCTTGTTCTGGGCATTATGAATTGACTACCAGCTTACCAACTTTCTGATAAAGGTGAATTTTAAGGTGGGATTTGAAGGCAGAAGGGGTCTTCCTTTGTCTGAATTAACCCTGAAAAAGCAGTAACAGATCAAGTATGGGAAAGCATGGAAGAACAGCTGAATGGTGTGTAGACAATGTTCTACACACCATTCTACACACACATATTCTGTTGAATATGTGATGTGGAATAGAGTGAAATAATTTAAATTGAGCTGTATGCAAGCATACTTATGAGTATCTGCCACACCGTGCCTCTAAAATCACAAATCATTCACACATGATGAAAGAAGATCCAATGATCCTAAATAGTCAAGGTCCCAATTCACAACTGACTTTAAGTGCTCAAAGGATTAAACTACCTTATGATCTGATAACCCATGGTGGTTGATGCTTTACTGTTCAGCTTCATTTACTAAGCGAAAACAGTGGATGCACACATGGTTTGTTATCTTTCCTTCTTCCTTTTCCTACCCTCACCTTCCATTCTCTCTAACTTGTTTGCTAGCCTCAACTTTATTTGATAATTTATTTGGATATTTCATGAGTGTGGACGGTAAGAGAGATTCTCAGTGCTTGCTCTGAGGTTGCTATTTGTTCTGCATCACCAAACATCAGAGAATACATACACTCTCCTCTTGGTTTCTGAACCACATGAAAAATTGTAATCGGGCTGGATGCCTCATCAGGTCAGAGAGAATCCACTCACTATTCAAAGATTTTTTTGCCATTAATTAAGGAGTGAAGTCAGACTGCAACCGTAATAAATACACACTTTTTTTTGGAAAAAATATAATAAAATTGCAAAAGCAAACAAAAAGCTGCAAGGACATAAGACAAAAGGTTTTTTTCTACATTTGCCCTACCAGGACTTTCTGCTGCACTTTAGAGTTAGGTGTGGAGAGGGCTATTTGTCTTAAAACCATCAGGATCATGCAAAATTTATACCTCTGTTTTCCTCTTTAATGTAGCCTTGTCATTAAAATTGTGTTCCATCAAACATTGTAATAGATGAGTCTGGAGGACAGCGGTTATATTTTAGCCATTCTGCCCTTTTAGAAAAAATCCTAGCAGAAAAAATCCTAGCAGAAAAACACAAACACAGTTTGCATGTTTAATGCAAACTTTTAAATAAGGTCTGAAAACCTATGTCTCGTTAACACATGCTTTAAATACAACACATACTGTATTTATCATATTGCTTCAGGTGGAAATTTAACACAAGAGACTCTGTTTTTAAATACGGTGTGCCTGCTCCTTTGAATAATTGGATTATGTTCCTTGAGTCACAGGAACATAGATCTTGTCAAAGTGGATTACATCCATGATCTATCTAATCCACCATCCTTTTTCTGAGTGGCCAGTGCCAGATGCTTTGGAGCATGGCACAGCAACCTCATGCTAGACAGATGCAGTACAGTCTGGCCCCATGCAGATCTCCTTTTAATTCTTAATGAGTGAATTTTTTTGGCTAACATCAATCTTGCTTAATGCCATGGGGACAATGCTATGAAAGGGGAACAAAAAGTGGTGGTGAATTTAGAAATAATTTTGCCCACAAAGGGGATAAAGATAAGGGAAAGAAAAGAAGGATAAAACAGACACTTGAACATCTCAATGTACCTTTCATTGAGATACTTTGATACAAAGGTACTTTTGCTTGTTATCCTCCCAGTCTCTGTTGTATTTGTCAAGCATTCTGCTCATAAGGTGTTTTCAAACATGGCCACTGGAGAGCAAACAGAAATACATGCGATTAAGTGTTGATTAAAAAACCTTGATGTAGATTTCTATTCCTTCTCAAGATGTCTGTAGATAAAATGTTGACTACACGTTAAACCAAGAGAAAAATCCAGAGCTGGTAAACAAATGGTAAGAAGGCAAAGAGTATACACAAAATAAGTGCTGTCAAGAAGAAATTTTTGTGAATGGACAAGCTGCATTCCCTTTAGAAGCCAGATCTGGAGCTTTTAATAAAATGTCAAGATGTTTTTTATGAAGATTTCATATGACACATTTTATAGCACAGCTATCTCATAAAAGCCAGAAAAGACAATGGCTGGACAATTTCACTATACCCATGGCAGTAAAGCTAAAATGTTTTTTTGTATAAACTTGTCGATCAAAACTTATTCTGCTTCCCTTTGTAAGAGGGCATCTTTGACTCCCTCAGATTAATGTTGTTTTTCAGTGGCTGCAGTGGTCCATGGGCTTTACAGATCTCCAAAGATGGATGTAATGCTATCCTACAGATACTGCTTCTTTTATTGGTTTTATTTGCTGTACTCTATCTTATGGCTTTTCATCCCTTCCCTCAGGCCACATGTAGTAGGTGGAGAAGGGCTACTCAAACACATTTAAACCTGCAATCATTCACCTTACTGCTCATGTTAGCTGTTTTAAAAGTACTTGACTTCATTAGCCAAACCAGTCAAAAAACTCGTCCTAGTTTAAAACTGTGTAGAAGTAAGTGAAACTACTGATTTACACCACCTGTTCCAAATAGACCTTTGGGCCGTTATTCCTATTTTTTTCTAATACAAAGTATCTTTTGCATTTGTTCGGAAAAAAATTCCCAGTTATTTTTAGAATGCAGTTAAAAGTGACATAAAAATTAAAAGCATAACAGTCCCAGTGTGAGACACGTGATGGCAAATCTCATTCCCTTCTCTTTATGTAGAAATGGATATGAGAATGCAAATGAAACAGCAGGTGTTAACTAAGTTCCATCCAACTACAATGAAAAAAGGGATGACTTTTTGGCTTTAATGTACACAGTTGCTGCTCATTAAAATTAGGTATCCCATATTTTTTACTTACTTTATATGTATAATAGGGGAAATCAACAAGTGTAGTCAAGGGCAAAGACAAGTCAGTAAATTCACATTTAAATAACAGATTTTGCTTCCTTCTTGTCTAGTTTAAAACACTAAATAGGCTATTTTATCTTTTTTGCGATTTCCATCAATATCAACTGGAAAAACCAAACATAAAGACGTATTGCCAAGTGTTCTCTTTATCAAATTTAGATCAAGTTGTTCACAACTTAGAAAGATGCAGTAACAAGACAGGCAAGGAAGCCATTAGTCAGAAGGTGTCCTAAGGAGTTACTGCATATTCCATATTTTAAGTGTTATGCCACATTTAGGAGGAGAATGAACAAGAAAATTATGGTAATGACAACTGACAGGAAGGCACAGAATGGTACTAGTCACTCATACACAGCATTGTTGTAGGAGGCAGGTAGGTCTGTAAGAAAGTCTTAAATGCCCAGCCCAGAGATAGATCATGTAAATCCACCTCCTGCTGCTTTTTATCTGGGTGGCCTGTTAATATTTAAAGCCTCCTTCATTTGGTTGGTATGAAGACTATTGATTCCATTGCAGCAGAAGGAAACAGTACCCAGCAAACAAGGTGTAAACAGAAAAGAATGAGCCTTAGCAGGCACTCACATTTTTCAAGCAGTGCTTGTTAAACTTCTTTTCTTCCTCTCTGAAGTCTTCAAGAAAAACTGCCATGAGTCCTATGGAGACACTTAACTCGTTTTGCTAGAATCACTCTCCCTATCAAGCTGTAAGGCTGTATTTACTGTACATCTTAATCAATTGATTTATTATGATTATTTTTTCGTCAGCTATCTTGAACAAAGTCACTAAAATAATCCCATGGGTTCTCAGTGATTTATTACACGTATGATACCCAGAGAATAAATCCACTTAAACGCAAGCAATGTTGCTTGATTTTAAAATAAATATTATAGCAAAAGAAAATGCAATATGAGATTGAGAAAATTTCTGAGACAGGAGCTGAGGGATCCTCATGGGATTACTGCAAAGCCTCTTAGATTTAGAGGTGTGCTGGGCATCTATTAGCAGCTCTAGCCACAGGCTGTAGAGAAGCTGCATATCACTCACCCATGAGAATCTGTGTGTCTAAACAGTTCGCCTCAACTTTAATTGCCAGTAAAGCCTATTTAAGACATTATTTTTTCCTCCTCCTTTTTTTCTTTTCTGTCTATTCTCTTCTGAGATTTTTGCAGCCTCATACCGAGGCTAAGTGCAGCACAGATTGTTTTTTCATTTTTGTATTTTACACAATCAGATCTGGACACTGCTAAATATATTTTGATTTCAAAGGTTCAGACCCAGCAGAGCAGTAACATCAGCTTGAAAGCCTAAGTGGCCATTGTAAGTGTAGATCTCTTGTGGACACAGTTGTCTGTTGCTGCACTGAATGTACGAAAACCTATTATTTCCCAGGATAAGACACAATAGCAACATTGTGGTCTCAAAACTGTGTAATCCAAGAGTAATGACTTAGATTGTTTTAGTTTATTGAACACACAAAAATTTGTGCAACCTGGAGGCTAAAACGTACAGTTTAACAGGAGAAAATTGCTGAAAGTATGAAACAAGGATGAACCAAACACTTGAAAAGAGGTCTTCTTCATTTGAGGAAAAACCACCTTCTATGAGGGAAAACAATCTTCTATAAAAAAGAACTGATAAATAGTCTGAAGAGCTGGTGGATGATAAAGCATAAATTACACTGGATAGTCCTTTTTTGTTCTGGCATTTTTCACTTGCTGGATATATTCCCCACACAAAGAACCCTCACATTTTGCAGGAAATAAATGAGCTACTCCCTTAGAAACATCAACTAATGTTTAGTGTAGTTGCATCCTTGTGAAAAAGTGTGCTTCAGATGTCTGCATTCAGAAATGGAAGGTCCTGGTCAGTTCTGCAATCAAATATTCCTGTAATTCAGCATGTATGGTCCAATTATTTGAATACAATTATCTTTTCATCCCCAAAAGAAAATCTCATGCAACCTTTATATCAGGAGAATATTCAAACATCCATCATGTATGTCTTGTGTTTTAACCCCAGCCAGCAACTAGGACTAGCTTGCTCATTCACCTTTCCCCCCGGCTAGAAGGGTAGGGAGAAGAGGAAGAAAAAGAGAGGAAAGGGGAAAGAATACCTTGTGATTCAAGATAATTAAAAAGGAAAATAACAATAATAATAATTACAGTGGTAAAAGAATATACAAAAGAGTGACTTTCACTGCTGAGTGAACTGGTTGCCCAGCCTGACCGGGACAGAGATCATGGATTACCACCCTGTGACCAACACCCATTTATATACTGAACATGACATTTATGGTATGGAATATTCCATTAGCCATTCTGTTGTTCTGACTGTGCTCCTTCTTATCTTCTATGGGAAGCTGAATTGTATAAACATCACCTAGTAACAACTGAAAAAATATGCATTATTGACATGCATTTCATACCAAATCTGAAACACAACAATCAGTAGAAAGAAAATTAACTCTGTCCCAGATGTAACCAGGATGAAATGCTTTCTTATAAATCACTGAACAATAACCACCAGTTCTGCAACAGGCATATTTGTTTAGGGTGGAAATGAATTGTTCTCATAAACCTAATCCAGACTCCAAAGGAGTTAATAGGTTGATTCCCACTGAGCTAAACTCTCTAAACTCCTTACCAGACCGTTGGGCATTCTTTAGACAGCTGAAATTCTGGCCAATTCTCTCTCCTTTATGTTTCCCACTGGTTTGGTACAAGTAGTTCAAGCCTGTCATCAAAAGCACCTGGACTTCTTTGTTATAAGGCAGAGAAAGTTGGGAAGAACATACTCCATCTGAATATGACTCAGAGTGTCTGTATTCACATATATCTGAGTTAAAAATGAAAATAAATTAAAAGAAGATATTAAGATTCTTTTAAAAGAAAAGTACAATCATCCTCATGAAGTGAGAGAACAGGAAAAGGCTCTTTGGATAGCAGCTGTCCTGAAATAGCTTTCAATATAATTGCTGTAAATAAAGATATTATATCTACATAAATCTTTATTTTTACAGGAACATGATTGCTTCACACATTAGATTTGTCACAGCAATATGACAGCCTTTCCTTATTTGAGCCTTCCCCAGTAAATCTTTATTCACAACAACAACTGATGCATGACTTCAGATATTATACTAGACAGCACAAAATGAAAACAGTTTCACACAAAAGCATCAAACACATGTACTAAATATATATAAAAAAACCCAGATCCTAAATGACAGGATTTGACACAGTCAAAAAATATGTTACTATGTTTTTTCTCTGCTCTAGCTGATTTATGATGGGGCAGTGTGGTTCAAAGATGGAAATAGCAGTAGCAGAACAGACGTTTTAATTTTTGATTGAACAGATTGTGTTCCAAAATGTGGTCAAAAATTATATCTGCCTTACCTGTGACATTTTTATTACTGTAATTTAAAAATATGCAAGCTTTGTTAGCTCATCAGCAATTTTATTCTTTATTTCTTGCTATATGCTTGCACATTAATTGTGACAGCCAATAATGTTTTGGTTTTTTTTTTTTTTTCTCATTAGATAATGTGTTCTAGCTTAATATTCAGAGTCCAAATCTGTCCCACATGCACAACAGTCTGTATTCAAATGGGTTCCTGTTCTGTTACTCTTTTGACTGAACTAGCTCTGGAGCTGCAGACCCCATACAGCTAAGGTTTTGACCAGCACGCTAAAATACTCTGATGCTTAACCATAGATTTTTACTATCATGGGCTCAAATGGCTGATTTTAATATGCATTCCCACTCTTCTCTGGTCTTTTAACTTAGTGGTCCATACATATCAAAGCTTGTACCTTGGGATAAGCCATTCTAGAATCAGAAAAATTCCTGTCTGAAGGTCGTGGAACCAGGAATGAGATGTTAAAGAAGGAAACCTAGCCAAAACCCATCCCATGATACGCTGTAATACCCCTCAGATGTGGGTAGAACTGACCTGTCCTAGCACTCAGCTGAATTTCTGCACTATTTTTGCTTCTGTAGATTTTCCAGAAAAAATGGGAAAAAACCTTTCCTCATAATCCTTTAGACAGCAAGCACATATAAAAGTGGTTCTCATAAGTAGAGAGGCAAATCCTGCCTTTTAAAGTCATGATATATTTGCATATGCAGTGATAAAGTTCTTTATCTTTTGCCACAAATTCCTCTGGTAGTTGAAATCCATTGTGGGTAAAATTGCAGAAACAATACATTGGTTTATTCTGCAACCAAAATACGAATGCATAGGTTGTTTTCATAGTCTGCCTTCAGACAGACTTACTTGATCCGAAAGAAAATGATTCATTTATTTACTATACTATCCCTTTTAATAAGTCAAATAGAAAACAGATATTTTGCAAGAAAAAGCTGAATTGCCTTTGAAACACGTTGAGGTTACAAAAGTCAAATGTTTTCTTTCTTTTCTTATGCCTTTTCCACTAAAAATATACACAGTTTCCAACTGAAGTGATAAACTGAGTCTGACCACAATACAGAAATAGTTTTGATCACGTTTAACAGGTAATCTTTCGTAAGTTATCCTCGCCGTATCCTCTTCCAAATAAAGAATTGGTTTATTTTAATACTGGTAAATATTTGCTTTATTTATTTAAAATGAGATATGTCATTGGATGGGGCAAAAAAATTGATTTACATCAGTGCCTGTATTCTTAAAGGTCTCTCTGGATTACTGCATGTTCAGTAAGCAAACAGTACAGTTAGTGGGTAAATATATCTCATGTGGCTCTTTGCATTTATTGAAACCATTCAAAAACAGAATTCAGATTGTTTGTTCTATTTTAGTTATATCTTACAAAGTGAAATACAATCAATAACATTTTTTGCTGTGGACATTTTAAATTAGAATATGTTTTTCAACAGAAAGTAAATCTCTTCAGGATGTTAATCTTTGAAATATCACTTTGAAAAGTGATATTTTCTAGGACTTTCTTATTTGTGTAAATGGCCATATTTGTTTTAAAGTTTATTATGAATTATACCTTGACATGCAAAGTTCAGTCACAACTTTGGAGATACAGTTATATATATATATGTCTTATTTCACTATAAAGACCAAGAAGATTTAGAGTTGTGGTGTGATAGTTGTGATTATCAAGAGTGTCCTCGTCTTGCCAATCCTTATTTCAAATGATCCCTTTCCTTCTTCATAGACCAGTATAATAAAGTGTATTTCAAACCTTTTTATTTCTCATAATCATAAAAAAAATATTGCTTTCGTTACTGCATCACAATGCCATCAAACATAGATAAACAAGAACTCCCTCAACTGTACTTTTATCCTTTTCAGTTTGTTTACAATAAGAATTTGTCTGAAAAATCTTGAGTCAAAACATCTCTTGTTGTGAGCATCTAAAGTATTTAGGTCTGACACAGTTTAGCAATGCAGAGAACAGGAAGATACTGCTCTTGAATGGCTGAAGAGTCTCCTAAATTCATTAAATTCACACAATTGCAGCATAATATTTGTTATAAATTGTGGTTTAGACAGGGAAAAAAAAAGAGCGACAACCATGTCAAGATACACTGAATCAGATTAAAATCAAATTAGCCTGATTGTATGTTTTTCTACTTACACAAGTTAGGCAAAACTCTATAATACTGAATGAGAGTGACTGTGTGTCCTTATGAACAAAAACTACAACATCTAAAGATGCTTCAGAAGAGCAGCCTCATGGTCCAGCACTAATTTAGCATACTGATTAATTTCCTTAGAATGTGAGTATGGACTTCAGAATGAAATAAAATTCATTTTTCATTAAGTTGAGTGCCTAATTGGGGTGTTCCTCATTTTTAATCCAAAAGCTTAGAATTTTAGACTCCATTTCTGTTGTTTTTGTCTTATTTACCAGAAACTCAACTGACTGCAAGTATTTGGTATCAACAGGTTGAATCATATATTAAAGGTTAAGCCAATTTAATTACATCTGAAGTCGTTACGCACTAAGTTAATTATGAATATTTATTATTCAAATACTACCAACAGTGTCTTTGATTGACACCAACATTATCACTTTAAATTAGTTACAGCCTGGATGAGAAAAAAATACATATAACTCATCCCTTCTATAACACAACTCTGGGTCAGCTGAAGACTAATTAGGAAATGAAAATAAATAGTGGTCTAATATAAGCTCAGTCCAAACAATGAAGAAGGAAGAAAAATTCCAGCAATAGACTTGTCAAACAGACGACAAAATATTGCTTGATATGGCTGTAGTTTGAGATAAAATCAAATCAGCCACAAAACAATAGGAAGTCTGGGATAGAGTTTATTCCCTCAGACTGAAGTATTGATTCCATTAGCTATACAAGGCAATCCTTTGAGGGTGGGGAGAGAATGATAACACTATAGTATATGAATAAGTGATTGAAACATAAATGAATGCAAGCAGCAAATGAATTCCTGAAAAGGGCAGACTAAACAACATATGGAAATTTACACAATAAAAGTGCTCTTACCAGTTTTTCAGGCCCCACTAAACAATAGAACAACCCCTTTTTAGACATAAAGATGCTCCTGAATCACAAAAATACAATAAGCTATCTGGTTATTAATCTTGAATCCTTTGTTCTTCTTGTGCTTACTCATTGTGTTGAAGGAAGCTTTAGCACTTTCCGTGACAGCACAATGAATGGGGAAATGAAAACTGCAGCAAATGTCGTGGACTTTCCCCAATTTAGCTTATGTGTTTCATAAGCTTCCATCAGTTTCCAGTTAGAGAAAATGCTGTTACTTGCTTTTAGGCATGCTTTTGAAAAGCTTCAATTATGAATTTCTGAGTGAGTTTACTTATTGCAATTTTATTTCCCTGCTGTCTGTCTAGCTT
This sequence comes from Scolopax minor, assembly GCA_028566535.1. Classification (NCBI taxonomy): domain Eukaryota; kingdom Metazoa; phylum Chordata; class Aves; order Charadriiformes; family Scolopacidae; genus Scolopax; species Scolopax minor. The sequence goes on along the minus strand of JAOXNG010000012.1, from coordinate 108,842,129 downwards.
ACAAAATAAGTTTGAAATAACATACACTTCTTCAGCTGGAAATGACAGTTATAAATAAGGATGGCATATTAAAGGTAGCAAAAAAACAATGATGAAAAAATATTTCTCCATTCTTCCTTATTTGTTTCAGACAAACTTTCTGCTAGAATTTATCTGTTATGTGCTATAAGTAGCATACTTAAGCTTTTTCTGCAGAGCTTATTGCCTGTTTCTTCAAGAATTATAACTAGACAGTAACTGGGCTATATTAGTAGTTAGAAATCTATTGCTGCTACTGACTAGTGGAGTTACTTGTCTTCACTTATATATTCTGAGTGTTTGCTATTGGGGTTTGGGCTATTAGTGCTTTGTTGGAGAAGTTGCACGATTACCAAAGCTGTCTATGGAGTTCAAGAACGTGCTTCTTCTGCAATAAACTGCTCATTTGTCCTTCTGCCTAAATTGATCAAGGAATGTTCTGTTGCTGAGGCACATATGACACACAAAATCTTATGAAACGTCCACACAGATATAGTGCATATTGACAGCAGGTGTACTAACTAATTATGAAGTGTATTTATTTAATGAGTGTTACACACTTAACAACCATATGGTAATCAAAAGCTCTTCTGGCACTATAAAGACAGGCTATCACAAACCTAGATGAAACATCAGCTGCCTTAACTAGAAACTGAGTAACATCTGGATTACTGTACATGGAAGCTGAGTGCCTTTGAGGATTTGCCTTGATGAGGATAATATTGACATTGCCTTCATATTAATATTGTCTTTGTACCACCTACATGTGTGATGTCAATGGCATCACATAGCGTCTTTGAATTAAGGCAAACTGCAAATCTTTCAAAAGTCTATATCCACATTTTAGATATTTATATCTGTAGAAATGCTTCCATATTTATTTCCCTAGTAATCCACTTAATATAATAGCATTTGAGAAGCTAAGAAGCATGATCTGCTTTAATGACCAAATCTGGAAATGCTTAGTCAGTTATTCAGACTGCAAATTCAAAATATCCATCTTACCAGCTAAGGGTGAAATAAGCCTGACAATGCGCAAATCAACAAACTTGTGCAAGTGCCCTTTGTTGGATGCTTCTATAATGCGTCTGACAGATTTAAACTATTACTACATTATTTGCAAATCTCCATTATGATCCAAAACCACAGCACTTCTATATCTCCCTGCCTCCTGCTGGCATGGAAAACCAGCCCTTTTTTCGTCTCCCCGTTATCTGTCATCTGTGCTGTCTTCTCCGACCAGCTAGCATATTGCTCTATCCCTTTTGTCAGTTGAATTTAGGTGTAACACTTTACTCTCTGATTTCCCAGGGTTGTGATTTGATCAAGTAGCAATTGCTACAATTTGCCTTTTCTTCAGCTTTGGGTTCTCCCCCCCGCCCAACCCAACAACTGCCTTTGCTGCCCACCCTCCTCCATCCACGTTCCTCATTGCTGCGCAGGTCCTTGCACCATCTGCCCTTCTCTCTGTATCTCCTCCCAACACCTCTCTCTTCTCTGGATTCTGGGGATTTCAAGCTTTTCATCTTTTGCTCTTTTCCTGCTGCTGAGGAAAATCTGCCTCTGGCTATTTTTATTCACTTTACCCTCTCATGCATCACTTTTTTAGAAGAACTACAAGCAGATTAGAAGTAGAAGCAAATCAATAACTTGTCAGTGCTCTCTCAAAGGAAATACCAGTTGGCCATTTTGCATTAGTTCCCACATACCATTGATAGAGACTAAAAAAGGACAACAAAACAGTATCCTGCTTTTCCAATTGTTGATGCCAGCAATACTGTGAAATTTTCTCTTAAGAACTAATGGGTCTTCCACTCACACGCTCCAGCACACAGACCACAGCTCATTTCTGTAGAGACAGCACCTCCTGTAGTCCTAAGGTTGTCATAAAGAGCAGTAACACATGTGTTTTGAAGGGTCCTAAGGGAGGAATAGCGTGGTAGTGTGTGTGTAATAATTACCTCTATAAAGTTATCTCTAAATGGACAGCAGAGTGGCTTTCATACAAAGGATACACAGGGTTTTAAATGTCAGATAACCGAGCTAGTTTTTCACCTCTTACTTCTGTCTATTACCTTTTAATTTAAGCACAAATATGAAGGAGATCTTGCACATGTTTGCTAGACCCATGTTTTGGTAGCACTCAGCCTTGGCCTACTGTGATTGCAATGGAATGCTCTTTAATGCATGTATAGTGGCTGCTTGAACACTCCTTATATTGATGCAAATATAAAGAAAATTGAATGGAACAAATTATAGATGTGCATTTAAAACTAATTATATTTTGGAATACATCCATCAATGTACTGTACAATATACCGTTCTATTTCTGTGTTAGATCAAGTGCTCAGAGGAGAGAGATGGTGATGGCCAAAAGCTGGATGGACTAGAGCTCCTGTCCGGCTCCTGGGCAACGTTAGGTGAAGAGAAATGTACTGAATCTGGCAGTGAATTTTCCAGCTGAAGGAGGAAATGTGGCAAGGGACTGAAAAGTGCAAAAACTACACTGAAATCCTCTGCCTGACACTAGCCTCTGCTGCAGGCTAGAAATATTCTCCAATATTTCAAAAGGCTTGTTATTTTATTTCTCTTGCACTCCAGCATGCTGTTCTTCAGCATACAGAACCAATATTGTGCTGAGTGCACTCAGCAGGAGGCAAAACCAAACAAAATAGACCAACTGTAACAACCCTTCTCCTCCCTACCTAAACCCACTCATTTCAGTGCTCAGAGCAGTAACACATCACTTGGGTTGCTGGCACCACTTATTGAGCTGGCTTGTTTAAGAAGATGCCAGAGGAACAAAATGTGAAAACCTATACCCTCTACCTGGAGAAAGATGAAACAGCATTGTTCTGGGGAATGTGTGAGTTAAAAGGAGTGTATGAAGTAGTTTGAAAGAAAGAAAAGTTATCTGTTTCTGTAAGGCATTGTGTTGAACAAACTGATTTCAGGAGTGTTATTACAGAATGGAATTTAGTCCCAGAAGGGCAATGTTTAGTTGGGCTCATTTTAAAATCCTACTTAAAAGTAATCTTGAGAAAATTTCAGTGATCTGTATTTTTATATTCCTACATGAAAGAAATAATGACATGCATCACACAGATTTCTATTTAAATCTATGGATATGGTGGTAGGGTAAGTTGCTGTTAACCTGAGATGATGGTTTCGAATGGCTGAAGACAGTCTTGCTCTTAAAATTGTGCTGCTGGGGGAATGGAAACCATGGGTCATAGGAAGCAAGGCAGAAAGATCAGTTTTAGGAGTTTTATCTTTCAACAGTTCTAAAGAGCAAAGAGTTTGACATTGTTTTTAACTAAACCAAACAAATTAACAAGTTTTGTTTTGGATTTTTTTTCCCCTGTGCATTGGTGTTCCTAACTCACTGAGTTGGAAAAGCTGTATTTGCAGGAACTAGGTTGTTGCTAGGACTAGACCTGATTCAAATTTCATTTCAGATGACATAAATGAAAACACCTGCACAGAGTCCACATAAATTGCATCAGAAAAAAGGACTTTCAGGCTTAAAGCTTTTGCAGAGTGGCAGTGAGCTAGTGCCATTTGATGATATTTAAAAATACAACTGTGAAAAACCTTAGATGGAAGAATTCGGTGGGGGGTCAGCTATAATCTTGTAAAAAACAGTTTAATTTGTTTTCCAGAACATTTCAGATATTTGATTTAGAACTTTTTTTTTTTAAATGTCAGAATTTTCTATGCAAGTTCCCACTCCTGATACTCTAATAATGAGGCTGTATTACAATATACCACAGAGCACTATTGTGGTAAAGTTCTTGGTTACATGAGCTCTCTCTCTTGTAACATAATATCAGAATTCGGAAAAAAGTGCTTGTATGTGATTCTTTTAGAAGTTCAGACAAGCACTTTACTTCAGTCTTGGCATTATTTAACAGGAAGAAGGTCACGTTATAGCAGCATATTCTTGCAGCAGAACTTTGCAGCATATTGTAATGAGTCAACCAAAGGGCAGGCCTGGTCTTCCAGCAAAATTTTGTATTCCTGGAGATGTGCAAAGGGCTAATAGACATTATAAGAAGTATGTTTGATTTTTGCTTAATAATTTGATCTTTTTTAAATTGACAAATCAAGGTCTTGTTAGTGTAATTATTTTTAATACCTCTTGCTTTGTTTCTGCATTAAATCGGTGCCTTCTATTGAATGCTGTAGTTTCCAAGACACATAGTCCCAAATCGATCTCCTATTTCAATATAACTTCTTGGGATGATTCTTTTTTTTACACCTTGGACTTCTTTGTTCATCAAATCACACTCTGTCCACAGTCAACCTTTTCAATGAAGAAATATGTTTGAACTTCCACTTGCATGTTTCATCTGTTTTCTCTACTGCTGTGTTTTCACATCAGCTGGGAAAAATGTTTGTTTTTTTAAAAAATATCTCTCATGGAAGAACTGGAAAATGGTTGAGATTGAAAAGAACCTCTGGAGGTAATCTTATCCAACTCCCCTGCTCAAGCAGGGCCACCTACAGTCAGTTTCCCTGGAACAGATACGGACATTTAAATATCTTCAAGGGTGGAGACTCCACAACTTTCCTGGGCAATCTGTTTCAGTGCTTGATCATCCTCACAGTAAAAAAGTGATGTTCAGATGGAACCTCCTGTATTTCAGTGTGTGCCCCTTGCCTCTGGTTCTGTCACTGGGCATGACTGAAAAGAGCCTGGGTCTGTCTTTTTTTGCACCCTCCCTTCTGGTATTTGTATACATTGATAAGATCACACCCTGAGCCTGTTCTTCTCCAGGCTAAAAAGTCCCAGCTCTCTTAGCCTTTCCTAATGAAAGAAGGTACTTCAATCCCTTAATCATCTTGTAGCCCTTTGTTGGACCTTCTTTAGTATGTCTCTCATACTGAAAACCCTAGAACTGGACACATTACT
>JAOXNG010000012.1:108768901-108790151 GCA_028566535.1 Scolopax minor | reverse complement strand
TGGCCTGAGGGAAGAAGTAGCTGAGTTTTGTGGCTGGTGTTTGCTCACAATTCAATTCACATGATATTTTTAAGGATCTACAAGGAGAAAGTAAGATAGTTCTCCCAATAAAATCCTGTGACCATGGATTCACTTACGTTAAAAGCCTGGACACTTACAGGGCCTATGAGTAGATAGTTACCTGAAGACTGGAAGCTGTGCTTCAGCCCCTATTCATTAAAATGGAAATGCTGGGCAAGTTTGCATAGCAAGTTGCATACCTGGGCTTTCTTCCTAATTCTAATTATAAGGTCCTAATACTAGGCCAGTGGCAGCCAGAGAGCTTAGTAGGGAAGAGGCAGGTCACAGCTGACAGTCACCCTAGAAAATTAGCCCAACTGGCCTCCCATTAGGGAACTCCAGAAATTGCCTGAAGACTGGAAGAGGAGCTCTGGGATCTGCTGTTGCTCCTCTCTGTATTAGAGAGGTGCTCAGCCACTGGACTGCCACCACTAGCTGTTCAATACAAACATGGTGTTGAGATCAGTTTGTCTCCCAGGAAAACAATTATAAGTATGTAATCATTATGTATGACAATAGGTATAGTTAATTCCTGAATAGTAAGTATCGTTATTATGAAAGCAGAAAAAAAAAGCTCCAGCTAAAAAGAGGGACAGGCAATTGACATTTTTGTGTTTCTTCAACTAGCTAAAATATCACTGCCAATTTTATTTTGTTTGCAGAACATATATATTTAATGAATAACTTTGCTTTTCTAGCCAGAATATTGGCAGTGTGATTATATACTATTCCAAAAATAAATGTATAAAATTCTTGTGAGCTTTCTTGACTGTCACTTCATATTACTGAGAAACTGACTGCTCTGATCACGTGTTATGCCAATGACATCATCTTTATTCACTCTTTTATGAAAACAGTGACACCAGGTTCTTTTATTTACACAGTCTTGCACTTTTCACAGATAAAAGAGCTCTTTGTAGTTTGGCTAGACTTCAGGCAGGTAATTCTCACAAGCAATCTCTTGTGGTGGAAATGAATAACCATGCAGTGACTGGGGATGAGAAGTTGTGAGCTGGCAGAGAATGCTACCCTCCATATGGTCAGGACAGCCTCTGTTTCTTTGCTGAAGGGTGCCACAGATCTCCTTGTCCTATGGATTCAGCCTTTAATTTGAACCTTTCAAGATGAGTAAACTGAGGCTCATTTCTGAGATCAGAAGGTATCATTCCAGCTCCACTAGCAATAATCCATTTTGCAGCATTATGTTACAGCATTAGTACTGGTATATAAAACCTCAAACCTTTTCATATTTCAGTATACCAGGGTTATGATTGCTTCTGAGGAAACAAATCCAACTCAGTTTTAAGAGTTGTTGTTGGTTAAGAGGTGCATGAGGAAGAAGACAATTTTTCATACTTAGGTCAAATAGACACCGCAAACTTTTTCATCAATGACCTTTTGTCTCAATTTTGCTGTTTGGATTGCTCACAAAGTTGAAAAACTTGTGAAGAGAAATTATCTGAAAGTGATTTACAAAGTGTATTCAGTGAGGAATACGTTGTAGGTCTGCTACACACAATGTGCAGCCCAGAAACAGGTTTCTCCCTCTCTCTCTGAATAGCTTCTTTTATATCACTAGAGTCACTCTCTAAAAACAAGTAAAGAAAAGACTCTCTGGTGAGACTGCTTAAAAATGTGAATCAGCCCAGAACTGAAAATTTATGATATATCTTTAGAAGTAACTGAAACATCAGAACTTAGAAGACAAATTGTGTTTTGCAATCCACAAGCAAGTCAGAATTTTTTTTTTAAGAACATTTAGTCCTCCTAACTTTAGAGGCTTAAATTTGTCAGTTATAGGGCTTTCCCCTCAGTTATGTACATATCAGGGGAAAGATATCACAAAGTGTGGCTTCAGAAGGCAGTTCCTCAGCTCAAGGTTCCCTGTAGTTCCATCAACTCTTCCAATTGAATTACACCAATGGAGAATCTTGATCTAAATGTCTTAAACCTGCCTTCTCTTAGACACTTGTTCAATGCTCACAGTGCTTGTCTGACTGCTAAATAAGTTATCCAATTTTAGATTAACAGCCTCTTTTGTAGGAACTGGGCTTGGAGCCTCATGAATGATGCTGAGCTACTATAACCTGTAACATTTGTCTTTCAGCTTCTTAGTAACAGTAATTCTTTCAGTAATAGTAAAGTATTAAGAACCTCTAGATATTTTACCTTTTACCTTGTAATTTATCCTTTATGTTTCCTGTAAAGCTGATATGAATGAAATTTTCGCATGTGTTTCCCACTGGTTGTACCTAATACTTTTGGGTCATTCTGGAAAAAGACTATGTCTTCTTGTTTCCTGGTATCTCTGGTTATCTCATTAAAACCTATTGTGACTGGGAGACATCAAGTCCTGGATCTATGTTGGTTTTTTTTCCTATAATACTCATTGCAATCCCCTCCAAAGCTCAATTTCCATTGTCCTTAGTTGCATAAAGATAATACACAGATTGGGACCATCTTCCAGTGTTCATTTCAGGCAGTGAGCTGGGTCATGTTCTGCATTTAAATCTGCGTTGCAATTCCATTTCTTCCAAGTTGCCTTTGAGGCTGAGCGGGAGTGTAACTTGGAAACCGGGCTGCCCTTACAATAATGTGTTTGTTCAGCTGGAAATAGATAGTTCAAATCAGAGTCCAACACAGTTCAAGCCTTGAGTATATACACCATATAATGGTATATTTCAAACAGAGTTTCTGTTAGCAGCCATATGAATAGGCTATTCATAATATATTTATCTGTTTCGGTTAGGGGCCGACATTGCCCTTTTTCAGCTGCAACTTGATTAAGTTAAGGTATAAGTTAACCATTTTTTGATTAATACCAACTGATGCTTTTTAGAAATACTACAAATAAGATGTCATTAGAATTCATGTATGTCCAAATACACACATATGACAGCAGAAATGTCAGTTTGATATTGTTTTTAGTTTATTTTTTTAAAACCTGTCTGGTTTAGACTATGTCCCGAGGGCAAAGTTTTGTTGTTGCAATAATGCATATTTGAATTAAGGCACTGAATTAAGGTTGGGTTTTCCTAATTCAATAAAGATTTACTAAAGCAGAATGAATAATTCAAAAGAGGAGATAAATTAAACTTTTTCTGCTGTGTGTTGTATTCATCTATGAACAGCCTGCAAATTCAGTTGGATTTATTAATTATTTAAAATTGTCTTCAGAACAAAGGCTTTGGGAAACTGGGAAAAAACACAGACAGACTTTGCATGGTTACTTGAAAAGAATAAGTAAACTGTTTTACTTAGATCACATGTCATTGTCTCTGTTTTCTTGGTGGTTAGGTATAATTCCTGTTGCAGCTTCCTAAGAAGAGTTTGTGCATGAATGGACTTATAGGCATCTGTAGTAGTGTTCATGAGATCAAAATGAAAGAAAAACTTAGCATGTAAGATTAATTTCTCAAGTGTTAATCCCTAAATAATTTTATATTAATTGTTGGGCTTGCAACATGAAAAGAACTATCAGTTTTGATTTTTTTACAAGGACATAGTAGGGAAAGAAACAAACCAGAAAAGGATTTGCACTTCTTAAATTTCTCGTCTTAAATCAGAATTGATAGAGGATTTCTAAGATTCCTAGTGAAATGCCTACAGTTTTATTATTCCTCTTGGGCTTTGCACTGCTGTTCTGTCTAATTATTTCTCATCTAATCTCATTAAGTACCAATAAGAGAGAAATGCCAATGAGACTATATGCATCTCTCATTAGCCAGTAATTCTAACACTTTTCTCAAGTCTTTAAGCAACAGAAGAGTGAAAGCAAGTGGATATTGGAAAAAATATTTTCACCAAAAGGGTTGTCAAGTGTTGAAACAAGCTGTCCAGGGAAGTGGTAGCCATCCCTGGAGGTATTTAAAAGACGTGTAGATGTGGAGCTTAGGGAGATGGTTTAGTGGTAGACCTGGCAGTGTTAGTTTTATAGTTGATGATCAGTCAATGATCTTAAAGGTCTTTTCCAACCTAAACGATTCTATGATTTTATGAAGTACGTCTACTCAGGTCAGTATCGAAAGAGACAGTATGTGCATAGACTATTTACCTCTTTTTCATCTAATACTTTAAAAAAAAACAACTCACCAACCAAACCCACAAAAAGGATTATGATGTTTTTCAAAAAGCCTTTATTATTGCATAAAAATGCACACAGATTTCTGGAGAAAAAGCCAGTGGTGGCTAATATCAAGCTGGGTCTGTAGATAAGAACTTTTCAGGGAAATGCCATCGCACCCAAGGTCCCAGCAAGGTGGGGTAAGTAATGAGGTGAATACAAGCACCAAGTCCAACACTGTAGGAAATAGACTTGGAGGGCTCAGAATTACAATAAAGTACAAGTACATGTTGCAGATGGCTAATGAAGGAGTTGTACCAGCCAGCTCTGGTACAGAAATTGAAGTAAACTTCTATTCATTGGTAAAATGTAGAAAAAAGCTGATGATGTGATGGAAGTTCTAAGCCTTACACAGAGAAGGAGTAATGCTCATTTCAAATTGGATTATAATGGTTTATTTTTCTTGAATATGTGCTAGTGTCTTTTTAATCACTTTTTAATCAGAGTAAACCTCAACACATTTATGTAAGTAGACTGTAATTGGAAAGAAACAAGCTAATTAAATAGTGTGTGTTTACTACTCTGGCAACAATTATTAGTTGCAATTAAGTCTTAAAAAGCATTAGATCAGCAGTAATGATGAACTTTATATCCTTAGAGCTTGCATACATCCTGGAAGAAGTTTTGTAGTCTCAACTTTCAGTAGGTCTTGCACTGGTAAACCATAATTTGCCCATATTTTATGTAGCATGCATCCTTCTATTTGGAGTTTGGCAGCTCTCAACACACACTTTCAAGTTTCTTTGGGTTTGACAATTAATTAGTTTTAAGCACCTTTGATTTAATTAAATTTATTGCTGCCACTGGGGCAGTTGCATTGTGAACACTGCATCTCCCAGCAACATACAAGAATATATTTTATACTACAGAAACCTTCAGATTTCTTATACTGAATCTTTATGGATATATGTTTATTTTATGAGTAAGTTTAAAAACCTATTTTGTGTTGTCACTTCTTTTCATGACAGCAATGAAAATTAACCTTTTTCCTGTATTGGTGTTTTAATATGTTAAGTGAAGCTGATGCATCTTTTCTTGTTAGCATATAGTCAGCATATGAGCTTGCCTTCCTTTTTGCAGCTACTCATGGCATTGACTTGTTCTTAACAACACAACAGTACAGTGAATAAGTAACACGGACTAAAGATTTTTCTGTTTCATCCACATACCATCTTGAAAGTCTGCATACCTTTTGGATGAATTGCACAGGCTCCAAGTCACTAACTGATTTGAATTTGTAGTTTCTGAATTGTGTTAGTTATTGTATTGAAGTTTTAATATTTCAATCACTTCTGCCAAGTGTAAAGTAATCACTTACCTAGATTCTAAGAGTTTGTAAATTAATTTGTATTTGTAAAATGCTTTAAAGATAAACACCTGAGTGAACGAACTATAAGTTATCATATAATTAAGTGAAAGCTTGGCCCAAACAATGTCCAGATCAGAACATCCTTGATTTTGACCTGAAAAGAACAGGGACTGACCAATGTCTTACCTCTGGATTATCCTGCTCAAATAATGTCTGATGAGAATGGAAAAAACTCAACAGCTATATCTATGAGTGATTGCCAAAGTGGTGTGACTCTAAGAGAGTGGCAGAAAAGAGCTTCTTTGTAACTTTTCCAAAGCTGATGTTTTGTAAAGTCAGAACTATCCTGAAGTACTTCACCTTTCTGTAACTTTTTCTGAAGTTAAGATCAGGTTCTAAAAAGAAAGAGACAGATTTTCGTTTCTAAATTGCAGAGAACATTCAAATACCAAACAAAAGCAGGTGTCTAGTTTGTAAACACTAGGGAATAATTGCAACAAGGAAGGGAAAGCCGTATGCTATGTGTTGCTCCTCTTGTGTCTAAGAACCTCAGTGTTTTCGCTTGAAGAACCCATCTACCTTGCTATCTGCATCCTATTGCATAGCTTAGACTCAGTGATATATATTCATAGCATGTAGATGCTTGTTAAGTGTCATGAAAGCTAGTAGTAGCAACTCTAATCATAATTCAGTGCACAAATTTGTCCCTAAATATTGTCGCAGAGCCGTCATTACACTTCTCGGCAGCACGTTTTTTATATGCTCATGAGAAAACTATCTATAGCAGGCGAGTAATTGACTTGAGCATTTTTAAAATGAGAAACCAAAACATGCAAAATCTCTCCAGTGGTTCCAACTAGAAAAAGATTTCTTTAGCAGCATAAATGTTTCATTTTCCTACATGTCTCTTCTCTCAGGAACAGAAATGTGGAGAAACCTGTCTGAAAAAGGAATGCAATCATGGTGAAGATGTAGTGCCAACGTATTCAGCCACATGGATTTAAAGGATTGTACACCAGTGGTAATACATTCCTTTTAAATTGTGCTGGAACACTTCTGTAGCTCTAATCTTGCAGTTTTGCACCAAAAGCATAATGGTGCTTCCCATGGTGTACAGTCCCATCTTCCCATTAGACTTGCTGTCCTGGTTTGGGATGGAGCAGAACTAATTTTCTGTTGACTGGGAGAAGCTCTTGCTTACACTTGTTGCTGTGGGAGCCAGGGGCCACTGACTTGGTTGTTTACCCCCTGGAGGGGTTACACCTGTAAGGTGCAGTGGACAGGTAACATGACCCAAACTGACCCATTGGGTATTCCATGCCATCTGCCATGCTCAGTGTAAAAGCTGAGGGAACAAAGGGGTAAGGTTGGTTCTTCTTCTTTGGCTATTCTTCAATGGCTTGGCTTCTTCAATGACTGATGTATGAGGAGGACCACGGTTTGTCTACCATTGATCCCTGTCAATGTGTTCTGGAATCTAGTTCCCATTCATCACTGAGTCCAATCTGGAACATCCCCAGTGCCTGCTGGTGACACCTCCCTGGGATTTGTAAATATAGTATCTATTTCATTATTTCCTTTTTATGTTATTATTAATATTTCATTAAAGTATCTTAGTTTTTCCTAAACTCATAGATCTCTTTATCTCTCTTCTTCCTCTCCTTGGAGTGAAAGGTGGGGGAGAGCATCTCTCACCTTGTCATTGGCCAACCACCGTGCAAAGTGCTTCATTTGAATTAAAAAAAAACCAACAAAGAAAATCCCTACCTTCAGTTGCGAAACACATTTACTGTGTAATTCAATGATATAGATTTCTTTTCTCCATTAAGATGATATTTTGATCTCTTCAGCTGGACTCTTGCCTTTCAAACAAGACGTATTAAATAATTTCTTTCATTAATAAAAAAAATTTGAACTTTCAGAGTCCCCAGGCATTTTTCTCTATATATCTTAGAAGAGATGCCAGATTTTAAAAGGAACTTAAAGAGTTTGACATGTCACTCATGGTAAATTGCTGGAATGATAAATCAAGGAGATTTATTTTTGCACAAGTAATGGAGGTACAGTAAGCAACTTTTCTTGTTTTAGAAATATTTATACAGCATAGACATTTTCTCACTCTATTTGTAGTGATGGATTGGAAGATGAATGAAATAATGTTGAATAAATGACTCTGATGTTATCTGACTAGTACTACCATTATCTCTCCTGGAGCTGTCAGAAATATTCCATTATATAAGAGAGATAGTGCTCTAGTTAGTGCCTAGAAGACTGGAATATAATGATTATACTGTTAAAACTAATCTTCGGTTTCCTATACAGGAAGCCACTATTTCAAGCCACTTAGTTAAAATATATTATTTCTGGCAATTGTTATTTTTATAGTGAAATGTATCTCTGTTCAAAAGATATATCCATAACCATATATCTACTCACAGATGGGATGAACAAGGGTCACTCCAGAGATACACTGGCCACTATGCCAGTGAGCGTGGTGATGTCTCATTGCACTGTCTCTGTTCCTGTCTCCATCCATAAGAGAAAAAAGAAGCAGTTATTGTAGCATAGGACTTTATGCACAATAATAACAATTTTCAGTTTGGTGGATTTTTTTCCTTCTTGCCAGCTCATTGTGTGGAATTGCTGCTGAACTGCAAAAATTCTTTTGCTCCCATATGCAAATCAGTTGGGCTACTGCTAATAACCCTTCTGATGTCAAAAGTGTGCCTCAGTAGCCCTTTGCCAGTGGTCATTTACTTCATTCAGAGTGTAGATGATAAAAGAAGTTATGCACCCTGGAGAGATCAGTACAGTGAAAATTAAGGATAGCAATGTGATATAGAAATTGCTGAGCATCTGAGATGATTCTACACCTTCACAACATCCTTTTATTTTTTTTGGTGCTACTAACTATGATGCTTTAACTCAATGCTACAGGAATTCAAACTCATTGTGAATAACATCCATAGATTTTTCAGTCCATGCTTCTACTTATTGCAGTTAATGGACTATCTTGATTTGTGATGGAATATTTGATGTTATTTGTACTTTGTTCATTAAATTAGGCAAGGTTTTTAGCACTTGTGTAGTCTAAGAAAAGCAATTTCAGTGTGTAAATTGTATGACGTATTGCTGATTATTTTTCAACAGAAGGCTGACACTCTTCAAACAGCAGCCTAATCATTAGAAAACAGGAAATCACTAATTTTGTCTTTCATTGTTGTACTGATTTCTGCAGCTTTTAAGTCTTACATGTAGTTTTATGGCATGTTAGTAATTACCTAAATAATTGCACATATAATGGCCCTACAGAAAGGGAGACTGGAAGTTGTCTCTTTCGTATGTGAGCCAAGAGATTTATATCTGGCCTCTGTCCAGCTGGAGAACAGAACACACAAAAGAGATAGAGGTGATTGCAGGCTTTTAAGACCATCAGCATGTTCAACTTATGCATCATTAGAGAGGAATTCCTTCACCAGAGGTTTAAAAGTGATTATTGCAGGTTGGTTTTATTTGAATACCTGACTGGAGAGAGGCAGTATAAGTTGGTTATTATCTGAATAAATAACCATTTAAACAGTATGGTTTTGCTTCTTTTTATTGGTCATGTTTGTGAATGAAATGTAAATGGCTTTTCCTTCAGTGAATAATTAATAAGTAATTCATATTACTGAATACAGTTTAAATGGATGAGAGAGAAGGAAAACTTCTGGCAGAAAATGTATGGCTTGTTCCAGAGACCCAGGGTTCAGAATGTAAGAAAAAAGGAGACAAAAAAGTGTGCCCCAGGGCTCACACATTGAAGAAGAAATACCCTGCAGTAAAACAGTCTGCAATTCGTTTTTTACTATCTAGCTTGATTTTTCTTCTCAGAGTTATATTTAGAGCAAGAGCAATTTACATATTCAAAAATCTGAGTCTGAAGCTATAGAAGGATGAGACAGAGGAAATATTCCAGCTTCCTTATGATACCACATAAGAGCAAGTTATTTTCAAAATCATATTTCAGAAAGGTGTTGAACAAAACCAAAGCTGAGTGCTGTGGTGACTATGACAGAAGACCACTGAATCACAGAAATCATCACAGTGCAAGAAGTCATGTGGTCCAAACCCATGTTCCAACTTAGGATCAGTTGTACCTGTGTCATTTATGACAGTGGTTCATTTAATGTGTTCTTAAATACGCTGAGTGATGCAGACCTCACAGCTTCCCAGGACTGTGGAGCTTTCACTGTCACTTGGAAATCCTGCAAATTAAACTCAGTGTTTCTATTCCTATACAATGGAGTAGAGACTAACCATACATTATCTTATTGCTCTGGAGCATCTCTTTTACATGTTTTGTGATAGCACACCTTCCCTCAGTGTTCTGGAGAATTAAACAAGCTTAAATCCTTAAAACTCTTTTTGCGATCTTGCAATAACCAGCTGCTGTAATCAACATGAATGACTCTTGGTGGGTGACTGGACCCCAAGCAGATGCAAAGTAATGGTACTCTTTTTTAAACTTTTGACAAAGCTGGGGATGCTTCTAGCCCCACACAGTGGGAGAAAGTTGAGACAAAGTCCATAGATGAAGGCAAGAGGTTAAAAGGCAAGGAAATCAAGTCTTGTTTGGATGAGTGCTGGATTCCGCTTTCTCTTTGGCTTGCAGGGTAAAAAGCCCCGGTCTCCTCAACTACTCTTTGTTGTCAGTTATGTGTTTTCTCAGACTTTTTGCAACATGTTTCATGCCTGAATAAAGCAGGAAGAGAGAGAAATGAAAAAAAAAAAAAAAGAGCAAATAAATAGAAGAGAAATCCATCTGAAGTTACAAGTCCATGAAGCTGGAAGAATAACTCAGGGGTGTTTTACACTGTGCTTATCTTCTTCAGATGCCCTTTAGGCATTGCTCCTTAGCTACTGACCCCTGTCAGAGACAGAGCTGTGGTCTGTGCAGTCCTTTGGTACACCTACCATGGTAACTGTGCAAATTTAATTGCTTCTTCACTAGTTGTAACCTGGTGGATTACAGTTGTGATTCTGGCTTTGTCTTGTTTTTGTACTGAATTTTGCTCTTTGAGAGAGTTTGGGGACATTGTCTGCAAAATTGAGTGAAAAGTTACAGCTTTGGCATAGTGCAGATAGTTTTTCTTTTGGCTGAATGAACTACTTGCTCACGTCTTAGCAGAGTTAGACTTAGTTAAGAAATAGTTTGGCCATTGACTTATTTCTCAGAAGGTACTTATTCATATGTTCCTCCCTTATTTCCCCTTAGACTACTTCTGGGTCTAAATACTTATTCATAAGAGATTAAGATATCCCAATACATATACTTAGCAGGTCCTTCTACTGTCTGTTTTTAAGACTGATTAATAAGTAGCTTATAAAAAAGTTATCTGGAATAAGGGATCCATCAATCTTGCCTTAACGGAATTATCTCTGTGAGAGTAGCAATACGACGAGGTTGTGTGATTTGACTGGGGATTTAATATGGACGCTTTCTTTCACTTTATATAAAAGAGGGATTTCTGCTTCCTGTTGCTCTGCCTTGAGCTCTCAGGTTCCAGTCACAAATGAAGTCAGGGACTCACTGTCTGCGGGAGTTGAGGAGTAGTTGCCTCCTACTCCTGCCCTCAAGGCAGTCTAAGTGATGGAGAGCTGCAGTTCTACATTGTGCAACTCTATAAGCATTTAAATGACTTTGGTCTGAAATTTTGAGGTTCAAGTGCAAAGGCATTTGCTTCAGGGCTCACTTGAAATCAGTTCTTGGTCTGCTTGAAATTTTGGCAAGCTTAAACTGAACAATGCTCCTTGGCTGAGGTTCAGATACCAAGAAAAAATTTGAAAACAGAGTTATTTCAGGCTTGTAATGGGTGCCCTATAGATATATCAGGTAAGCAGTGAGTCCTGAAATGGAGATATTAAAATAATAACAAGTCCCTTATAGAAGTTCTATTTGATCGTCTTAAGAGGATACCAAATGAACTGAAAAGTTTATACTCTTTCTTTTGAATTAACTTTTTTTCCCTTTTTTTATCAGGTCCTTTTAATTTTTTTAAATAGAAATCAAAGAAGTTATAATAATGATTTTTTGCATTTCAGAGAGCAAAAATTCCGTACTTAGATTTTTAAGTCTCTGGAAGATTTCTTCTTGAATCCATATCTAAGCATCGAACGACAGAGTAACTTGCCTCTCTGAAAATCCGACAGTCTGCTTATCATGTATGAGGCTGACTCAAACTCACCAAGAATCACATAGAGTTTTATAGCCTTTGCAACAAACATCAATGAATTAAATTGGCTAGAACAAATAAGGTGACAAAGGGTAAAGATGAGTGGCAGAAGAAATGAAAATCCTACAATTTACTGACTGACAAAGTCCTTGGTAACTATCAGTTACAGTAAGTGTGTTTTCAAAGAGATATTTTATAATTTCGGCATTTAAATAGCAGACTCGATTTTACCAACTTTTCAAAAGGATTACTGGGCATCATAACCTTTTATTTTGTATTGTACAACCAGGAGTGACCAAGATCAGAGAAACAGAGTGATGCATCCTAATATCATGTATATAAATGCTTTGGCCATCCAGACTGTATCTGGCATGTCTGTATTCCTCTTCCTGATGCAGCCAAAAGCAGTTGCACAGATTTCACTTGTATTTGACATTTTAATTTTGCTCCTAAGGGGGAGGGGAAGAAAGTCTAATTTGTCATTTGACAGTATTGTTCTGGTAGCACTCTCACCGGCTGCTGTTCAAAATCAATATTAACAGTAGAAGGATTTTATTTGGCTGGGGAAATTGACAAGAACTGCAGTAGTTCTTCCAGAATAGCTCTCCATGTGGACACTCAGAATTATTGTCCATTTTCCTGCATAGATGAGCTCTCAGTCAAATGCGTATTTTGCTGTATATTACAAAGTCCAAGGAAGTTAGCAGAAGCCCAGAAAACGTAAGTGCTATGTGCAATTTATGCGCTATGTGCAATTTATTAGTATTTGCACAGTCCTCAGAACCTTAATACTCTGTATCTAAAATAATTTCTTTAGTTGTGGAGGCCAGAGATGGTACCTGTTCTTCTTCTCTAGTTTACTACTGTTTTTCTTATCACAAAGTGTTTGTTTGCTCTCTTGCTTTTTCCTGCCCTACCTCCCTCCTCTCCCCTGGCCCCCAGGAGAACCAGAGGTTAAACAACCCCTTGCCCCCCCTAAGGGGGTTACTGAAGGTTTCCACCTCTGGGTCTTCTTGAGGTAAAAACAAACAACTCCAAATTTCAGAAAGAGATGAGCCTTTCTTATAAAGCAAAGCTGGTTTTGTGCAAGGATGTGTTTTCAATCTGTTTTTAGATATGCAGTCTAGCTTCAATATAAGACGACTCATACCCACTCCTCATTTATAACAACTCCAGCAGTAAAAATCCTTTAGTTCAGTGGTAGTTGGCTCTGTGAGAATTAACATACTGCACAAGACTGATCCTAAAGACAGTAATCCTGTTTGTCTTGCTTTTCCCAGTGGATGCTATATTTATTATCTAAATACACATTTCTCCTTCTTTATGTTCTTACAGTTTCAACATTTAAATGAATTCCTGAATACGAATTGTCTCCCTAAAAGTATTGCAAAAGAATACTGAAGTCAAATTTAGTCTGTCTTTATAAAGCTGATTTGTCAAATGCCAAGTTCATTTCTGGAAATATCTTTCCAAAATAACAAACATTCCTTCAGATCTCAGGAGTTTGCTAAAGTGAGGAGAGTTGGCTTTTACTTTCTTTCAGGCCTGGCAACTTTCTGTGTGGTGACTCATCTGATTTTTAATAGATGTTGCATAACACTGGTTTTCATTGTGCTTGTTTTGTTTCCCACCATATGGAGTTTCTCAGTAAGAGTATACTTTACAAGAAGGAGCTGATGCAAATGCACTGTTCCTTTCCAATTCTTGGTTTTTGGAAAGGTGGGCAAAGTTATTATTCACGTACAGAATGACTAAAAGTCTAAGGGCAATGTAACTGCCAGCATTAAATATTATATGCTTTTCTGTGAGAGATTTTTGGTAAATGTAAGTATTTCGAAGGACAGTAAATCCAGTTAATTCCAACTATCATTATGCTAAAAATGGCAAGAAAGATGTAAACAAAACAAGGTTCTCTCTTACATCACCTGCATAAGTAAGTGGACCTCTGAGTATTCAACATTACTGAAAACAGAGAAACTGGTTTTCAGACTGGAAGAATAGAGGACTCTAGATATTGGCTGGACTACTTTTCTTTAATAGTGGCATAAATTTTGCACAATTTCTGTGTGTGTTTAAAAACAAAACAAAAGGCTGGTGGAGAGGGAGGGGAAGCACAGAGAAGAAAGCATGTTTGTGCCAAGGTGCATCAGTTGTATTTTTATGTCAAGTCCGTCAATGCATTTTCACGTCACAGATGCACAACAGCTTCATTCATTGCATGCTCTAATGCCTGAGATTGTTGGTTTTTGTCTGTCTGTGTGTGTGTGGTGTGTGTTGGTTTGTATTGTGGGTTTTTTTCGTTGGTTAGTTTTTGGGTTTTTGGTGGTTTTCTTTGTGGTTGGACTTGATGATCTCAAAGGTTCCTTCCAGACATGAATATTCTGTGATTTTCCCCTGGTGTGATAAAGCTTCTCTGCTCATTTGTTGTCATCCAGAGTCCTCATTGTCTCATAGAAGCATGGACACAACAAACAAAAAATGTGTGTCTAGTTAGGTGGCATCTGTAGGAGGGGTATTTGGTATCTGCCAGGCTGACTAAGATTGCTTTCTCCCATATCTACCTTTTCAAAGTGAGCTTGCCCCTCTCACGCTTCTGATATATTCCTAGTCCTTCCTCAATGCCATGATGTTTCTTCACTCAGTTTCCGCTTTTGTTATTTGGTCCATGGATAATCTCCTTGAAACCTTAAATATTGTCTCAAACTGGGTGACAGACAATCTTCTTTTGAAAGCTTTAGGTATTTTGAAAATAAGGATAACTTACTGTATTAATTGGAGAGAAGCTGCTTGCCATTTTTTGGATGTATTCTACAGCTGGACTGAAGAACTGATAAAAGCACTCAAATCTCAAATACCTTTTCTTACCTATTTCATCTCTCCCTAACCTAAGCATTGTCTCAAACTTTTGAATTCCTATGTTCTCTGGAAAAGCATACATTTACAACCCATGGAAATGATGTTTTATTCTTATCAGAAAAAGTGAATTTGTTTCAGAATTTGCTTTAGAAATCAAAATATTTTAAAAATATTATTTAATTTTGATTTACAGAATCTTTAGTAGAATTGCAACTATGAACCCATGATTTGTTCAGAGGAAACAAATGCAATTATATTTATGGCTTAATTCATTAGATGATTCAGCTGTTCAAGCTTTGAAAGTACCGGATGGTGAACTAAGGTCATGAAAGCAAAACTAAACAATCTTTCATTTATAAAGAAAGGATTTGGCTATAGCCCAGATAATAAAAAAAATGTTTTTCTCAAAAGAAAATTAGCATCATTCTCAAAAGTTCTTCTTCTTTGGTTGTAAGAATATTGTAGAGACTAGGTATAGCATACTAATCAGCTTTATCGGAGTGCAACACTGTAAGGCTCTTTTCAAGTTTATCATGCTATAATTAATTAACTACATATTTCCCTTTGACTTTGCCTTTGGCATTTTAATATGTCTTTTCACAGCCCTTTATTGTCCCCGTTGTGATCTGAGCTGAGTTTTCACTGCCCGTGAGAAAAAACTAGGGAGTTCTGGCTGCTCTTAGTTTCAGCAAAGGCCAATAAAACATAAAGTTTGTGCTTGTTTTATTATGAATTTTCTTTTTTTTCACCTGTGATAAATGTAATAAACCTCAAAACAGGTACATTGACTCAGTTGGCATATTTCCTACTTGCCCTGACTGTTCTTAGCAAAGATGCATAATGGTAGACTATCTCCTCTCCAACAGTGTGCTTTTGAGTTTCCTAATACCCCAATAAAATTACCAGCATGTAGAATTCTATCTCTTCAGAGCAAGCAACATTTTATTTTTCCATGGGAAGGCAATTTCCTAGCTTTGCCCATGAGTAAGCCTAATGTGAAGGATGCAATATGAAGTTGGCATAAATCTGCTAGACCCTCTTTACATGTTCTACTGTGCTATGAACATCTCAGCCTACACTAATATAGATAGCAGAACAGCTGGGTAAATTATGTCCTGAGTTTGTGTCAGCATTCTCTGAAATTTTCAGAAGTATAGCATATTTCAGGTATCGCAATTCTGAGATCCATCTACTCCTATCAGGGTTTATACTGAGAGTTTGGAAAATCAAGAACAAGGCTTAAGAAATCCCAAAGTTTCTGTTACTTCATGCCATTACTTAGCTTCCAGTGTTAAAGCTCTGGTATTCCATGGGACAGGTTAAAGTAAGGTTTATTTCCACTGAAAATGGCAGATTTAACCTTTTACTTATTTGTAAAAATACAGGTGTCCTATTTTCTGGTAATAAAATAATTTGATATATTGGGACATTGTCTATAACTAGTACCCTACAATTGCTATGTCATTGCATTATATGGAATATCAGTATAATGTGACTTGTCATGATAAAGTTTATGCATTTCTAGTATTGACAACCGATATTTTATATTTAAATGAATGTAAACCAACAAAAATTTACAATGCAACAGTATAACAAAATATTAACAATAATATAAGGAAATTCTGAGGATCTAACATCTCTAATTTCAATGAAGACAAATGTGAACTCTTTGGAATAAATAAAGGATGTCCTTTTTATGAGATTGTGGTCTTCTTCTGGTAAAGCAGTGGTTCTAAAAATTAGTCTGTTAGGTAGAGACCATGTTCTGTCAGGGCAAAGCACTATTCCAGAAAATTAATGTAGTTTTTGGACACAGAAGGAGAGACGAGTCAATTAGAATTGAAAAGATCATTTTAACTCTGTAGAAGACTCCCAGTTGCTTCTGGAATTCCGTCTGGTTGTAGCCTCTGTACTTTTTTTATAAGTTTGATGGGCTTTGGAAAAGTATCTCAGGAATGAATTGATGTCCAGAAAAGACATATTAGGTAGAAAAATGAAAGAAACTCATACTGATTAGTTTATTGAAGGGCAGGCTGTAGGCTTACATGATTAACATTCTAGTATTTACCTCATAGAAGAAATGTCTAATAATAGGCGTTTACTTCATCTAACAGAAAATCACATAATAAGAGCCAATTGGTGGAAAAATCTTCAGACTAAAAATAAGAACTTTTAGTAGAGATGGTAAGCAACACTGGACAGCAGTGTTTAAAGGTAATTAAAATTGTTGGCGTGTTTCCAATTAAGTTTAATCTGAAAAGTAGCAACAGGCCTTCTCTGCATTGTGTATCCTTTATCTCTTGTTCCTTTTTGTCTTCAAAATGTATGCATTAGTCAATGACAGACAACATCCCTTCCCTTCCTCCATTTAAAAGTGCACAAAACAGTTGTATTACCTTAAAAAGATTTTTATTCTAATAGGAATTTATGAAAACTTAAGAATTTTGCCCTTAAAAGCAAAGGTAAACCATCACAGTGTATTTTTGTATTGCTTATTCAGGTTACATAAGAGCCAAAAAAAGCCCAATCCTGAAATACTGTGAACTGTGATGACTGGGAGATTGCTTAAATTTAAACTAAATGGATTGATTTTGTAGGAAGTGAATCACACACACTTGGATTCCCCTCTGCTACCCTTCAACATCGTTTGATTATTTTGCTAATTCTAGAATGCTGCATTCATTCTCAGTGGATGGCTATTGAGTATCAATACGGATTTGTTTTCCTACCTGCTGGGCATTTGTTTTCCCAGCCTACTCGTTTTTCAAAACTGCTAAACAGTTTTTGCTACTTGTCTGCTTTCAGCTACTGGTGCCAGCGTTACCACAAATGAGAATTTTCCATCAGTATCAGTTACAGAGGGTTAAATTTGTAGGGGAAGATCCGCTGTTAACTGTCCTTGCCACCCCTGTTGTAGACTGCGTAATGGTGTTTCAACATTGTAAAGGATTACCATCTGGAGAGATAAAACTGATGTGCAGATTATAATACAGGCTCATTGTGGCATCCTTTGGATAGTTAATAAATGATTTTGTGTTATTGCTGCACTTTTGATCTTCTCAAAAGAGGGTGAAATCCAGATTTAATACTACATAAACCAAATCTATCAAAGCTGATATCAATATTCCACATTCTTTATTTGTCTGCATTACTATGTCCTATAGAATTGCAAGTAAAATAGTATACTTCACTTATACAAAGATACAAAGATTCAACTTTTTAAAAATTCAAATTCTAAAGAAGAAATTCAGTTTGAGGTTCTTACTTCAATCAATTTGGGTCAATACACTTTTCTCCTGTTCCAAATTGTAATTCACATCACAGTGTCTAGGATTTTATGATTCGTGAAAATTTTGCTACCAGTGGAAACCATGCAGGCTGAGCAAGAGCACAATTTTCCTGGGGAAGTCTAAAGTCTTTATCAAGCCAGGGAATTTCTACTATTGAAAGATTTCATGCCAGAGCAAGCTGAACAAATCATCACCATCATACAGTTAGAAAGCTGCTTGCTGAAATCCATCGCAAACCAAACTAGAGTCGACCTGGCATGTAATGAGCTCACCCAGGGGCAATGCAAAACAGATCTGTATCTTGAAAGCAAAATCTATCCTGGTGCTAACATTTATGTTTTAATATAAAATTGTGACATTACATAGGCTTTATACTCCCTTGATTTGTGTTTATAGCACAATAGAGTATTATTCTCCTTTGATGGATTATGCCCTTTGGTATTCTCAGGTATGCAAACTGAGCCTATTTTATGATAGCACAAGTAGTTATTAGAGTGTTTTTATTTAAATGCTGTGAATCAGGTTCAAATGAATGATTCCTAATGTTTCTAAACATCTACAAAATATCTAAAAATTATACTTAGGTTTAGGGTTTCATCTGATATAAGACTATTTTGACCTGTACCTCAATTGAGGAATTGTGTCGTAATGTAAATTCAAGAGGGAAAAAAAAAAGAAAGAGAAATGTGACAATACACTCAGGGATGATCTTACAGAAGTAAAAATAATGGGAGTTTTATGCATATTCTTTTTTCCCATCTATCCAAAGGATACATTTTCTCAAATAATAGGCTTCCTTGACCTGACTTTTCCTAGGTCCTGTTTTATATGGGGAAAAATGGGGGGTGGGAGTGATTAAAAATATACGAGAAAAATCCACAAGGCAGAATAGTCTCTGTGATTTTCCAAAACTCTGTTTTTTCCACTGTTTGTGGCAGGCATCACTGGGCCATTGTTCTTTTTTTCATTCTTTCATTCCACACTATTTCACTCTCTTTTAAGATCCTCTGCAGTTTACAGAAGTTACTACATGTCTGTCCTAACAGGGTACTGGGATCTGCTGATGTCTCACTGAAAGTCATTTTGAAATGATGGAAGAATCAAACCAAATTTTCTCTGACCTCTTTCAGTTTTATTAAGGCACAATCAGGTTAATTGCAATGGCATTTCAAAACTTACTATTAGGAAGTGGGAAACACAAGCTTACTGCAGCTGTTGTGACTTAACTATATCCAAGACATTGCAAAGAAGACAAATACTTATTGGAAAAATAAATCCCCACATACATGGCTTCAACTATATTGTCAACTTCCTTTGATTTTCCCTCCACCTAGGGTCCTATTTCACCCACTGTCTTTACTACATACATGCTAATTTTGCTTATAGGCTCAAATTTGGCATTACACAACTAGTTCTTTTAGTGAGAAAGCCTAGAATTGGACCAGGGAAGACATTCATGCTAATGTTGATGTTCTGCAAGAAAAGTAACCCAAAAATCTGGATTTTGGGAGCAAGATAATTTATTATACACTGGAATCACTTATAGACTGATAAGGGAGTCTGATGGATGAGAAGGCAGGAGGAATCAAGGTACAGGTGGAGGAGCTGAAATCAAAATTTAATCAGTGATTATTGATTACTATTTCCCATAAGAGAGACAGGTCTGCCAGACTTTCATCTAAACTGCAAAACTTTTTCCCTTGAATGTTACGCCAAGTTCTGACTTTGGTCATTGGATGAGAAGAAACTTTATCTCATTTTCCAGTTTGGCTTTTTTTTTTTCATTTCGAAGATCAGAAGACCAAGCACTTCAAACCTAAATTTTCATGAAAAAAAATAAATTGTGGAATAAATATTCCACTTCTAGGTAATGGTGGCATGTCATTCTTTATCTTCCTCCTGTTGAGAATTGGGAATTTGTCATACACTCTGGGAGGAGGAGTCACAAAGAAGTTTTATCCTTCTCCAAAGCTATACAGTGGCATTCTATGCTGAAAAGGTGCAAGATGGTAATTAAAGCAGACTAAAGAAGGGTAATATGACATGGCATTTCCATGGCTGTTGTCTACAGCCAACAAAAAATACGATGATGGATGTCCTAGAAATGTGCAGGTTTCTGTTTTTTACTTTGAATGTTTGCTTATATTTCAAAATTAATTATAGGTGGACAGGTTATTTAATCAGAAAAAAAAATTAAATATATCAGGGTGAAAGCTAGCATTTGTATCAGCTGTGTCTAATGGAATATTTAATTATAGATATGTGAAGTACAGATACAAAGCACATTTAGAAGATCTTTCTGTTTCACAAAATTCTTGTTCCTAGTAGTATGTATTGATGTTTTACTTGTGACAGAACTTAAAAATATGTTTCCTGACAGAAGAAATTAAACTTTTCTGTTCTGGATTGGAGAAACATCTGTTTGGCATGTCATCATGATGGTGTCCAGGAACGAATTTTTCAGAAGAAAATATTAGAACCAGGCTGTACCTAGACATGGGGTAATTTGCTCTGCAGCATTAAGTTTTATCCTGAGCTTGACTAGACAGAGATATATGTAAACCTCAAGGCAGGTACTTTGATACTAATATTTTGTTAATAGAGCATGATAACAAGAACTTACAAGGTTATTTGAATGTCACCTTCCCTCTTAAATCTGGATAGGGTTATAGCTTGAGTGACCTGCCAAGTCACCTCCTGTGTCTAATCATAGACTCTGAGAGAGCATTTCCTCTCCTGAGTTTTGTATTTATTACCTTTCAATGCCATTAAATAGCCCTTTGTTACCTTTCAATGTCATGAAATAATCCTCTTTTTTTTTTCCTTCTTTTTCTTTTTCTTGTATTAGGAAGTAGAGAAGAGGGACTTTATGTGGAGTGCAACATTCAATATATAAGTTGTTCCCCTGAAGAAGATATCTTTCACAGCCTAAGCTCTTCATGGACACTTCTGTGTGTTGTGGATAATTGCTCTGGCTTATTGCAGGTGACCCTCAGAGGAGACCTGCCTCCACCAGCTTCTGTACTGTGCTGTGAGCAGTATTCCTGAAGACTATGGTATATTTAGCCACCTCGTGAGGGATGACATTTCTTTCATGAGCCTGGGTATTGAAGTGCATTTCCTCATAGTTATTTATATTTTCAGTGGGTGCCTTTGTTGATGTGTCTTTCTAAAAATAGCTGTTAAGATGCTGAATAATGGTCCTTAAACTGTTATGTACGGATGGCCAAAACATTCCAATCTGAAGACAAATCTAGGAAGTTTGCTTGTGGTTGCTTGTTCATAATCTTTTCATGAGAGTTCATGCAAAGAGTGGGATTTATGAGATTTAAAAAATAAACAAAGCTGAAGATTTTCTATTGACCTGCAGTAGGAGGAATGGTGAGGAAGATTATCT
>JAOXNG010000012.1:108679604-108693623 GCA_028566535.1 Scolopax minor | reverse complement strand
CCCCTACACCGGCAGCCCGGGCTGTCACCCCCCCTCGCCTGCTAACAGGCAGCCGGGCTCCTGGCGACTTTCTTTAAAAAAAAAAAAAAAAAAAAAAAAAAAAAGAAAAGAAAAGAGACAAACTTCCTGCGTCCTCCTGCAAAGGCTGGCAGCTGAAATACCCGCAGTTTCTTCTTGCATGGCAATCGTAAGAAGATAAATCAGTGCAAACCTCTCTGGAAGGGTGTTCTGATGGAGCTGGTTCCTCGCTGGTGTTTGGCATCAACCCACCCTGCGCCAGAGCCCTACGCTTCCTCTGGAGGATTGTAGGTTTGTTACAGCACCTCGAGATCATCTTTATGATCCCTTCATTTTCATAAGTAAATAAATATAAAAAATACAGTGTGGCCTAGTGGCATAATTGCAGCTAACCTATTCTCTAGGGGTCGGAAGACATCATGCTTTTCCAAATACCTCTTTCTGTAAGAAGAAATCTTAAATTAGTTCTCCTTAACCAGAATCATTACTATGAGGAGCAAAGAGTAGAAAAAGAGGGAAAAAAAAACCCAGTATCATATGAAAGGCTGCCTCATAAAGTGAGCAAACTCCTGCCCACATCATTTTGCAGTTTGTTTACTTGTGGCTTCATTAAAATTGCATGCA
Organism: Scolopax minor; assembly: GCA_028566535.1. Taxonomy (NCBI): domain Eukaryota; kingdom Metazoa; phylum Chordata; class Aves; order Charadriiformes; family Scolopacidae; genus Scolopax; species Scolopax minor. The sequence continues at coordinate 108,692,981 of JAOXNG010000012.1, read as the reverse complement.
GATCCAATGACTAGGTTTTGTTAATGGCCCACAGAGGGACAATCATTGCTGAAGCCTGAACACTGTGATCCATTTTCCCTAATTATTACTTTGTAACCATTTCTAATTTGACAGCTCCTGCTGAACAAGGGTTCATTTGTTTTGTTTCATTCTCTCATATAAGGAAACATCAGATAAGCATAACAGCAGAGCATTAATAAGGAGACCTGCTAATTTGAAATGTACATTAATCGCATGTTAAGAGCATGTAATGGCCTTTGCTGGAGCTCCTGGAAGGATTTTTCTTTGTAGAATCCCTTTATAGGATATAAATCACAGGGCTATGTTACACTCTTAAGAAGTTAACAGGAAGAATGTCTAATTCCTTATGGTTTACAAATCAAGAGTGGAGGGGGGCAAAGAGTTTCATTTCCCTCCTTGGCTCTATTTTGTATATGTCAAAAAGATGGAACAAAGATGGATACATTTACTCAGGATGAAGTCTTTCCTAAATTTGTCAATGAGCTTTGGAGGAGGGGTTAGTTGTTTTCCTCAGAAGAGGAACACCTGGGGTGCTCAGGTGTTTCTAAAAATCCAATGTAACTCATGCCTTTTTGAAGCTTTTAACATAAGGTTATGTATGTCTAAAGAAGGAACATGAGAATATATGATTGCAAGGGTCAGGAGATACATTATCCTCCTAGCTCAGTCTACAATGTCAATATTTCTTTCATGAACTCATGGAGTTCTATCATCTTAAGTGTATTATGTTTTTAATTTTGATCGGTTTTATTCCTGTAACCTAATTTTAGAAGGCTATTCCAAAATTTCATTTTATTGACATGCCTTAAAATTTGTGTCATAGGAAATTTTGTTATCTCACTCTTCTACTTCCTGTTAGCCCCTTCCTTATTCATTTTATGATATAACTCATCCCAAATTGTAGTCTACAAGTATTTGGCATTTGCATATTTGTTTTCATGTCCCTATCTCTGCTGCTAGTGACCAATAGGCTTTTTTTGGTGGTATTTACCCCACTTTATGAAAATATGTTCAACTTCAAGCTAAAGCTTGAAGCTTTAGCTTTTGCTAAGCTAAACAGGGCAGGTTGTTTCAATCTCATTTGGTAAGATAGGCTTATTCTTTTCCTGCATTCCAGTTTGACTTTGTCTTTTTTTTTGAGTGTGAATGATTAGAATTATAAATTTTTCTCCAGATGAAATTTCCTCAACACTTTGTACAGTCACATTAACATATTTTTATTTCCCCTGGAAATGCTACAACTGATAAATCCTTGGATTTTTTTTATATTTTTTATTTTTTCTGGTAAAAAACATTGGTAGTTCATAGCTCTCCTAACAATGCATTGGTTTGCCGAGACATTTTTATCATTTTTAGCTCTCAGCTGATGATGAGTCAGCTTGAAGCAGTCATTTTTGCTATGTTTTTACTAAGGCATGATTTGCACTTTTGCACATGGCGCTTTTGAATTTAAACTATTTCTATCTTTCCAAACCTCATGATCATTCAGTTATTCCCATAAAATATTCTGATCTTTCTGAGACACTGGAATGCCTCAAAATTCATGTCATCAGGAAGTTTGTTCACCTCTCGCTGTTTTTCATTAGCCAGTTCCTTCCTTGCTCTATGATTCAACTAGCCGCTGTCTTCTCCGGTATGGTCTGCTTTAAATGTCTCACTGAAGTTCACATAGTTATATTGTGACTGCTTACTCTAGACCTCTAATTACTTTGTTCCATATTGGTGTCAAATTGACCTCATTTAGTCTATTGCATTTTATCTTGTTCCCCCTTTTCTTTCCATTCTTCATTTTTCCCTTCAAAGTTTGCCTTGTATAACAAAGAGGTCAGACTAATGGGCTTGTGGTTGTCTGAAACACTGCATATTCATAAATACAGCTACTAAATTTGTTATTCTCCAGTTGCACAGCATTGTTTCAATGCCTATTTAGTGAAAAAAATCCATCAGCTATTAAATCCAACAATACCCGGGTCCTACCTTCACCTGAATTTGTTGTTCTGTTTCTATCTGAGGCCTTTGTGTTTTCCCTCTCTCTCTCTCAAAACATTGTACAGTTTTCTACTCAATCCTGTCACTGAACATGCTCAGTCTATACACAAACACCCGATGAGTAGGACTGTTTGTGTCAACCTCTTCATAAACGGGTTTGCACAGTTGGGATGTTGAGTTGTCCGTTCTTATTTTTCTCATTTCTCAAACTGTTGGCACACAGTCCTTAAAAATATTTGTCTTTTCCCATGTGTTTTAGTTTCTCCATTTTGCTACCAGTGTACCTTCTGGGGGTGTATTATAACTGTACCCTCTTGTGCCCTGTGTTACCAGATGGCTCAGCTCTGATATTTCAGGCTCTCACCTGATGTCCTGTGGAACAATGAGAGCTCTCTCAGGCAACAATGGACTGGTTTTTACCAACTCTGTGCTCTGAGTTTGAATTGCAATTGATATTCACTGCCTAAGAAAGGAAGTGGTCCCCATACAGTTACTACCAGCTCAGAGAAAAGTGTGCAACAACCACTCTAGTAAGTGAAGGTTAAGCAACAGCCTAAAAATCAGAGCTCATCTTAGAAGGTACTGTATAATGCATGGTTTGCAACAACAGTCTGATTAGACAAGAAGAGAATTTTTGTCCTCCAACAAAAATTTCAGAGGCTGTTTCATTACACTCAGATCACATTGGAGGGTCACCAACTCTGGTAGGCTGTGTTGCTGCCTCCTTACAGTGGGCACAGTATGTGTTGTGCTCACATAGAGGAATAATAGCTGCAGTTTTTTGCTGTAGGAAAGCAAAATTCCTTGCTCTTTATCTTCACCCTGGATGCTCCTCAATGACAGTGTGGTACCAAAATACCAGGCAGTGGTTTCTCACAGTGCTCCAGCTTTGCTTTCACTAGCTGTGTCCTGCTGCATTACTGACACTCATGCTTCTTTTCTTCTTCTGATTGGCTCCATCCTTCTTGCTCTCCAGTTTTCTTCTAATCAGTGTTGAACCACCTTTTAACTGAATTTCTTCATTAGCTTCCATTAGCAAGTGTCTCCCAACCTTCTTGCCACTGAAGGGTAAAAGGCAAGTTCATCCTGGGATAGATATCTCACAGTGCAACAGTTTGTACCTAGTAAGGGACACTGCATGGGCAGCCAGCCTCTAGAGGAGGCAGGGTGGTTAGCAGAGAACTGTCTGCTCTGTCACAACTTTCAGAAAAGAAGGTACTAGCCCCAAACCCAGTGTATCACTTGCTCTGTAACATTTCTGCCAGGAGAATCCTGGCAAAGGAGGTATTCATCACAGATCATAGATAATTGAGACAAGAAGCAAATTCTAGGCCAAATTTTCTGCACTCCACTTAGATTTGGATTCTGCTCTTTGCCTCACCGCCTTCCTTGGCTGTTATTATATTATTACCACAGGGTAGGAATATATTTGTGGATTTAAGGAAATATTAATCAAGTTAAGCTATAAATATTCTAATCTCATTCTTACCATTTGTTAGTTACGATTTCTGGAAATAGGAATTTCAATACTTGCATTTGTTTCCTATTTCTATGTATTTTTAGAGTAACTCTTGCCCTTCTTATGTCCTTCTGAGTGGTGACTCACTCTGATTTCCTGATTTATGTTGTTCTAACTTACAGACACTTTTTTTCCTCCCAAATTCACATGAAAGGACTTCTTGCTAATGCCATTTATGATCAGGTTTTATGCCTAGAATATACTTTTAGCTGACTTGAATACCCTTTCCCTCAACTTTTTTTTTTTTTTTGCTTCTGAATTTCTTGTGCAAACCTCTTAAAGAGCATTCCAGTTGAACAGAATGATGAATTTGTAGGCCATCCTTCCTCAAAAGAAGGTATTTTGGAGTGCAAACAACATCAGTGTGATTAAGTAACCCACTGATGAAAATGAGTGAGCTCTACATGCAAATGAACTTGGGTTCCAAGGCTGGCCTCACTCTATTCTTTGTTCTGTTTCATGTCCCAGACAGCTACTACACTGCATTACTGTCGATAAAAGCAAAGCTGAGCCCAGCCCAACAAATTTAGAAATTTGGTCTGAAAACCTTTTCGCAGCTTTCCATCTCTTGGTTACAAACTCAATATTTAAATTACCTCCATTCCAAAACTGCTAGAGGTAAATATTTATGTCTGTTTAAATAGATAATTTGCATTTATTAGTTGTTGTTTATTAAAAATTTTGTCAGATCTAGATCTCTTGCAATATTGCAGTGTTTCACAATGCTTAGTTTCTAATAATTACCTTGTTAGATAGAACTGCACTATTCCCCTTATTAATTACTGCTGTTCTTAAAAAGAGATACAGTGTTCAGTTTGTGCTAATTTCTATAAGTCTTCGATTTTTATCAATAACCTGCAGCTTATTTAAATTTTTATGGCCTCTTGGACAGTATTAGTCTGAAAAAAAAATCTCCTGAAAAGCACAATGGTGGGAGGAAACAAAATGTATTACATGAGTGGCTTGACATCATGTTATAAGAACTTCACATTTAGCTTCCAGAAATAAATGAGAATGGAAAAACTCATCCAGTCCATAGAAACACATGTAAAAAATTAATCCTGGTGTGTAATTACACATTCTAACACCTCATGGTTTCTCTTTTAATTCTGGGAAGGGAAGATGAGATAATTCTAAATATTATTTCTACAATGAAGATTTTCAGTTGTATAAGAGAGTAATAACAAGATGCTGTGCTTAAGAGTTGGGCTATAAAATAACTTCTTGCAAGCATCTTGTATTTTAACATTCCCCTAAAATGGAAGATGTTTGAGACCTCAGTGTGTTTGAATAAATTTGTACTTAGAAAAGTACTTAGAAACTTAGAAAAAGTATTTATAAAAGAAAAATTTGTACTTTCTAAGAAGTTTCTACTACAAGTATAAATTATGCCAGAGGAAAGTACTTAGGGAGAGTTGCCTGCTAGGGAATACTCTGGGTTCCTACTCATAATGTTTACTCTGTATTGCCAGGAACCCCATAAGCAGTCTTTAAAGCAGAGCTATTCTGTTGGATGTTTTATTTTCCCTCAGTGGAAAAATTGTTTTCTGTTCTTTTATGGTTAGCAAGAAAACTTTTTGTGATTTTTTTGTTTGTTTTGTTTTCTTGCTGGGTTTTGTTGTTTGGTTGTGGTTTTGTTTTTGTTTTTCTTTTGTTTTTTTAACATAATTGTGTGCTTGGTTTGGTTTTTTGTACTAAGTAAAGAGGTTCCTACAATCGAATCTTCATTTTTAGAAATCAAGTGATTAAAATTAACTTCAGGGTAGCTACTTTGCCTTACAAAACCAGATGGTGCAGTATGTTGCAAATACATCATATCATAGACCTTTTTGCTAATAAATTGTAGTGAAGCTAGAAACATGGTGCTGGAAGAGATGGGAAATGACCAAATATCTCTGTAGTTTTTCTGATCTATGTTTGTAAAACCTCTTTCTAAAAATCCTTTGGATCAGGAGAATTGCCAATCTGTGTAGATTTCACGTCCTGGAACTCACAAGGTGTCCATTCATGATCTGACAGTTTTCTGCTTGTTCTTTACCTTTTATTAAAGGACTTTCTCCTGTCCTATGTGCTCAGGGCATAGAGAACAATTAAACACTCTCTTTTTACTTAAAACAATCTTGTATTTGCTGGCAGGTTGTTATCTTACTGTGCTCTCCCTACCTCTTCTCTTATCATCTCTCACTTGTTTTCACTGCTTGGACTACACTAGATGTACTTGTTTTAATTTAAAATAGTTACTCACTTTCCCATTCAATAATTAAATGCTGTCTATACTGTATCAATATTTTTTGCAGCTGCTGTGTTTCCACACTGCGGTAATTTCAGTATATCTTATATACTGAAAGACTGTATATCTTAATTCTGCTTAGAGTGTGTTGGGACAAAAATAAAATCCCCTTTCTAAAGCAGAGTTTTATCATTGTTAACATTCATTATCATTATTTATAATCATTTATCATTATTATCATTATCATTATAAAATTAGAACTTATCATTACTAAGCCAGTTACTGTGCTAAGACAATACTAGTTTGACTTGATCTACATTTGATAAATTGGTAATTGGCCTCTAAAAAAATCTCAGTATTACCTTGTTGTTTCAGGGTCTTTTCATTGCCTACTTTATCATTATCTATTTTATTACTTAGACAAACTTCTTTGGGAGTTGTGTTCCAGGTATGTTCTTGTACTCTGAGGTATGCTTACATCAAAAAATGCACTCTGGTTTTGTCTTTCTGCCCTCTACCAGCTACTACAGTATGCAGGATGGTCAATTGCTCATCAAAAATCACTTTTTCAAAGACTGATCTCTCACAGAATAAAATCCCATTATAGTTACCCCAATTACTCATGTAAGAACCAAGCTGCTCCATCAAAATAAAACCAAACCAAAATAATTTCTTTAGATAAATTTCCTTTCATTTCTATTACTACTTCTTTTTATTGCATTTTAGTCTGAATCTATTTTTTCAGTAGAAAAAGCTTCATACAACTCTAGAAGAAAAAGCTGCAAGATAGTTCTTGTTGCTATATAGAAGGCTGGATATCAGAGTTGAATGTTATGCCCTTCTCTTCTTACCTGAAAGTATCATTACTGCTGGTGTGGTACATAGTGACTTTAAAGTCATCATCAACTGCCAGTTATATGATTTCTTTAATTATTTCTTTTATTATTTTGCTTTTTTAGAAATTAGGCATACTTTGAAATATCATGTAAAAAGGTAGCTATTTTTTCCCAGGAATATGTAACACAGAAGTAATAACCTATTGGATTTTAATCTTGACCCCTTATAGCTTCTTAAGTAGCTGTTTTGTACAATTATTGGATATGAATTATTAGATACATTTAGAATCAAATTGGTTTCTGCTTCTAATACACATACTAAATTCAACAATTGTTCTGAATATTTTTTTCAGATTTCTTGTAGAAAAAAACCTGAATACATTTTGAATTCTCAAATTTTCAGTTGTTTGAAACATGTATTTTGATTTTAAAATATTTTATCTCATATGCTTTTGCCCATTTTTGAGAGTACTACATTAAAGTTTATTGCCAACATCTAGACAGTGATTGGAACGAGCAGGTTTTTATTGTCTTTAGATAATTAAAATTATCTTTGGATAATGAAAAGGTGGAAATTTCAGTTTTTCAGTCTACAAAAAATACCCTAAAATGCAGACATTTGAATTGTAAATAAATTGTAAATAAAGATCAACTCTGGCAAAAACTGGAGATGTTTGAATATTCTGGTCTGCGCAATACAGCTCTTTCAGCAACGTACTCTATCTAAATGTGGCTAGCAAACCTTATTTGAGTGCTTTCTCCTCTTTAGCTTACACATAGAGAAGGAAAATGGATTCCAGTGAAGAGTTTACTGTAATACACAACCACATGCTCTTTCCCATAGAAATCTGTCTTATTCTGTGACATTCTGGTTGTTTCCTACAGAATGACTCAGACTGATATAATGAATGAGGCTCTTGCTGGTAAAGTGCCTACTCCATTCATCTGAGGAGCTGTAGTGTAGTGAATGACTGCTGGCAAGAGAAATGCAACCTTGTACCTAATGCTATTAAAGAACACTCCAGTGGCAACTAAATTGTCTTCTGACCTCTTCCATAGAGTCACATTTTTCACAATAATTGTGTCCTCCTTTTTGGATGCATAAATTGGGTTGCCTAAGACCTGTGAAGTGAAGATGCTATACACCTCCATAGACTACTGAAAGAAGAGAGACCTTCCACTTGAAGTCCTTCTCTACCCTGATATCCAGTGTGACTTTAGGCATACCAGATATTCTGTCTCCAATTTTATTTTAATTCCCATCTGGACTCAAAGCAGATTTATTACTGTAAAATTTCCCACGGACTTGAAAGTATACTAGAACATTCTATGCAGTTCTGCTAACAATCTTTTTTGGACGTAGCATTTTTTCAGGGAGTAAGATAGGATATTCTGAGCATTCGCTTACTTTTAAATGTATTTTATGTTTGTTCATAATGCTCTAAAAAGTTATTGTGTATTCACAATTTAAAATTTTATCAGAAGAGATTTTAGTCAAAGAATAGACTCTTGAATATACATCCTGTATGTACATTTTCTCTCAGTGGGACTTTCCTTTAGAAGTGCCCAACAAATGATTTGAAGCTATTTCTGATAGATGGCTTCTACACTTCTTTGAGACCTGTAGCTTAATGACCAGGTCATAACATTATGAGAATATACAGAAGAGCTTAGATCCATTCAAAAAATAACTAAACATCAGAACTGGATTTTTTTTCTCCAGTTCTGAAATAAAATGTCTTCTACTGAAATAGGAAATTCTTTTTTAAATCCCCATGTAATTTAAAATAAAAATTTTTTGGTGTCTGGGACAGAAGTGAGAATTTTATTTTATTTTATTTTTTCATCAAAACTTAGAAAACTTTAGAAAACTGAAAAAAAGTTCTCATGGATGTTTTCTTAACTAAAGGGATAATTCTGCTCTCTTCAAAGGATATACAGAGGAAAAAGGTAAATTTAAAAGATACTGGTGTTTTTTCCAAATGACTGAAAGAACCTTGCTGCTCAACTTTATACCAAGTATTTTTATTTTTGAGAAGAAAATTATCTGCTATACTATGGTTTCAGATTTCCTTGCCACCTAAATGTTGCAGCTTCAGGTTTGCTTTAATGAACCCTTCTGCTTTTTTTATATGACTATATTCCTTGGAAAAGGAAAGCTAATACATTCCCATAAAGGAAATAAACCATGCCAGCATGCTAGAGAATATGCTCCTCCTTTTTGGTAAAAAAAACAAACAGAAAGCAGAATGTCACCAAAAATGGCCCAATTTATCTACCTATGTATCTGTCAAAGAGGCACTGACACCACAAAAAGTTCACAAGGTAGAAAGAGCTACAATTCACGGGAATCATAGCTAACATTTTGGATACCACGTAGATCAATTAAAAAAAATCCATATTTCCAGGCTGTCTAATCTCTCTAGCCCTGAAAGTCACCCAAGAAAGGCAACAGAATTTATGTATACAGCAACTGATTCCTGGGGGCACGCAGCCCCACACCCCAATGTCAGTAACTATCTGAAAATGCACACGTTGATTACATTATATTTATCGAGAATGACATGTACTTGGAAGGGAAAATATTAATTTTAAAATACTAAGCGACAGTTTCCTTCATTTTAAAAGGAAAAAGAACCCCTTTGGTTGTGAAAGGATTTGCCTCATGAATATACAAATTGCTTCTCTCCTCTCTGAATACTGAACAATTAAAAAAAAATCAAAATCTACATAGATCATCTTTGTGTTTTACTGTAACTTCTGCATAATTTTTCACATGGCCTTGCATTCTGCCATGCCACATTTTCATAGTGTATGAAAATTTACTTATCTTTTCACTACAATTCAGAAAGTACTCTCAAAAGGAACAGAAAAGCTTGCAAGGAGAAATGAATGAATGTATAAAAATCAAGAGCCTGTTCCTTCAGCTAGTGTAAACATAAATAGGGGCTTTCAGAATCACCATGCCATTTCTTTCCTATGAAAAGTTATCACACTAAAGCACTGATGGATGATAATTCAGATTCAGAACTGTGCACACCCTGAGTTTTCTTTTCAACTCCCTGGGGCTCAGACAGCACATGAATGGGTAGGCTAAAGTTTTCAAAGGCTTGTAAAATATTGTAAAATAGAAATAATACTAACCTTCAGATCCCATCTGGGATTTCAACACAAAAAAGAGTTGAGTGAGGTCATAAGAGCTCATGCTTTTTGCAATATTATCATTTTATATCCAACAGAGAGAAAAACACAGTTGAACATAACGCTGCGTGTTTATCCATGGCTCTTTCTCCATGCAGCAAGTTCTGCTCACTAAGAAAATGGGAGGACTGCCGGACACACAGATTGTCAAAAGATAATTTGTATTTTCTTTGAAATTTTTTGAAGTCTTTTTTTTTCTGCATGTATCTCGGCAACCCACCTTGCTAATTTTAAACAATATTACTTCATTTCCTTGCAAGAATTTAGACCTTGAATACTGCTGTCAGTTCTCCACCCTCCACTACATCCGCCTGTCTTCTCCCCCTTCCTCTTATATCTTTTCCACCTACTCTTCTTCCACCTCCTCATCCCTTGATTTCACCATCACCAAATATTGCCTGGGAGCAATTATTCAAGTGATTAATGTTTATGCAGTTATTTATTGTTAGAGCATGAACAGACTGGTAGGAGCTTCTCTAGAACAGGAAACATTAACTGTATTTATTTAATTTTTGAAAATATGTAATGTAAAAACTACTTATATCATAATCTACAACTACAAATGTATAAAACCTGTATCTCAGAGGGTGAGATGAGGAGAAAAATCTGTTTACTGCCTCTGTCAGTATCAAAACGAGAGAATCACATTTAACTAGCAAGTGATGCATTCAGAACCAACCAGAAGGATGTGACCTGTGGCACAGCTCATAGTTAAGCTTGGGACTTGCTGCTGCATGACACAAAATGTGTGAGGTTTCAGAAAGAGAGCAGAGAAATTAATAGAAAAATAGCCCTTTGAGGCTATTCTACATAAATAACCACCTATGACTCAATCAAAAGTCACCGAAGGCCTGGAGAATATTGTGGGGAAATGTTTTTTGTTTTCATCTTTTCTTTATTCTTATCTCAATATAAGCTGTGACCAATGGTCTTGTGCAATATCAGAGAGAGAATCCTGCTAACTTTCTATGATTCCTTTACATTCTTATAGTTTCACAGATTTCTCTGCTCTATTTTTTGTAGGTTGCTATATTGTCAACCTTCTTGCTGACGGTCAAAAACCTAGTTTTCTTTATGTCAGTTGCAGGAAGTTGTTTGGTTTAATATTGGTTAGTGGAAAGCACACTGAAGGCACTAAGCCAATATGCCAGTGTGTGCCAACCTTGTATTATGGGTGACGGATGTAGAATGTGAAAATAATAAAATGTTATAATAATATTTTTCAAATACAAGAAGTTCCTTTTTTTTATTTTCAGAAAGTCTTTGAAGGGAATAACTATAAAGATTTTTTTTAATTCATAACTTCTTATAAACAAGATAAAATTAAAATATGAAAATTATGTTTTGGGTAAAGTTAAATGTTTTTGTTTGAGCAAAACAATACTTTATTTTTTTTTCAGCAACAAAACTGTAAGATCAGTATTTCCTACAGTTCTTTGTAAGATCTTATCCAGAACAGACAACTTCAGCATTGAATTGCCATTTTCTATCACTTAACAATCAATATAAAAGTATTTTTTTTCCTTAACCAGCATTTTCCTCTACTGCAGATAACTGCCCACAAACTCCATCATGTTTTGTCACTGTGTATGCCATTCTTTCAGCAATGCTTATTTTAATTCAGAGTGACTCTAAAAATTCCATGATATCAACATTAGTTTTGAATTATTTTTTTTGTGAAGTAATTCATAAGATAATAATTAACATGCTGTCTGAGCATACAGGATTTTTTCAAAGGTTATCCAGAAGATGATGATGGCTGGGACTAGATACATCCATATTTAAAAATAAGGACCTACATTTGACATCACATTATGGTTGCTGTACAATAAGTCAGTTGACCTCAGTGACCATAAACAAGGTGAAATTCAAGAACAAGATGATACATGAGGCAAGCCTCATATATAACATTTACTTGTAACATTTATTTCTGAGACATTTTTTCTCAAAACCACTAAAGAACTAGTTTTGTGGATTTGGGGTTTTTTGTTTATTTGTTTGTTTTGTTCTGGTTTGTTTTTTTTTTTTGTTGGGTTGGTTGGGGTTTTTTTAGCTTGTTTGGTTTGTTTTGGGTTTGGGTTTTTTTTGAATCAGGGAAAAAAATGCTTCTGAAAGTCTTCTTGAATTTTGAGGTTTGGGTTTTCTTTAAAAATTATAGAGAATCCAGAGCAGTAAAATAACATTTTAATAAGTTTCACCCACTTGATCTCTTCCTACAAAAATAGAACTTGATAAAATAACAGCAAGTCTAGAGAACTTATACTAACGTCAAGTTATGGTTACCTGGAAAGAAGAATTTACAGTAAAAGTTCATTAGAAGGATAAAATCTGTGTACAATAGTCTGGAAACAAGCTGTAATTGCTGCTAGGGAAAATGACTTATGGATAGTCTCTGCTGAGAGCTCTGGTTATTTCTGGCTCAATTTCTGGTTTCAATCCCAAATGGGCAGACTCAAAACAAATATGTCAATTAGACAAAATTTCAGCTTTGTTCTTATGCAAAATTCTGCACTAACCTTGTAAGCAGAAAAAAAACCCATAAACTGCACTGCACCTCTCGTTACATTTGAAAAGAGGAAGACAGAGATTTATAAAGGTCCTATAGATGCAGCATCTAGCTGTGGTCCCTGGCTTCAAAAGTCTTACTGAGCTGGCTCATGAAAAATGTCTTTCCATCTCCCAGTTTCTTTATGAATTGTTTTATGTTTTCTGTTTAGATTGTTTTATGATTGATTATTTACAGTGAAAAGCATAGTGTATCTTAGCGTCTAGTATGTCTAGTATGAAAACTGTAGCATATCGTAACATGTTCCACTGCACTGGATCAAAGTTTTGGATCCTTCATTTTACATTAACTGCAAACTGTCTCTTTTATTGTATTTTCCTTTTAGTCATATTATTTTCAATAACTTATTCAAACATATGTGCTGTCTATTTTTGAAAATGGGCAGCTGGGTTATCTAGGTGTGTCAATTGCTTAATAGTCAAGATATTATAAGCAGTGATTAATTGGGTCTGGTATTTAAAAAAATAGATGAAAATACAAAGCATTAAAATTAACACAATATTAATTTTGTTACCATCTGTTTGCAATAATATAGAATATCTCTATATTATATAGAGATAATATAGAGTATAGAATATCATACTTCACAAAAACCAAAGGGACACTGGAAATGTCTATATGACAAATCACAGTTCACTTTCATATAGGAAAAAAAAAGAAAGAATGAATGAATGAATGAAAGAAAAATTAATCTTTCCATGCATATTGCATACCCATATTTCTGTGTTTGTGTGCACATATATATCCATGGTTATATGCAATATAATAATGGAGCAAGTTGTTCTGGATGTCATCTCCAAACACATTGAAGATAAAGAAGTTATTGGAAGTGGTCAACATGGATTTACCAATCATGCCTGACCAATCTGATAGCCTTCTATGATGTTATAACTAGATGGCTGGATGAGGGGAGAGCAGCAGATATCATCTACCTTGATTTCAGCAAGGCTTTTGACACTGTCTCCCATAACATCCTCATTAGAAAATTAAGGAAGTGTGGGATAGATGAGGGGGC
>JAOXNG010000012.1:108660410-108673072 GCA_028566535.1 Scolopax minor | reverse complement strand
GGAACAACTGTGAACCACTGAACAGAAACGGGCTCCATCATCCTTCAGCCCATCCTATAGATACTTGTAAACATAAACAGACCCAGTTCTCTCAGCCTTTCCTCGTAAGAGATTCTCCTGTCTCCGAAATCATCTTTGTTGCCCTTGATTGGATTCCCTCCAACTGTTGATTGTCTTTCTTGCATTGGTGGGGACCAGAACTGTACACAGTACTTCAGATGGGTTTCACCAGGGTGGAGTAGAGGGGGAGTGTGGGAAATCTCGGCTGGTCTGAGGGATCAGAATGCGAGCTTAACATCGACCTTGAGCAGATACCAGTGTATTCTTGAAGAGGCCTGAGAGTCCTCAGAAGAAGGGAGTCAACAAAATTAAGAAGCTGTCAGACTGCCAGAAGAGGAAAGTTACTGAAGTTGCAGCAGAGAACAAGGAAGGAAAAAGTTATCCAATAATGAACTGTTGATCTTTGACTGAACCAATTATGTATGGACACACGGTCCTAAGAAAGATATAAAAGGCCTTGTTAAAACAATAAAATTGGATCTTTTAGGCTTTGGCTCGTGAAGTTGTGTGTGTGTGATCTGTCTGTGTATGTGTGTGTCACATCCATCTCAACAACGACAGGGGAGGATGATTTCCCTTGACCTGCTGGCCATGTTCTTCGTAATGCACCCCAGAATACCATTTGCCTTCTTGTCCACAAGGGCACATTGTTGGCTTATGGTCAACTTGTCCGCCTTTCTAGCAGGTCAACCCCTAATCTGTACTGGTGCATGGAGTTACTCCTCCTGAGGTGTAGAACCCTACACTTGCCCTTGCTGAAGTTTGGTTTGTTCCTGTCTAGCCTGTCCAAATGTTGCAACCTTCTGGTATGTCAGTTTTGTGTCATCAGCAGAAGTAAGCCTCCCATTTGTCTGCTCCATGCATCTCCCCCATGCAAGTTATAACATGGGAACAGCTCACTCATTGGATTCATTTGGAATACACTTTTCACATTATCTAGGAGGTCTTTGCATGCATCTCAGAAGGAAATACATGGGTAGGATCATGAATTATATTTATGAACAATGTATTCCTTTGCTTACCTCTTTATATATAGACAAAATCAATTGCTATAACGAGGGCAAGCCAGTCTGTATTCCAGTTTAATCTTCAGTCTGTTGTATATCTTCCAGTAAACAGTGGATAATAGGAAGCAGAATGTTGTTTAACCATGCCATGTGTATCTGTCCTGGTGGAAAAAATGCTGCAAACTCCCACAAGAAATAAAGCCAGGTTGGTAGGCTGCATGTTAAGTAATGGTGCTAGGATTTTCTCAAGTAAGCACATATTACATCATTTCCTTTAGAGGCTTATTTTACATTTTAGTTTCAGGGTACCATGCCTGGCAACATAAAGCCTAGTAGCACCACCCAGAATTGTGCCCTTAGAAAAATCCTTTCTTGACTGCCACTGCCACTTTCTCCACTGCCTGGATGAAAGCTGAATACCTCAGCTACCTGAATACCGACAGTGCATGATTATGCTTATGATAGTTACATAGCTAAAGAAAGCAGTGTGATTCAGGAGAGCTGAGTACTTAAAATGATCCAGCACCTGTATTTCAAATTTGCCATCTCTCCATTCCCATCATAGGTCCAGTTTATTTTTAAGTCTATTGTGCCATTTTATGGAGTATAACAAACAAATTCAATAATACCAGAGCTGTCAAATATCTTCAGGTGTGAACACTGTTGTAAAAGGTAACCTTTTTAAATCAAATAAATAAATAAAATTATGCATTCATAGAAGAGACATAAAAGTATAGAGATAAAATAGCACAAAGTTTTACATAAAGTGCAAATTGTCAAAACATATTTCATAATCTTATTATTTTGTAATAACCTTAGCAGCTGCAGTCTTTTTAATCTACTGTTTAATGTAGACTTTATGATAAGTACAAAAAGATTATTTTTTCTCATTAGCATTAAAAATTAGTAAAATTAGACATTTGGATGTTTTCTGCACATTGTTTACACAAGCATCAGAAAGAACTATTTTCACTCAAAAGCAGGAAGAGTCTAAGAAGCCTAAAATGTCTGTTCTTGTTCTTTGTCACAGTTACCACATTTTTCCATGTATTACATACATTTTGCTTCAGAACCTGGCTATCCCAATTAAATGTAATCACTTTTATGTTTTTGAGCTTTCTTAGTTGTCCAGACCCAGAACTCTGAGAAGAAAGGAAATTTTGAAACTGAGCAATATGAAGAAGCTGGATTTGGGTGATATGGGAAAGGGTGAAAAGGGAATTGGAGTGGCAGAAAGTGAGAAGACCCTAGACAGAATTTAGGAGATACTTATCAAAAAAGCCACATGGAGGGGACAGATAGTAACACAAAGACAGCAGTGTCACGATATTGCTGCTCTTGGGCAGCTTTGGTGAGGTTTCCGTGCTGGGGCTGCCTCTTGGTGCTGAGGGTGTGATTGTCCAAGTGTTTGGTAACTGGATAATCTGGATATCTGCCTCCTGGAGCACATGAGTTTGAAAGCAGAGCCCAGGGAGATGAGGACTGGACTCCTATGTAGAGGTGGGGTGCTATCATCCCCTCCCACCACAGCACTCCCTGGGTTCCCATTCTCATACCTCTCCAGGACGTGTGTCCTGTGGATAGCCAGGGTGCAGGTCAGGAGGGCTTGAAAACTATGAGAAAACACAGGATGGGAATAATGAAATCTGGTGGTGAATACAAGGGCAATAGGATTTGAATCTATGGTTTTGTTCCTGACCTTCAGAGGGAGCTGAAGAACTAAATAAATTCTATTTAGTTAATAAACCTATGGGATCAGATCCCTTGTAATGCTGCCATTTTTGGAG
The DNA here is from genome assembly GCA_028566535.1 of Scolopax minor. Taxonomy (NCBI): domain Eukaryota; kingdom Metazoa; phylum Chordata; class Aves; order Charadriiformes; family Scolopacidae; genus Scolopax; species Scolopax minor. The sequence continues at coordinate 108,670,218 of JAOXNG010000012.1, read as the reverse complement.
GTGGCATGACTTTGATTCAAGCATGGATATAAAAAAAGAGTTGTGTTGTTGTATTTGGATATGTAGGAAATGTCAATGTGGTATAACATAATGTGGTTTAGGGATTTCAAAAATAGCTTGGCTTGCTGAAGCAATCTTGCTGCCTTCATTTTGTACTCCACACAGGCTGATTTACATTTCTCCTTAGGCATTAAGGGATTTGAAGAGTAATGTGGAAAACTGAAATACCTGAAAGAAACATAAGTGATAGGATCAATTTTAGATCTTCCAGTATGGTAGATAAACACCTCAAAAGTAAATGATGCATTGTTAAACAGACTTGGATATTTCAGGAAATGCAAAATACCCAGGGCATAAAGAAAGCCTTTACCAAAGAAAATGTAAGTCAGTAAGTTGGGTGTCATAGATAATTAGAGGTGGCTGTATTTGAGTTGGAGGTTCTTCTATCCGCATATAGTATTTAAGAACAAGTGGAGCTAAATGATACTGAAATCAAATAAATGGCTAAAACCTCTGTCCTATTAAAACAGCAGCAAAACTTCTCTTGGCTGCAGGGGTAAAAGGTTAATTACAAAAGGAAATAAGGTGATTTGTCTAGCCAGGTAAATCTATATAGACATGGATACTGTATTCACAGGACCACCAAGCTCAGTTGACTAATAAAGATCAGGGGAATAACAGAAACAGAAAACTGTATAGAGACCAAAACCAGAAGCCCCATAGTGGGGAGAAATATTATCTGTGATGATGTATGTTTTTTTTTAAAAAAAAAAAAACAACCAAACATTCAGGTCTCTGAAATGAAAAAAAGACAGAAAAGATAATTCAATGCAAAAACTGAGGACCAAGAAAAAAGAAGGAAAACTAACTTTTAATTGATACTTCAGAGCCTAAAAGTCTTTTCTATCCCTCTTTAAAGTAATATTATAGAAAAACACTGTAGACAGTATTACAGCAACTATATTCCCACCACCAACCTGAAAATGACACTGACAGAAAAGCATCAAGAATCCTTACTGTAAAATAAAGAGGATGAACACTTCCTTCTTATTGCTTTGTTGTTCCAAAGGGCTTTTAAGAAACACTATTAAATATAATTACATTTACTACTACTTTTCTATATGTATTTGTCCAAAGTCACATATAGTATCTCCTTTCATAAAGTGAAGGGAAAAGAGAAATCCTATATGTGTCTTTCTGAAATGCCATTGAGAAAATTACTAAAGAAAGGCCATTCTTTCCAAAATTTAAATGCCTTCTTTGTCATGGAAAGCAGTTTCTTTTTTGGCTGAGACCATGTTGCCAACCATTGTTGGTTTCTGAGACCAGATGTTGTTACAGGAAGTCTGTTAAAATCTCAGGAATTATTTTCTCTTAGAGAATCTATTGAAACCTTAGGAAGCTTCACTACAACCAGATAAATTTATTGGGAAAGCGTAGTGATTTAACTAATTATAGTACAGGACCTTAGTGTCCACAGACATTTCTGAAGATGTCAGACATGGGCTTTGGGGTGTATGCTTGGAAGAAGATGTTTTTTCCCCTTCCCAAGTGGAAAGATGACAGCTTTTCTGGTTCAAGAAGGGTGGAAGAAACTACAACAAGGAATCACTTGCTTCACAACTGTTAACACTGACTTTGGCATTTAGTATATAGAGTATTTCTGAAGGGAAAAAAATGCTTGAAGGATAGTTTCTGCACTCTCCCCTCATGGTAAATAATAATTTACCTACCAACTTTTAAAAGCAAAACTCATTTCATTGTTAGTTCATTGATAGAAAAAGGAGAGTGAATTAGCCTATTCTTGTTTAATATGAAATCTGTGCATCAAAAGAAATCCAAGAAACAATCAAAGAAGTCAACAGTTATCATATTGTTAAATTTCCTTATTTGTATTTTCTTCATGTGCATCTTGTTTTTCATTTAGGGAAACTTCATGGACAGTTATTAATACAATCATTATGAGGTAGGAAAATATTATACTTCACTTTCAGATACCAGACTGAGCCATGGAGAATGATAATAACTATTCAAATCCTAACTGCCAGCCATTGACAGCTTTGGAGAAAATAATTTAATAATCCTGCCTCTTCAACAATCATTAAAATAATTGTCTTGCTATACAGCTAGCATTCAGTTGAACAGCGACTTGCTGGGTGGCTAGGATCATATCTGATAAATAAATGACAAATAAATGTGTTGTCATTTTTAGTCTGTGAGACTGAAAAGTTAAGCTACAGCAGATAGCTAAGAGCCAATGCAATTATATACAGTGCATAATCCAGGAAAGTCTCTGGATTTAGTTTCTGTCTGAGTGTTGGTGCCTCTGGTTTATTCTTTTAATGTGATGTACTCAATTCCCAATGAGATCCTGTGGCAGGCATTTGAAATTCCCAAGACCATTTCTGATCTACCTAGAGGAATCCCATTTGGGGGTCATGAATATAGGCTCTCTCTGAAGAGGAACCTTGGCATGGTTGCTTAGGAACCAGACAAAGGGATTCAAGGGAGAAAGAAGGTGTAATGGTAATGAATGAAAATATAATCTGTGGTAACATCTGACTCACATGGCTAACTGGAATAGATCTTGATAAAATTATATTTTCATTTCCATCAATTCATTCTAGTCTTAACTCCCTTTATTATTATTTAGGTGTAAATTATGCCTCTATTCACAAAATATGGTCAGAGTTTGTATGTGTTGTCTGAGGGAAACAGAAATTAAGAAATCCTTTCTGAGAAAAACTCTTCTAACCAGTTAATGAAAATTGAAGCTTTATTTGTAACTTTGTTTATAGAGCAGTACTTGGGCAACATTTGTCTTGGGATCTCTGATTACAGTCAGGTATGGTAGATTAAGGTTGATGATGATCTCAGAATCACATAAATAAACTTCTGGCATAATTGCTGCACCGAGCTATCCGTGTCTGGAGGATGCTTGTGATTCAGCTCTCTGTTGCCTCTTCAGTGAATGAACACACACCAGCTGTGTGGCAAACGTCAGCATATGGTGATACAATAGCATAAACTGAAGATACCTCAGACCTTTAGATCTACATACAAATAGGCTAGTGGCACAATGCGCTGTTGTCTGGGTGTATAACAGATGTAACCTGCTAAATCCCAGGACAAACGGTGAGTGCTGGTGGGCTGCCTGCACTCCCCTGCTGCACTGCCATTGTGCCTGCTCGCCCACTAAAACTGGGACTGGGATTGGGCATACTTTGGTGACGTGCTTCTTACAGTGAACCTCTGCAAGGCCAAAAAGTGAAATAAGGCATACAGCTGTCACTGACAGTCTCTCTCCTAGAGGGTCTAACAACACTAAGACCTGAGCCTAAAGATACAAACATCCAAAAGTGCAGAAAGTTGATGATTCTTACGTATATATCTGGCCACCTCCTGTCAGCAGAAGTTAAACATTTATCCTTCAAGTGAATTGTCAGCTGAGTTGCTTTATACTATGAAGTGGAGTTTTTTTCACTTTCCATTTTAAATTGTCCTTCTTTAGTCTGTCAGACAGAGGTTGCAGAAGACACTGCTGGGTGTAGGATGGTGACTTAGCTCTTGTCAACTGGACCTGAAGGGGATGTCTGTTTGATCAGCTGTTAAGTGCAGTGATGAGTGGCCTCAGGTATCCAAGGTGGTCATTTGGACCTTATCAAGGGAAAAACTGAATGGTTAAGTGAAACTAGAATCCAAATGACTGGGTGGGGAATTTCCTTATTCTCCTAGGCTCTGTGCACATTTGGAGGAGAATTAGATGTTAGCACCATGAATGTAAATCCAAAAACTCCTTTCACATCAGCCAAGACTGTGTAAGACATTTTTGCAATTAACGTACTAGGGCCTGAAGTCAAAAGAAAAATAGACCAAACCTGGTATGCTGTTTGACTCGGCTGAGTTCAAAATATAGGTTACAGACCTTAAAATATCATAGGTAGTCAGAGTTTCTGCCTTCTAAAATATACTTTATGCTTTTAAAAGTATATTCTACATTCTTAAAGTACATCAATAGTGACGTCTCAGAAAACTTCAGGTTAAAGGAGTGCAAAATTTTTCAGGATGAGTGAGTGTGAGTTTCATATTAAAATAAAAGAAATTTCAGAAACAGTAGTGTCTTCTTAACTCAGTCTTTCCCTTTTCCAGAAGTTGTTTTTTATGCCAATACCGTCTTCTTAACAAACCTACAGCAGCAGCCAAGGAAACACAATTGCTTGGGTGAGCTGTTCTCTGATGGTAATTCTCTTCAATTCTCTCTTGTGCCTTAATTGTACTATTTCTTTCTATGGCTAAGGTTTGAATGTGATTTTTAAATAGTTTGTTTCTTGCCATTTGACATTGAAGTGCACGCACTGGGTTAACTTTTGATTTGTCATTTCAAATTTTGACAAAAATGCCTAGAAGTGATACCTGGGCATTTGATTGGAGAGGAAAGAGGAAGGAAAAACTTTTCTGTGTGCATTTATCGAGTGTGAACTGCCTGTGGGTGGGGTCAGAATGGGGTGGAATAAGGAAATATGCTATGGGAAGTTAAAAAGAGTGCTAGTGCAAAGAGCTGGAGGAAGGCCTAAGGAATAGAAGATTTTTGGTCCTGCTGTTGTGAGAGATTGGTGTAGATGTAAGGATTGGTGTTGCAGGAGGGAGGGAGGGCAGGAGTGAAACATAGCTCTTTTGGGCAGTGTAAGGCTGATTTGCTCAGGTCAGGGCAGCTGAACTGCTCCTGGGAGGTTAGAACATCAGGCAGTCTGCCCCACTGACATAGCTCAAGAGTGAAAACAACACGTGGTCCAATAGAGAACCACCTTCTGTAGACCTGAGCTGATCACTCTTAATGCATTTCACTTTTTACATGGTATAATAGGTAATTCTCATGTTATTTCTTCCATTATTTTATCTGGGAGACTGATAATCTTACAGTAACTTTCACAGTCTCTCTCATTTTGTAAGACCATGTTCCAAAGGCAGATTTATTCCAATCTGCCACAATTCCTGCTCTGCCCCCGGACCTGCTGAAATTAAATTCCAATGCTCCAGAGAAAGCTTTAGTAACATTTCTGGAAACAAGATGTATCATCATCATAATTTCAAAATGTCTAACTGATATTTGACATTTTCCCTGATTACTGCTGTAATGGAGACCACTTCATAATTTGTATAATCTGGCATTTTTCATTAAATATCAAAAGCAAATATTTATAGGAAAATTTGGAATATCCACACTTTTGCTGAGAGTAGTCTATTTCCACTTAGTATAGTGAAATTTTTCTTGAAAAGACTTGTCATTACTCTTAACACTCCAAGTGAGAGATTCCTCTTTTATAATTTTTTATTGTATACTAATTTTCTACAGTTTATAACCTCTGATTAATATACATTATCTGCTTTTTCAGTCATATACATGTGCACATTTAAAATAAGAGCATCAGTAGAAAAATGGGTAATAATAGTATAATAAAGTGTGTGGAGGAATTAATATGAAAATGCTCTGTACATCTTAGTTGACTACTTCAACCCCTTGATCTACTGTTTTTTCTAAACAGTTGGGGTTTTTTTCCTGCCTTTTTCTCTTTCCTGGAAATTGCGCCACTCCTCACTAGCAGTTTGTTTCCACGAAAAATTCCATTTTTGACTGATTGAAATTTTCAAGTAAAACAATTCTGGTTGCTTTCTCTCCTCGAGAACCTTTATATATTTTTATTCTTATATAGGCTTTTATAAATATATCTTTCTCTTTTTGTGAGATATACTTCCATCAGATTCACCTCTAGTTTCCCTATCCAGATTATAATGCAAGCTCCGGTTTGAACCCGCATTATCTGCATCTCTGGCTTTTTCAAAATGAAGTTGTGTTTTATTCATTCAAATATGTTTATTCACACAATTGTAAATTTATTCCTATAATTTTTATTCACTCAAAGATACATTTCACACAGAACAAAATGATAAAAAAAAAAGGTTATATATTGGTATCTTTCCTAACTCTTAGTCTTTAGTTGCAAGTTTTGGCCCACTTCCATCAGCCATGTTTGCTTTCCTTTTGGGGATTGCAAACAAAGCTACTGGCTACTGTAGTTTCTGTGTCTTCAACTCCCTTCTGAGTTCCTTTCTGTCTTCAGCTGCTGACACTCAGTTCCTCTCACGTCCTTTTCTGAGACTCCTGCATTCATTAATATTTACTATTGCCTTTGATCCTAGGGGTCACCTGTCAGCTTGAATAAAGCCAGGCAAAAAAAGAAAAAAAAATCCATCAATGAATCCTCCCTCACTGTGTTCCCTTATGGAGATCTGACTTTATTGTATTTCATTTCCTTTCTCTTAATTGCTTTGTTTCATTTAATTCTGAGAAGCAAACCAGGATAATTTCAAACACCAATTGAGGAACACTGGAAAGTCATAAACCAGAATCATATCATCTTCATTCCAAAAACCAGGCAATTGTGTAAAATATCTGTGTATTTCAGTAAAACAGCTTTAAGAAAAAACAAAACAAATAAACAAAAATGCAATTATTCATGACATTTCACTTCTTGATTTGTTTGTATGTCATTTTACTATTCATGCAGATAAAATTATTTATGCAAGGGCACTTAATGATACCCAAGCAGATGTTTGATATCTTGCTATAAAACATAACAATTTTGGTTAGTAATATGTGAAAATAGAGACAAATTCATAAAAATTAATTTTGCCATTTGTGGAGTTTAGGATTTTACATCAGGCTTGAGGCACATGTACAACCCCATTGGCTCCACTGAGCACCTAAAAAGCCATGAAACCCCATTTTGCATCCTCTGACAAGAGCTAGATCTTAAGAAATAACATCACTAAGTATCAGATGCACCTTTTTTTTTTTTTTTTCTGGTAGGCTGTCAATGCATTTTGTACAAAATATGTTTTAATGCATGATTTTCTTTGAGATCTTTGTCTGAAATCTGTATCCTCCCAGGAGATAGAAGTTTATAGCATTACTTGTCACATTATATGTTTACTACAAACAGTTGAAGATTAAAGGCGTATTTATTGTAAGTACTGAAGCAATGAATTAGATGTTGCGTGTTTCATCTATACTTGTCATGATGCTATAGAGCTTGTTAGCAGTCTAGGATTTACAATGATTTAATGCCAGGTTCACATTCAATTTTCTATTTCAAGCTTAGGATTTACAATTATCTTGCCATCATATTTCAAAACGGCAGAACATTGACTCCTTACCAAAAAAAATTACTTAATAAGTATCTGTGTAAGAAGCAATGATTGTTTGTAAAGCAAAAGCTTTTTTTTTTTTTGTTGTGTTGTCCTATTCAGATATCTTCCTTATAAAATAAGCAGCAAATTAATTATTCAAACAAATAGTGAGTCAAGAGATGTGAATTTGGTCCATGGATTGTATGCCTATGATACACAAACTTTATGTAATTTTAAGTACATTTTCTGACTTATTTTCATGATTAGATCCCCCAGTTATGCACTGTAAGAAAGTTACAGACCTTATATATTTGCTGTTTAGTTTGTAAAGTACTTTGCTTTTCATGACTGTATTGTGTACAGAAAGGATTGCTAAGTATTGTCATTTTTGTTTGCACTTGCAAGTTAGTTTAGTTATTCTATTCTCATACATTTTATAATGCAGATGAAAACATGCAAATCATTCTTCTGCTGCAAGTTAAAACCACACAATTCTATGACTGTAGATTCATAGCTCAACCACTGCTAGCCAGCATTATCATTTAGAAATTACTATCCGTAATAACAAAGTATCCCAATACTGAGCAGCAAAACTCCTCCAAACATGCCCAGTTATCCCTGGATTTTGGTGGTTCCTATGGTGTTTGTCTTGCTTCACTTAAATTTTTTAAATTTCTCTAGTAGGACAAACCCCTGACAGCTCTCAGGTTTTACTCTGAATAAGTGAATTTCATGATTGTATGTCTAACCAATATACAAACACAGGAACGATGGCTGAAAGAGGAGGAAGTATTACCAGGCCTTCATGTAGAACAGGTTTTACATTTCCACCAGAACAATTATCCTGAGTGTTGAAGTTGTATTAGCTCATGAAGGATGGATGAAACAGAAGGAGTGATTAGCAGATTAACTCAGGAGGTGCTACATGAATCTGGGAAGGATGCTAGTTGTAGAAAGGACAGTACAGTATGCTGTACAGAAGTGTACAGGTGAGATTGAGAACAGGCTGTCAGGCTCCAGCTTCCACAATTCACTCCTGATCCTAATTTTCAGCATCATAGATGACCACAGGAAGAAATATACAATGGAAGAACCATGTCTGTGATGGAAAACAAGGATGTGGGGCTAATAACAGGAATATAAACAGGAAACCGCATGTACAAAATGTCTGTGTCCAGCATAGCTGCCTTTAACCCAGAGCAGACAGCAATCCCATCACTTTTGTGTGGGACTGGGTCAGAAAGGTTTGTCCAGACTGGACATGAAATGATTCATGGGGGAGAAAAACAAGGTGTGGGAGACAAGGAATGAACACTGAAGGAGGACCCGTGGAGCTTATATTAATTCTGTGTACTAAACAATCTGTGTGCTCTGTAATTCATAAGTGTGTTGAAATCTCAAGTAATTTGCCCTTCGCTTGTATTCTGGTTTTCAACTGTATTCATACATCTTATAATTCGCTGCAATGTGTACTGGTACCATGTTGGACAGGGACATGAAAGGATGAATTAATAAGCATGGGATAATTACGAAGTTCATGATGTAATCAGTTTTTCTAAATAGGTATTATCTGCATTTTTTTAATAGGAGATAATGATAGGATTTTGTCTTCACTGGCCTTTTTTTTTAATTAATTTTACATGAGGAATGCTTCAGGCTCTTTGCTTCTCACACATCTTACATCCTTCACGGTATACTGTGGGGGAGAGAAGAGAAGAACATTATATAAGTTCTGGTGCCCTCTTTTTAAATTGCAAAAGACATACCAGTTCCTCTTTATCACTCAATACTAGCACAATAAGGAGAATAGCATTGCTAGAAAAAGTTAGAGTGTGGATCAGACTTACAGTAGAAAGGTCAGCAGGTAGTGGCTTTTGGTTGCAATTGCCAATAAATCCCTTTTTTAAAAAAAATGAAAATTCCTCTCTGAAAACCTTTTTACTTGCCCAGATACTTGCACTTTTTGTATGGTAAATAGGAAAACCTGTACTTAAACACAAAACAGGTTGGAATTTCTTCTTCCTGTAAAGTTGCTAGTGAGTCAGTTTGATTTTTGTCCTTAAAGTATATTGTCTGTATTTGCTCCATATTATTAAGATATATTGTCAATTAGAGCATCTGAATAAAGCTGACTTTTAAAATGTAATTATAGTTGAAATATCTTTTATAATTTTCACAAAAATAAGGGTAAAATAGTCAGGGTAATAAATATCAATAGATTTAAATGTTCAAAACAGATTTAAGCAATGAAATGCACTTTCTTAATATGAAATACTTGGAAAAGGAAAAAATAGTAAAAGACTTGAAATACTTAAACATTAAATACACTTTTAATGCCTTTTTCGGTTTTTCTGTTCTGCAATGATGACACAACTAGTCATTGTTGTGACTTTCATTAATTTCATTAATGTTTTACTGTTGGACAAACAGGGCCAGACTGTTGAAGTTTTTGAAGAGGTATGAAACAGAAATGTGATATTTTCATGAGGATGTCTCAGTTTCCAGGATGCTTTTTAACCACTCTCACTGCCTCATTTTACAAGGAAAAAATAAATTTCTTTAAAATTAACATGCACATGTGAATTTTCCAGATGACCTTTTGAGTTAACAAAGACACTGT
>JAOXNG010000012.1:108636584-108646646 GCA_028566535.1 Scolopax minor | reverse complement strand
AGAGTGGAGAAACCTTTGCTGCTTATACCAGAATTCAGAGGATTAACTGCTAAATGTAATACTTGACTTATTAAACTAGTTCTTTCTTATGACATTGTGAAAATGAAAATCACCTAAATTTATTGGTATGCTCCAACTGTTTTGTGGCAGTCCAGCCATAAATCTATTTTAATACTTAGAAATTGCTAGTGAATCTGTCTCAGTTACTTTCCATACAATAGAATTGTTTTGCTGCACGGTTTCTTTGTGATTTGTGACAAAAATTAAGGAACTTGAAAAGTATTTAGCAGCAATCGGTTCCCTACATACACACACTTTGGTGAGGAAAGTATAGAGGCAAGTGAGTCTTCAAAGCAGAGAAATATGATTTGGTTTCAGCAGGTCTCTTTTCTGAGGTGGAGCTCATTCCATGACAAAAAGAGGGCTGGAGACCTTTAAACAATAGGCTGAAAGTACCTCTAGTCATAAGTTGTAGTGATAAAGCTTGTGCTGTTAAGGATGACCACAATACTGCAAATTAAATCTTGGTGGTGAAGAACATTGCTTCCTGCCTTACAAGGCAGAAATTAAAGGTTTTCATGAAATCTCTCTCCAAGCAGAAGGAAACATAATAATCCTGTAAGTCCCAAGGGCTCTCTACCTATCTCTAAATGGAGAAGAACAAAAGACAAATACATGATATTTCTGTAGACTGAAGTGATAAGTGGGAAAATGAGGTTTGAGTGGCTTGAAAATAATGGAAAGAAATTCTTGATTTAAGAAGAGTTAGAGGCCTTAGGGAGGCTTATAAAAAGGTTTAAATTTCCAGGCCCATCCAACTCAATTAATCTTTCAAGCATGAAGGATTTTAAAGAGCTTCAGGTGCAACTGTAATAAAGTTTTTGCAGAACTAATGATCTCCTGTAGAAATTATCTCTGTATGGAGTAAGGTACACACAACAGAGTATCATACAACTTTACTCCTCTGGGAAACCAAAAACTGTAATTTTATAATGTGACAGATAATTTATTAGTATCCCAAAACACTCTCATACTGAGACCAGGTTGAATATATACAATACTAAACTTTTTACGTAATCCTTGGATTAATTTAGTTCCAATTCTGGGGGGTTTTCTGCAACTTTGTTTTCCCCCTTACACTAGTGAGAGATCTACGTACTGAAAACTAATTGTGGCTCTCAGATATTGTGAGTTTATGTGGTGTTTTTTACAATGGAACTCAGTTTGTTCATGTTTTAAGCACTATCAATACATAAATTTAATATATTAATGGTAATCTGATGCTGTTTCTTTCCTTCACATAAATTAATATATTTCTGTGAGAAGTCTCTTAATTCTTCTTGGCTCCACTCATAAATTAACATGAGATGAGATGGTAAGATGCATAGATTTATGTGTAATAACTAAGTGCTTTCAGTCTATTTCCAGTGCAAAGTGTGTGTGGCATAAGTACAGTTCTAAATATCCTAAATTTTGACAGACTTTGGGGTTTATCACACTAGTTACAGCTGATACACACTTCTTAGGGAAAAGAGTATGTGCATTTTCCACTGCTCTTCCTTGGGAATGCAGGTAAAAGCAGCTGATGGAGACAGTACAGAGAGGGCAAGAAAGACCATGCAGCAACAGCATAATGAACTAAATCACCTTTGCTAGCTTGAAAAGATTTTATTCTTTGAAAAAGTTGAAGAAAACTCTAGGGTTATCCACAAAGGGCAAAGATCTCCATTGCTTTGGTGAAGGTGGGTATACGCCAATGCATGAGCCATGTGAAAACCTGCAATTTGTTTTACAAGCCTGACTATCTTTCCAGTCAGAGGAGAATAAGGGCTCCAGTGCTGTAAAAAGCCTAGATTAAATTTTTCTGTCCAGCCAAATTATTTACTGCTTGAATTATGCTGTCTTGTCTGGTGCTTGTCATAGTTACAAAACTTTTTTTCTGAGGAATAAATAAAAGACTTCTGTCTCACCTTTTAGAGGACTAGAAGTCTTCCTTTAAACTATTTATGTCTTCTTGCTCTGCAGTCTGCTGAGCAACAGAGCAGACACATATAAATTTTAAAGAACATTTCACAAATAGCTCACAACTTCTCAAAATTATATTGTAAAAGCCTGACATTTTTTAGCAGTTGACTTTACAAACACTTTTGTTTAACTTGTTCCTCAGGATGGTGGCAAATGTCCTAGCTATCCTAGTTTTATTCCAAGAACAGATAATAGAATTTCTTGCTACTATTTACATGTTCAAGTCCTTAGGGATTTTCAAAGAAACGGGGTTGAGTATCATGTTATTGTAAACACATCCTGTCTTTATTCACTCTACGAGATATTCTGCCTTTCTGCATGATAACTTATCTTTCCAGAATAAGGACAGCATGGTAGATGTTACTGCTATGACACTCAACACAGTGAAAACTTGCACAGGGAAAACTTGCATTTCTTTCATTTACATGTCAGAAATTCATTATGACTGTTTTTGTTTGTGTATTGCAAGTTTAAATAAACCACAGTAATCATGGTAATAAATACTTAAAATAACTTTTGAAAGGAAAGTGCAAGGCTGCATATTTAAGGAAATAAGGAAATACAAGGGTAAAGCTGGCAGCAATGAAGAACATCAATTTTGTTTTACTAAAGCTTCCATATACGAATTTTTGTAATGCTTTCCAAGGCATGTGTAGTAGTAAAGAAGAATGTGCCAAATTTTGGATTTTGTTCCAGAAAATCTCAGAACTCATCAGTATGATCTGTTTCTTTTGGAGAATATCCATATTCTGGTTTTCCTTCAAAAAGCTGCTTACTTTTTTGCCCCCTCAGAGCTCCATTGATCTACTACATCTTAGGCAAAGAATAGGTGAAGGTGTCTGGTTAAAGCTTTTTTCTGGGGTGACAACAGCTTGTTTTTACAGTCAATGTCTACTGATTGCAGATCAAGTGGTGTTCCTAGACTCATGCTCAATGTAAGAAGGCCAACCTTCAGAATGCAGGACACCTTCCCTCTGTCCCCAGCATTACACATCCCACCTTTTAGCTGTTTCCCATCTCCACAGCTGAAGTGCTTAGTGATGCAAACATTTGCTGCCATATAACAGCCTGTGTTATTACTCTTGTGAAAAAGTGAACTGTGGCAAGGTTGCAATCGGAGCCTTAGCACGCTGCTACTATACTGCCAGATTTGTTTGCCTAACTTCTGACGTAAAGTGACCTCTTCCAGCAACATCAGGCTTGGAGGAGCTGAGGGGAAATAAACATTTTTGAGAGTTTGGCAACCCTGACAAAGAGGCTGTTAAGTTTACATTAGGGGATGAAATAAGAGCTCTGTAGCATGATCCTAAGGAGCAGACAAGGCTTGTGGCAAAGGTACAAAGAAGGCTGAAAATTATCTCTTGTTTGAGGGTGGAGGTTTTTATCATTTAAAAAAAAAACACAAAAAAAAGAGGGAGGGAGAGAAGAGAAGAAGTTGTCAGAGCAATTGACTGTTCTGTTTGAAAACTCACATCTAATAGCAATACAGCTCTTGCTAGTGGTTTGTTATTCCATATTCCTCTATGATGACTGGGAATATTGTCAGAGGATTCTTACCATGCTGATTGTCTTTCATCAAACACTTATTCCTGGATGATACTAGGTTGAACTCTATTTCCTCAATAGTGCTTTTAGAGGCAAATCTATTCTTAGGAGGTCCCATTATCTATTTTACAGTGTTGAAAAGTTAACTTTACTTCTCTAACTGAGCCAATGCTGCTGGTCTTCCTGGGTTTTGAACCATTTCCTATCAAATAATGATAAAGTACTTTAATCTTGATTTTATTATTCATTTATTTACCTCCATTAATTTGTTTGCATTTTCAAACTTCTGACTTTGTGGTGTGTCTCTATTTTTCTATGCTGTATATTTTAAATGACTAAATATTGACGTAAAATATGTCATCTATATACATTTGAAATTATATCTAACAGTGGTACAGTGATATCCTCCTTCTTGAACTGCAAAAAATTATGCAACAATCTCTTTCTAGGTATAATATGGCAAATTTGACCCCAAACCCATTTATATTCAATTTACAATTCAAAGCTTCTCCAGAACAGCAATAATGCAGTGAAAACTGCATCTTCTTCTCAATGCCCTTATATCCTGGTTTGCAAAAATTTTTGCAAAATCCTGTTTCACGGAAAATGAGGAATTATCAGTATGCTCAATTAAATAGGTATAGCAGTTTTCGGCACTGTTTTTTTTGTAACAGCTTTTGAAAGCCTGAGGAAGCTGAGCAAGACAGGCAGTTTTACATTTAACAAGAATTCCTCCGTGTTATTATACCACCTAACCTCTACCTGAAATACACCCATTTCTAGACTGAGTGCAAGCGTGCTGCAAAATAACACTACAACAGTTTGCAGTAATACATCTACCTCGCTGTAACATCTGGCAATACCTGCATGTGTTTTGGACAGAGAAACATTTAATTTGTGGATAGTCTAGGGCTCACTTCTGGAGCCCTGCAATGTCAGAATCTCAAGTTGGTTTTAAAATAAAAAATGCAGCTGGTTTATGTTGTTAAAAGCTGATCGATGTGCAAAATAGTAGACAGCCTGAGGATAAGGAAGGGCTTTTCCAGTTGTTGAAATTAGGAGGTTACTATCCTGTGGATGCTTTCCATCACTCTGTTACCAGGTGCTTCCCAAAGGTACAGACATGGAGTGACACCAGAATGGTCCTGCCCCATCTGGGACTGGAGGTGTAGGAGAAGGCAGTGCAGGCAGGTAAACTGGTGACGTCTCTGCAAACCCACAGCCCCAGCTGTGTGGGGCAGTGCTGTGTGGGGCAGTGCTGTGTGCTGGGACCCCAGCCTAACTACAGCTTCTCCTCAGCAGCCCGGCCTGCTCCAGATCTGCCAGTCTCTTTTGCTGAAATATTAAAAAGGTCATGTTGTATTTAGGCTATCGGTTCTACAGAAATCAGATCTCAAGGCAGTATCATAGTTTTCCCAGATGAATTTCAAGCTTTGAGACAAGTAAGTAGGGCTTAGTTTGTGGATTTTAGTGAAGTTTACTGATTGTTTGGTTTGCTTTTGTTTTTTACTTTTTTTTTTTTATGAATACAGGACTGGAAAATTTGTAAGCGTCTATATAAATTAATCTTTTAGATTTGGCCTTTTATACCACTCTTGTAAAAAGGAAAGCCCCCAAGTGAGTCAGTAAATCATTAATGAAATTGAATTGTGTGTGATGAATTCTGATAACATAGATCCTGCAAGCGATGCAGTGGAATTTGGTGGGTGTTTGCTCATGAATACATCAATGTAGAAATACCACAATGTTCAATCTCAAGCTCCCATAAATATATCTGCAGCTATATAGATGATGATTCTGAACTCCAGATGATTCTGAACTTTACTAATTTTCTTTTGCTTCCTTTTTTGAAGGTAAAAGCAGTTCCTAGAATTTCTATAAGAGAAAAAGAACAGGCTTGTGGTTCATTTACTAGTATTTAATTTACTTCATCATGTTCTGACTTTCCAACGTGTGAGAAAACCTATAAGAACAAGAGTGTAAACTTGATAGTTTACACATAAGGCATGTTCATTAGTTAGCTAACTAGCTACCATTATGACATAAGGCTTACATTTCAGGTATTTCCCAAAGATCAATAATTTCCCTTTGTTCTTCTCAGAGAAATGGTATGTCAAAACTATGAATGATTTACAATCAATTCTTTTTAGTTCTTACCGAAAGAAGCATCCTGACATTTCAAATTCTTATTTTTTCCTCATTCTTCAGGTGTACAAACCAGAAAGGATAAATTACTCTGCTACTCAACAATAAGCTATTTGTGCCTAACAACTATGTATATGAAGAATGAAGAAGCAAATGTGGTAACTAAAATTCTCAAAGAAAAATGGCAGTTTTTCAATCCGTCTACTCCATCAGTAGAATCAGTACTGAGCATATGGATCTATGTTACCACCTCTATCACCTTTCCCCAAACATTGCAATCCTTGTGCATGTATAGCACCGCTTCCTAAATCAAAATGCAAATTTCCAATCCAGAACAATGAATTCTCACAGCCAAGGACATTATATGTACATGCTACTGTAAAAACACAACAAGTTCTACATTACATAGAATTTCCAAGTTTAAAAGAAGTCAGTATGAAGAAGACAGGAGCACAAAGGAAGACACTACCTATCAGCACAGCTTGCTGTAGCTAAAACACACAGTTAAGGTACTGTCACCATTTGTGAACTTCAAAAGGAAAGAAAAACTTGAAAAAAGTATTCTGAAAATTAAATTAACAACAGTTTTGGTGGACACAGAAACTAAAATAAGGAATAGATTCCCATGTTGCTGGGAATTCAAGATGTGATAAGGGAAATGAACACTCCCAGGTAATAAAAACACTTCTTTTGCTCTGTGTTGCTCTAGACTAAAACCAGATATAAAACAAACAGAGCTACAGCTAAAAACAGCCCTTTCTCACAAATAATTTATATTTACAGCTTTGCTGGACCTTCAAAGCATACTATTCCAGGGCAAACTATTACAAGACAAAGACATAAATTAAGATTATTACTCAATTTAAAAAAAAAAAAGTTAAAAAAAAATTATGGAAGTTTTTCATTACAGGTTAATACTTCCTGTCTTTTCCTTATTTTTCTTATCATGTATCAAAAATTAAAGCAGCATGCACAAAGACAAATATCTTATTTTCACCACCTATGTTACCTCACTAGACGATATCTAGCTTCCTTAGTAGAGAGATAACTTAGCAGCAATAACGAATTGTTTGAATGATCGATAGTCTTCACTTGGTACACAAGAGAAGTGCTCAATGGTTGAGGGAAGGAACTTGAATTTTGTAATAAATTTTATATTAAAAATAAAATGTGTTGTATCACAAAGATGTATTTTATTTTGATAAATTGGCATAGTTTTTGGAGATTAAAGAGGTTGAGGGTGGAAACTTAAACTCTAAGGGAAGGAAGAACTCTAAGGAGGGAAGAACTTCTACTCCCCTCTTTCCTTGAGGATAAGCAGCTGTAGAACCTTGATGTATTTAGAAATGGAAATGCCAAGGGAACACTTTGAATTCTTACCTTATGAAGAGTGGCTTCCACGGTTTTCATATGACTAATAATCAGTTCTTTGTCTCTATTACAAGAGGAAAAAAAAGTAGTTAAAAGAAGTGAAAGTGTAGTGACGTTGAAATTCATTTTCTGCTACCTTATAAATATCATGTCTAAAACTTCCATCAAGGATCCTATTCTTGCAAAACAGAAGTCTGAAGAATGAAATACTAGTCCCATGTCTTTTCGTAAATTAAGACTTCAGTAAGAAAGACATGCTGCCATAAAAAAAAAAAAACAAACCAAAAAAAAAACCAACCTTGGTCTCATCTGAAGCATTGATAGAAATTGAATTAATGTTGCATAATACCACATGACTAAAAAGAACAGGACAGCATGACCAACAAAACACCATAGGAAACAAAATGGAATCTATGCCAGAAAAGCTGATGCTCAATATGGTAGAACTGTCTTTTACCTTGCCAGTTATGTGAATATTTTGTTTGAGTTCCTAAAACAGAGGTCAAAACCACAGTGTTCTTCTGCCTGGAATCTACCACTGCTTCCTCATTTCTTGATTCATACTATCCTAACTGCAAATACAAGAAGGTAGCCAGAAAAGTAGGATTGGCTTTTACACTCCTAGTAAAGCTGTCACATAGATTTTTCTCTTTTCAGGATCCTGCCTTTCTTTACGTTACACTGATAAGGACATGCTGCTCACCTTCTCTGCTGGATGCCTTTATGTAGCAACTGCTATTTGTCTGGGTGAAGTCAGTTCTAGAGAGTCAGAACACTATTCATTTCTATGTTAGTTAATAACAAGGAAATCAGTCTGTTCCCTACATATTCTCAGCTGCTCATCATAAAAAAGAAAGTATCTTTCTGGAATTTTGAACCCAGCATAATAGGTGGTCCCCGGGCTCTTCTTTTTATGAACAGAAAGCCCTCAGACTACAGTTGATTCATTATCTTAAAACACATATTAAAATAGAAGTCTGTTTATTAAGCATCTAGAAAAAAGTTTTAAAACCGAATCTATTGCACCCCTACATGCCATAATACACATTTCACTCAATCTTTATTTCATGTATTCATCAAATCCTACAGTTGTAAGGGAAGTTGGAGCTGGATTATAGAGCTATTCTTTAGGATTATTATCCAAAAACATAGTTCAGGCATGCAGAACATCCTTTACATCATCTTTTACACAATAGCTCAGGTGAAGGTTTGATACAGAGTTTCTATTAGCAGAGGAATGACCAAAAGGCTACTAAATTTGTGTCAAGTTCACTGCTATCAGACACTTTTATTAATACTGCTCCCTACTCTGGAAGAAAGTGGAACAGAACTGCTGGCAACCACTGCAAGAAAATCAAGATAGCCATTCTCAGAATGACCCAGCCATCTTGCTATTCTTTAAAGATATGCAAAAGACCAGGAAAGAACTTGAAAGACACTCATGCATTGTTTACTATCCCTCAGGTCATGGAAGAGGTATTAAAATAAGATTTTCTGGACAAAAGCCAAGTCTATTTCACCTACTTTGCTTGTATGTTCCAAAGGGGGTGAAAAAAGACATTTGTTATAAGCAGTTGGTAGAACGATGAATGGTATGATTCTTTTCTTTGTCAATATTCAACTGCCATCTACAGAAATAAAACCAATTTTAAAACCACATTAAAATAACCATTTCTGAATATAAGAAGGGCCACAGGGAATGATCTTTACTAGAATGCGTAAAATGTGTTGGGTCAGGGTGAAAGGGGCAAGCTTTCCAGAGCAAATCCTTCTTCAGGTCACATCAGCTTTAATACACTCATACTAAATAACATTTGTCATTTTAATTAGCTTGTCAAGCATTTCACTGATAGCTATATTAATTACATTATTTCATTTGTACATAAAACCATTAAAGCTTCTAAGCTATTGTTCTTCAGAGGTTAAATGTATCCCAGGTATAATGTGAAATTTTAATTTTAAATTCAACTTTTTAAAAAATCTTTGTCATGGATCAACAATATTCAAAGAGCATATTACAGTAAGAGTAACAGCTAACACAGTCTGCACAGATTTATCTTGTTATCTGACTATATGACTGTAAGAGGTTACTAATAATCTCATTCAAGTTATTGGAACACCTTTTGACTACAAATCTTTTCAAGATTGGTCCCTGAACATTCCCTTCCGCTCTCTAGGTTATGGTATAAAAAGGCATGGGTTTTATGTCTAAATCCAAAACTCCCCGAAATCAGATGAAAGATCTATGCTGTTCCACAGATAAGGCTAGGTCCAAATGGGTTTCAGCCCCTTTGGCAGCTAAGATCTAGCAGATATTTCTGCTTTTATTATAAATAAATTGTATCTGTCTATAAAATGATGATGTGGAAATAAGAGAGAACAAGCAATCATTTCCTAAATAAACAGAGCATTAACGATCTGCCAAAATGATGTTGTCAAATCAGTAAGATAATTGACAAACAAACAAAAATGCCCATGCTATTTCAGGACACAGAATTTGAAGCACTATTATAGAATAACTATAGAAAACACACCATCTAGTATCTTGAACTAACAGTTTTCTTTTTAGAAGACTACCGCTGAATTTCAAAGAGAGACAGATGTACTTTTGTTTTCTAGCATTACATTAGCCAGGGCTAAAACCCTATGCATGAAAGTAAGAATTGATCTTTTGTCCGTTTTAAGTGATCTCCCCAAGGCCCCAGCCGTCACAAAGACACTTCGCAGTGAAGAAACTTAGCCATTTTGATGTCACTAAGACACTTCCCAGCAAAGACACTTCACAGTTATGATGTCAAGAAGACACGTGGCAACGAAGACAATTGGCACATATGATGTCACAAAGCCACTTTGCATTGAAGACACTTGGCCATTATGATGTCACTAAGACACTTCCCTACTAAGACACTTTGCACTTATGGTGTCACAAAGACACTTCGCAGCGAAGACACTTGGCCATTATGATGTCACTAAGAC
>JAOXNG010000012.1:108610055-108621154 GCA_028566535.1 Scolopax minor | reverse complement strand
AATACAATCCGATACAATGAATAATCACATACAATACAATCCGATACAATGAATAATCACATACAGACCGATACAATCCATGCTGACTTCACTGATCATGGATAAGTATTAAATTTCACATAGATATCCTATTGTGATTAGTTGTTTTAATTTAAAAGTTTGTAGTTAACATCTGAAGATTTATAACATGTACAGGGAAGAAGGATTAAGAAAACTAGGAAAAAATATTTGTGACGTAAATCAAGAAGAAAGAAGGAGCTGAATTTTTTTTTCTTTTTTATGAGAAATCCTGGAAAAACCTTCCATTTCTGATAATTTTTCAGGATGGATGGCTGGTGGCTTCTTTGCCACTCTTCATATTTACTTCCTTTTTTCTTCTTGATTTCTTTTCTCTGTCTTCTTGGAGGAGTTCCAAAGGGAATAATAAAGACAACAAAGAAAAGGTAAGCTACATTTTGGGGTCAGATTTCACAACCAATGAGAAAGCTCAATCATTTTTTTCATCCATGGAAATATTTGCGAAGGGAGAAATGACAAAAATTTCCATAATCATTACCTAAATAAAAAAAATCATTATCATTAATAGCAGTGTTATTTGAAGAAAAATCTCTCTCCTTAGTCATTTGTTAGAAGATAAATGTCTACAAAATCTCAAAGGCCAAATTCAAAGAGTAGTAAATATGCTTATTTTTTAGCCACCTTGTTCAGAGCAAGAGTTCTCTTGCTTTTTTATGTATTCAAAATGTTCATCCGAATTGGAAAGCTTGGACTCAAATTGCTACTTTGCCATGAAATACACATTTTAGATTGCATATTGTCAGACTTGGCAGACTGACACCGGGATGAACTTCTCCTCCCTTCTTTTAAATACATGAATCCTGCTCTGCATGTTCCTTTTGTCTGGAGCACTGGGTCTCTTGCTCACAAATGACTAGTCACAGGGAAAAAGTTGGGGTGAGATTAATCTCACAAGAGTCTACCTCAACCTTGGGTTGTTCAGTAGTCACTGGTGATGTATGTGGTGACACACACACTCTTTTTCTCTATATAAATGATGTTGACATTGGTCAGTGAGGATTTCCACTTTTTGATCATGGAGTTGTCTTTTCTGTGGTCTTATTCTGTGGTTGCCTAAACCAAGTGACTAAGTGATAAGCAATGGGGATGCTGTAATCAGTCTCTGTGTACAGGTATGTCTATGTGCATACATCCCACACACAGACACTGAAGAAGAAACCCTGAAGTTTCAGGTACTTTTTTCTTGTGAAATAGCCGCTGGATGAATGAGATGAATCAAATGGCTTGAAAGAACAAAAGTTCAGGGAAATAGTCTCAGCAGTAAGCACAGTGATTTATGAGCAATGTGAAGGATTTACCACATTCTTGCATCAGTTTACATGATAAATTTGCTTTGGTCACTGCCTTCTGACTCACCATGAGAACTAATTTGCAAACCTGAGGTATCTAAATCGTAAATTATTCTGTTTATTATTCATGATGAATAGAAAATCATTGTATTAACATTCACATTTTTTTTCATTTAAGATTTGAGATTGATTGAGAATGAAAGTTGTTAAGGTAAGTCTTTGAGGTGTAAAAAACTTGGCATATATAATTTTCTCCTGCTCACTATACCTGACATTATCTTTCAGCCTTCCCTCATTTGAACTGTTCTCTTTTTCCCAGCTCTTCAAATATGCAGCAGCCTGATTTCCAAAACAGAGAAACACTTTGAATTCTTGTAAAATCTGAAGTTTCTCTGCCTGGCTACAACTGCAGTTTCTTCATAGTTTATGTAGCTAAATATTGCTCTCTTTTTTTTTCTTTTTTTTTTTTTTTTTCTGTTCCCATGCTTCTACCTTTGCTCTCTGCTATTCCTCGAACAGTGAAAGGTGTGCTGATTAGCACCAAGAAAGGAAAAATGTGCAGGGAAATGATTCAGAAAGACCATTCGGATTTCTCTGAAATGTTTTGGGAAGTCTGTAGCAAGAACACGTATGTCACCTTCTGCCATATGTATAAATTCTTTCAGCTCATTTCCTAGTTGCAGTGTGAGTTGTATTTCTAAGGAGTGGGTTTTAATTTTTAGTTATTATTTTAAAGGTCAGCCAGCCCAGACAAGCAGCATACCAATTACATGAGTTAATCATTTAGCCATCAGAAGATAAGAGGGTTAACTCATATGAAATACAGGGACAGCATCACACTGGCAATAATTTTCCTTGCGAAAACAGTATTAAATTTTCATGTGGGTTCAGCTATGGTAATCAAGACGTTGAGTGGAATGTGAACTTCAGTGGAATGTAAGCATGTAAGGTACCCCCCAGTAATTTCATGTGTATGATATTTCACATGTTTGTGGTAAATGCAAAGTACTTTGCACATCTTTCATTAAGGCATAGCAGCCTTTTGTTTACAAGGGAAAATTGTAGCAGCAGCTTCACAACTAAGCTTTGCTCCTGATTACTTACTATTTCACTTGTATTCTAAAACGGGCAGAAATATCTCAATAACTCTCTCTACCTAGGAGGACAGGATTGAGTAGACACTGGCATATTGTGAATGCATGGACAAAAGTGAGTAGAACCTCCTAAATCCCATAGATCTTGCAAAAGTAACTATGCATTATTTATTTTTGTGTTCTTTCTACTTCAGGAGCCAGTCTAAAAAACTGGGAATATATGCATTAATAGCACACTGCCTTTTGGTCAAGATTTTGAAAATTGAGTAAGCAACCTTTTCAGAAAGTACCAAGTACTGACTCTGAAAAACAGGCCAAGCAAGGTATTTGAAACAGCAAATGTCCAGAATGAGACATAGGAAATTCCTGATCACCTCTGAAAAACTTGGCTAGTTTTTTGGAGCCACCTCAGAAAGCTATGTGGCAAACAGGAAATATGATCTTTGTGATGCAGGGCATCACACAATTCTTAGTCATTTGCCTGTCTGCTGCCCACTGCTCCAAAAGTGAAACTCATTCTTCAGCCAGGGCAGGCAGCAATATTGACATTGTTCCCTGCTAAAATAACAGCTTTAATATCTAGCTGAGGTTTCTCAGGAGTCCATTGAGCTTCCTGGCATTTACATTCCTAGCCAGTCTTGGCAATACTAAAGCCATTTCTCATCTCTCGGGCAATATAATAACTTTTTTTGCAATTAAGACAAATGAATTGATGGTCTACAATTGAGATGCCCAAAGGAAGGGCATAAGGACCATGAGAGAAAAATTGCCAGAACTGACACCAACCCTTGTACAAGTGATGATCTTAAGGAAACGCATTTGGCAGGCAAATGGAGACTATGGTGAGAAGAGAATATGGTGCTAAGAAAGTTGAAAAGGAATCCAGAACACTGCATGACAACTGAAGTCTGTGAAAAAGGCACCAGTGAATAATTACACATGTAAACTGATATTGAGCAAGCACAAAATGGAAAACTAGAGTTTTTTCTTTAAGGATGTGTTTTCATGTGTGACTGGAAAGACTTTGTTTTGTGTTTGTCCTTTAGTGACCACCAAAAGACTTGGTCAAAATCCCATCTGGACTGGTGCAACAGTTTAACAATAGGCAATAGTGTGTGCAGTGAATGAATGCTGCAGTGAATAGAGCTCCTCATGTTTCCCACCAATGAACACTGCTGATTCACCTTGAACTTCTATCGGGGGCCCATGGGGAATGGTAACTCCTGTGATTTCTTCCAGTGAGAGTGATAGCTTTACTATACCGTGATCTTCCACATCAGCAAGGAGGCTCATCTGTGATGGAAACAGTGACCTGAAGGAACAGAGAAGGAAAGACTGCATCTGAGGAAAATATGAACCTGTTGTGAAGGTGTTTAAAAAGTGTGGAAGGACACCATCAAATTACTAAGACTTGCTATTATATCTATTATAAAACTGTAATAATACAGAGGGGACTTCTGTCTGCTAAAAAAATTACTCTCTATATTGCTTATAATTAAGGAAAAATAAAAACCATATAACAACCTAGGCAATTCAAGCATCTTATGAGCTTTGAAAAACAGCTTCTGTTTTTCAACAGAATCTGCTTGTGGAAATACAGATTAACTTTGAAAATGTTATTCTCCCCAGTGGACAAATGTTCAACTGCTGAAGTCAAGAGACAATCAAGGATAGTAAATTGCATGCTGAGTGCTACAGAAGGGTTGTGAGTGAAGATGCACATGATAACATGTTGATGACATCAAATAACTCTCCCTGACTCGGTGCCAGAAACCTTTTGACAAAGCTTCATTGCATCTGGAGAAACAGCGAGGAAGTACCTTACCCAGTCAGTCTCTCCTGGGACATGATATGTTCATGGGAGGACACACAGTTTGGACATTTGAGTGGGTCACAGCTTGAAGTTAACCTGATGTTACCTTGACGGTTTCTGTAGCTTTAGTCACTCACTACAACAGACGACTCACTAAAAATTTGGATCCTGAATGTCAGGCTATCGTTTTCTTCCTCAAACTGTATCATTGCAGAGAACTACCCTACAGCCACAGGATTTTTGTAGTCCAAGGAAAATTTTCAGTCCAGGGACCAATTTAGGGACAAAAGCCACTTCTCTGTTGTAGTAGAAAAGCTTATATCCTTCCTATATGCTTAATATTATGAAGTGCATCTGGTAGTACTCATTCCTTGATATATGTTAGAGTAAAATGTCTATAGGTATAATTAAAGTTTCAGTGACTTCTCCTAGTATATGCTTTTGCACATTTTTAATTTTGGGAGCTGGAAATAGTTAAGTCAGCTCTCACCTTATTTTCCAGCCTTGTCTGTGTGCTCTGCAGTAGGCACTGAGGCTGACAAACAGCTCTGAAAAAGGGGTAGAGCAGCTTAATTTTCTAATGATTATTTTAAAAATACTTATGTATTGGGATAGATGGGAAAAAGAAGTCATGAATATCTGTCTTCGTATCGCTGAAACCCTTTCTTAATTAACCCTAGATTTATGCAAATTAATCTGTTAACATCCTTGCAATTGCTGTGGGAAAAAAAAAGTTAAAACTTTACTACTGGTTCAAATTCTTCAATGTGATGAATTATTAGCAGGAACTGGGCAACAATGAAAAACTGAGTCCCAGAAGGTGATGAATATTTCTATGAGAAGTGCTAAGCAATTGGAATAAATCATTATGAAAAGTGGGCAACGTGTGAAATAGGCAACAAATAACTGGTGGGTGCTTTGCTACTGGTCACTATGAAGTCTTTTTGTAACCATGGCAACTGGGAGTTAAAATTTACAACATTGCTATCAACAGATATTGAAGGGTAACTTGGACACTTTTCTCATTCAAGTGATATTACCTGCTTTCCCCACTGTGCCCTACAGACATGTCCTCTGATCCCAGGCTTCTTCCTTCAGAGGGACAATCTGCAATAGGGCCAGTTAAGCCCTGCAAGTATGCATTCCGTCTCCTTCATGTCGAGAAGACTGGCACAGTCATGCATTGTCTCTTTGGTTATTTGGTTTTGTATTTTATCCCAAATTTGTGTGGCAAATAATAAAACTTTCTTCAGGCAGTAAGGTGAAAACTTTTCCGAATTCTGAGATCAAACAGAGTTTTGTCTGAGACATTTTGCATCTTCTGGCTTATGTCCTGGTCACAAACAGAAGTCCACCAGAAGAACATTGACCAAGAATTACTAGAAAATTAGTGTTGCTTTTCAGCTGAAACTCTCTGAATACATTTCTGAAAAATCTCTGTTGAAAAGTAAATATGCATTCACCAAATGAATTTACTTGCATATGAAAAGTCAATATGACTTGGTTTTCCTCTCCTAATTAAATTTTAAGAAACAAACAAATTGCTCTGGATATAGAACACGTAGAGATGGGATTCAGTAAAGGTCTTATTTTGCCTGGACTACATGTTAATCCACAATATATTTTTCTCCTTAAGTAATTATTTTTCTTGTTTACAGAAGTCCCTTAAGTACTTCCCTACCTTTTAAATACATGAGCTGTCTGTAACTTAAAAGATTCTCTGCTCTAAAATGTTCTACAACCACATATATTAAATTTTATTGGGAGCTTAATTAAATAACTTAATTACAGCTAGAGATGTACTTAGGTGTTTCCTTATGTTAACTTTTTAAATCGGCACTTCAACCTTTTCTAATTATTTAGAATATCAATGCTGTCTGGGCAGGTTTAATTATTCTTCTGGTATTACTCAAACCTAAGCAAAGACAACATTTTCCTAGTTCCTATTTGATTCTAGGATGCAAAGAAACTAAACTGCTTAAAGCTAAAGCCTGATTTATTCCTGCTCTTTGTCATACTGCAGTTTACACACATGTAAGCATGTAAGTTTCAGTTTTTATCAGCGCATTCCATTTTTCTCATTATTTATTCCTTTTTCGCTGATCATTTTCAAGTTTTACAAGGTGGTCCAGCAATCCCACAGGGGACAGGAAATAACTGACTTACCAAAGAAGCACTGACATCTAGAAGTGTAATAAACAGTGCAATAATAAAAGGTCAAATGATGCACTGAAATGTTTATGCATACCTACTTTCAGTCACAGTATCAAAGCATTCAAACAAATATTCTGAAATAAATATAAAAAAAATTTAATGTCTTCTTTCCTTTCTTTATCCATAGACTCCTGAAGTGCCACGTTCACCTGTATCTTATCCATATTTTTCTGTTGTTTTGGTTTTCTGTTTGTTTTGGTTGTTGTTAAGATTTTTCCTTCTTGGCCTATAATACTATTTATATCAGAAACTGTTACCTGTTTTCATCAAACAACTCTCCAACTGACAAAGCTATGAATAGCAACCAAATCCCTGGTAATCTGCATTCAGAAGTCTCAGTTACTGGACTGGGAGTAGTAATGTGTTTTCATGATAATAAGTATCTTGCAGCCAAATGATGAACTCAGCAAATAAATGCACCGTGCCAGACATATTTGCTGCAGGAATTTTATTTCTCTTTATAATGATGAAAGAATCACTTTCTATAGAGAAAGAAAGAATTTTTTATAGGCTAATGAGTTTTCTGTAATATTAAGATTTTAACGCTATGTTTTGAAAATGATAGGGCATATAAAGGATCATCACTGGACTATTTTTTCTAGAATAGTACATTGAAAATACCTATATTTGAGTCAGTGTGAAGCCAAAGAAGCAAATTAACACTCAAACAATTGCTGCTTACTACTGTCACTTAATCTGCATAATGAATTTTTAATCTTGCTACTGCATTGATTGTTATAAACAGTAAATCCTCCAGCCAGATGGAGGTTTGCTGTATAGCAGGAGTGAGTTTTTTAATGGAATGTAATGGTAAAAAGGAAAAACAATTTTTCCCGTAACATTCATTGATAGCTGTAATACGTCCTTAGACATCCAGTGCCCTAGTACCTGCCCTGCATAGGTTCTCAGCACTCAACTCTGTACCTGTGTTTGCCTCTATAGTACAGAATCTACTCCTAAATTTTATGAGAGAAAAGAAACATTTCATCATAGTTTAATGGCTATCAAATTCAAGACCTTTTGTGGGGATTTTGTGACCTGAATGCCAAGGAGATTCCATAAACCCATTCCATCTCCTTGTTTTTGTCCTCTAGAAATTTCCTCAACATCATCAAATGCCCAGATATAGTATAAAAAGGAATTTATTAGCTAAAATAAAATTTTAAATAATCTTATTTTAAAGAGAAATTGCTTGGAGTTTGGAGGTGCTTACTTCAGCAGTTGTCAATTTCATCCTCAAAGACAAATATACTAGTTTAAAATGTGCTAAATGTTGTTTCAGTCTCTAAATGCTGATTTGATAAAAACAACATGAAAGAAGAAGCTGTGATTTTACTTTTCAAGGAGCTGATGCCTCTCAGGTGGTGTGGAATTAACTTAAAATGCTGAGCTTTCACTACTTTGGGGGTCTAGGTTGTGCAGTTTTCTATAATTGACCTGAGGAACAATTAACTAGAGCTAAAGACTGTAAAATACTTGAAGAAAAGGGATGTACCCAAGTTAATGTCACAATCACTGAATCCCCAGCTGGGAGGAATAAACCCTCTCTTCCAGTTACTGGGAGATACTCAAAACGAGGAACTAGACCTTTGTTATGACAATAGTTATGAAGGAGAAATGCAAACTATATAGGCCCTAAAATGTCTGGGTTTAGGGCTTATCCATATTTGATATGGTGGGTTTTTATCCTATCATAGGATAGCTGCTAAATGGCCTGAGAGACATCCATGCTGTGAGACGCCCTGAAGCCTTTATCCCAAGCACTGTCTACATCCCAATATGCTCTACAGGTGCTTTTTGCCACGTTCTTCAGGGAGTATGACCAAAACACCATTTTTTTGGGACCACTTTCTATTATCTGTACTAGGGAGAAACAAATGAGTTCCAGTGTGTGAAAAATTGAAGAATATCAACAGACCTGTACCGTATTCCAGCTCCATTTACTCTAAAAGGTCATTTTTTTCTCCAGATATAAGTGAAAAATAAAGAAGGAGTAAATTAGTTTGTCTTGCTTCTGGCCTTGCAAATTTCCCAACAGGATACCAATATAATTTATTTATGATACCTTTTTGGTAGCCTGAATAAATTCATTAGAAGAGAAAAATGTAAAAGACAGTGCAGAGATTCAGCAGGAGGGTTTTTTCCTAAACTTTGATAGAAGGTGTAAAACAGAATGACATAGACTCACCACAGACACTTCTTCCCACAGCAAAATGTCCTGGGACATTTTGTTGTTGAGAGTGGGAGGGAACTGTGGGAGACTCTAGCTTCTGACAAGGCAAGACACCACCTCTTGCCTTCTCCACTCATGGTGTGCTGCTGAGCCCAGGCCAAGTCACTGTGACTTCCTCTGGTGGACACAGAGCCAGAAAAGGAGAAGACTCCCTCAGGCACACTCTTTCTTACAGAACTGGAAGGCAATCTCCCCAGCCATTAAACAAGTTACTTCTGAGCACCAAGGACAGTCTCTCAACTGAGGGCTTCAAGAGCCTGTGCTGTCTTCATTCACATATAGCAGTGTCTCTGGAGCAAAGTGATACACATCCGCCAGAACTCCCAGGACTCTCTCTGCAAAGCTGCTTTCCAGCAGGTCAACCCTTAATCTGTACTGACTCATGAAGTTATTCCTCCTGAGGTGCAAGACCCTACACTTGCTCTTGTTGAACTTTATTAGGTTTCTCTTTTCCAAACTCTCTAGCCCATATAGCATATATATGTATCATAATATAGAATATTCAGTGAATTAGTATCAGCTTTTTTTAAAAAAAAAACAACAAAACAAACAGAACCACTTACAGGTATGTTCTTCATTCTTTTTCATAGGTGTCTTTTTGTCAATCTAGTTATCTGTCTAGTGCCCTGACAGACCCTTCTGGCACTACTTCAGGCGTCTTGAAAAACAAGAAACAAGCACTTCTGAGTGATTTCCAAGAAGTGCAACTAAGTCCAAAGTAGCTGTAGGAATTGCCTGAGGTAAGGTGGAGAAGCAAAGTCTTGTTGGGAGCTTGCAACAATGTGAAGTAGATATTTTTAAAGGGCAGCGGAAACGGTACGGTTGTGCAAAAGGACTACCTCATTTGATACTGTGTGCAGAAACCCCGATTCCACCTGTTCTTCAAAGCAAGCATGATTTAAAGTACATTCAGAGGATTAAACTCTTTATTGAATCAAAACCCTGCAGTACTAAATTAAAAAAATACATTTTTTCCTTCCAAATACTGATACTCTGGTATGTGCAGATTTATGCACCATAGGCCCAGCGCATAGAAAGAAACTCATTCTTTATTTATAACCTGAAGGCTGACACCTTTTCATATAATTTTTATTTGACTGTTTCTGAATGGGAGCAGGCCAGAATATTGTGCAAAGACATTTCTGTCTCCCAGCTCCCTGTCTCATACGACTGAAGCAATCAGTTCCGCACAGTATGATGGAGAAAGGTCAGATTGCACAGATGAATCAGAGGTGAGATGAGGACAAAAGTATTTTTGAATTTGGGGGGGGTGTGTGTGTAAGCTTGAGTTAACTTTTACGAAGCTTTCATGAATAATAAACTTTTTCTTGTTTTCAAACTCAGGTTGCTTTCCTGAGCATGAATGATTCACTGGCAAATTTGTTTGCAGCTATTTTAATAGTTAGCAATAACAATACATTATATAAATTCCACTTGGTTACTAGTTTTTCTCAAAGATGTCAGATAGTTTAGTTGAACACATACTATGTGTTGGTTTGGTTGATTTAAAAATATTTAGTATATTCTGTACCAAAACAGTATGGAAAACACAGCTTTGACTCAGCAGAGATTTTAGTAGTAAACAGCTCAGTGTAATTACTTAAGACAGATTTTAATCTGCGTAGTCATGAAATATTCATGGTCATACCTAAGAATAAATGTCAATACTGTAACAGCTTCTTATGATATCTAAGACATTACCTGTGAATTGTTTGAGCAGGTATTTACTTGGGCATAATTAGCTAACCTTTCTGCCTGCAGTAACAGGCTAAGCAGCTTTGTGCGTGGTGCTATCCTGCTCATTCCTGTAGCAAAAATCCTCTTGACTGAGATTATGCTAGATCTCATCGCCGACTTTTGGAAAACCAAGGCTAATGCTTATTTGTGAGTAAGGATTTGACATTTGAGCCCTGCAAAAAAATTACTTGATTTTCAACATCTTGCACTTGGACTTAAACCTAGCACAACACAAAACTCCCTCTTGCTTTAAAGGCAAAACCTATTACACAGACCTCATGTTCTTTCACTAACAGTTTCTAGAAGTTTCATGAAAAAATATTTTTAAAGGCTGTATAGGTGTCAGAAATGTATTATTTCTAGATGATGCCTTTTGTTCAATTTTATATGCAATATTAAATTACATGTTTACAGACAGATGTAAATAGTGCACTCAGGAGGCAGTGATGTTTCACATAGGGAGCATGGAGATCTGCAGTGGGCTGCTTAGCAATAGTGGGCCAGTTCCCAGCTGGAATAAGCAAGAGTACCTCCTAGTGAGTTTTACATCTATCTCATGTGTCCTAGTGATTACACAGCTCCAGGCATTAATGTCTGGCCAGATGTGGGCCAGTGTCTGGGAGAGGGTATGAGGGTAAATG
>JAOXNG010000012.1:108590870-108606254 GCA_028566535.1 Scolopax minor | reverse complement strand
GGATGTCCCTGGTTAGTCATTTTGTGGTTTGATAACTATTTTCTCCACTAATCTGTCTTCCCTAAATAAACTGAGCTAACTCAGACTTACAAATTTGTAACAACTGATTACTGAAGAATTTCAATTTCCTCACTTATTAGTCCCCTGATTTTGGTAGAAGTTCATTTTCAGTGTTCATAAATACATCTGATTCAAAGCCTAAGCAAGGAACACACAAAAAATTGTATATGTCTTTCCTTTTATTTCATTTGCCACCAATCTTAGTTTTGTGAAGGCAGAGCAATGCCTTGGTCTTTAGAGAAAAGCAATTAGGAAGTCTTCCCAAATGTATTAGGTTTTTTGTTTGGTTTTGTTTTGTTTGGGTTTTTTAATTATTATTTTTAAGCCTTCTGCATTAACACATTAACATAATCTTTTCTCACAGGTGAATGAGGGAAGTGGCCAATAAAAACTTATTGTTGTCTAAATGGAACCAAGACATACTTAACAGTAAGAAACAAGCCAGTGTCTTCTCATCCAGTATTTATTGCTGGTTTCTCTGTGACCCCATGTCTCAGGAATAGCATCGTGTCTGAGGCACAAGTCTTCTAAACAATAGAAGTGAGTGTATTTAACCTTCTCTACTACTGTATTTTTCATTGTAGCTTTATAACACAGAATTTCTCCTTGAGTACGGTAATAAATAACCTTAAACTATTTTTGTGTTTGAGAAACAGCAAAAGAATGGAACTCAGACTGCAGCTTGTGTTTAAGTTACAGTGTTTAAGAAAACCCACCTGCAATAAACCTGTTTTGGAACTAAATATTGTTGGAAGAGGAATGAAAACTTTCGATCCTGTAAACCAAAAATTTATGACTGCAAACAAACATTTTGCAGGTTTATTCTTCAGGTTTTGGGGGATTTTGTGCTTTCTTGGAAGGTGAGTATTTAGACATAAAAAAAAATGAAACAGGAGCTACAAACTGAGAACAAAATCCTTGTGACAGAAGAAGCAGCTGATCAATGTTCAGCTACAAGAGTCCTTGAGTTCAGTGAGTGTCCAGCAGCAGATATGTTTCTAATAAAGATCGCTGGTTAAAGCAGCAGATAATGAGACTAATGGCACTTGTATCTCAGGGATTTATAGGTCTGCCTTTTTGACAATAGAGATTCTTCAGTAGAACAAAGCTGAGAAATCAGTGATAAGGCAAATCTGTTTGTCACAGAAAGTAAATAACTTATAACAGACTCAAGAGCCAAGAAGGTTGTGCATGATTTAATTAAATAGCATCCAGGAAAAAAAAACAACAAAACATGACCTGTGAAA
Source organism: Scolopax minor (assembly GCA_028566535.1). Lineage (NCBI taxonomy): Eukaryota > Metazoa > Chordata > Aves > Charadriiformes > Scolopacidae > Scolopax > Scolopax minor. Next base: position 108,604,947 of record JAOXNG010000012.1, on the reverse strand, counting down.
TAAAAGACACATTTTACAGTAAGAGTTAAATGAAGAACTAGCTTTGGCTTAATTTCGTATTCATCTTGTAACTGATTTAAATAATATACTATATGAGAAAAGATTATGGGGTGGAGGCAGAAAGGGGTCATGAAATTCTGCAAAGAATTCTTTTGTCTAGTCTGTTGCTGAACCCCAATGGTTTTCACAGCCCATTACGCTCTCTGACACTAGTATCTGTAGCAGAGGAACTGGAGGAAGGCTGTGGCTTTGCACTAGTCTTTAAATACTAGAGGTACTAGTTCTCTGATTGGGGAGAAGGAGAGAGGGCTAAAATAAAAGTGAGACTGAAGAGTATCCTTGGTTTTCTCAGACCTCTAAATTCCAGCCTCAAAGCCCATCCTAAAATCAAACAAGTGGAAGCTGAAGCAGTTTGGATTAGGCACGTTATCCTCCACAACTAGGTCCTGCATTCTGTCAGAAGCGCAGCTCTGGGAATGAATCTCCCTCCTGATGGTGGTTTTTGATTCAAATTGCTGAGAAGTCTTGGAGCATACACATGGGATGCCTTTTGAATGTAAGTAAGCTGAATGTACATTGGAAGTACACTTAACAGGATCAATGAGAGTTGGTTTGAAATAACTCTTTTGAATGTTTTAGTTGAACCATCATCTTGTACAGGATCTCACCAAAGTTGGGGGTTTTAGTTGTGGTTGAAGTCTTCAGAACAACTGCTTGGATTTAAGTCTAGTTTATGGCATTTGGGTCAGATTTGATCTAAAGCCATGATAAAAATTAATGCTTTAGCCGATGCAGCTTCCTGGCATGCCTAATTTAATAGTACATTGTATATGTAAATATATACTGTACACATATTCTGAGTTACTATTTTATTATGGTTCTGATTCTGATTCTTCGAAATAACTGCTTATGCCTGAAAATAAAATGAGCCTGCATTTCAGCTAAAAGCATCAAACATTTGAGGAATGAATTATTTTTCATAACAGACTTGGGATTGTAGGGAAGCTTTAACAAGCCATCTTGAGGAGTCTAATAGTGACTCAATTTCATAAAAAGAAATATTAGTTATTGTTCATCTCAACAAAATTTCTGCTTTGTGGGTTGACTTACAAAATTGATGTTTGAAACCAACTTTATGTTCACTTTTGTAATGATCCTCTAAATAATCATTAAGAAATTATCTTTAAAACTCTCTGCTGTTGGGTAGTTAATTGGATATAATGAAATCATATGTTATTAGGATTTGAAGATTTAACATACAAAAATTTAAAAAAGATGTGACAAAAGCAAGTTTTATTCTGACAGTATTCATTATTCTATTAATTTAGCATTACTATGAAATTAGAAGTAAATAGTATTAAAACTCTAAAGTTGTCATACTAAATATTAAAGATTTTTATTTTTAATATTTTCCACTCATATAATCATCCCTGTTGTTTCTCTCTCTGACATCATCTTCAGTTCTCAGATGCAAAGAAAGCACAGAACTAAATACTGGGAACTACAAATGGGCTCCCATTTTTAGAAAATATTAAGGTATCTGACAGTTTGGCTCATAGACAACATAAGCCTAATGGCAAAGTGGTATACCATTATGAGGCAAACCACAGTAAGTATAAAATGCCCTTACAATATCCAAATTAAAAGACTAAATAACTCTGTCTAGACTTCTCCACTCTTCTGTAAGGGATTTATCTTCAGAACCTCACAGAGATGGTCCTATTTTACCATGTGTCAATCTATTTCACTAATGACTTTGATGCAAGCTGTGTTTTACTGCTTGCTTCTCCCCCTCCTAATCTAATCATTAAAATAGTTGCATGGCAAAACTTTAGGTTTAGGTTTTCATTCCCTGCTCAGATGCACATTGTTTTCACTTAGCAGAAACCAAATTGGTTTACATGTCCAGTAGAGATTTTCCTGTTATACAGAATATTCCTGAGTTATTTGTCTGTTTCTTTTGTCTGCATAAGGGCACATCAGGACAACAGCCTTGGCCAAGCAATGTCTCATTTTATAACAGCAGTCTTTCACACAGTGGGGATCCTTTGAAAGACTATACCTGCACCTGTTTTATCAAAAACAACTATAGGCATGGGAGGGACAGGCTCTGGATCCACAAGCTGAGTAAAAGAACAAATCTAAGCTGTAGCACAATAGAGATTAAGTGCTTGTAAACTAGTGTGTTTATCAAAGAACACATAGTCTGAAGGCCTAGTGTATATGAAGCAACCTATAAAACCAACTTTGCAATAAATCATTTTGGTACTTTGCATAAGCATGAGGATGATACAATGGCATTTCTACACGATCATGGGTAAGATAATAGATGTTTTATTGAAGAGGGACCTGCATAAAGTAGCTTTACGTTCCAGGAGATTTGGATCTGTCACTTTGTCTAGCTGAGTTTTCTGTTTCACTGGAAGTTTATCTTGCTGATAGTTACTCAGTTCAGTGGCATTTGAAGTGTATTGGAGATTATCTCAAGAAAGTCTGTATATGAAACTTCCTTGGAATGAATACAATCCTGGCTTCTCTCTGTAGCACACTTGCTACAGAGACGGGACACTCTTCTGGTACTTGTCAGTAATGTAACTTTTCAAAGAGCAAGGAGACCACCTTGACCCTTAATTTGAACATTGATTCATGAATATAAAACTCATGGGAAAAGGATGGCATTGAGTTTTGCCACAAGTACACCACTGAATGATGGTGTGAACTTTCCATTTTATAACAATGCCCTTGAAAAACTATTGCTGTGTATTTGGTGAAGGTGCACATTTTGGCTTACTGCTTTGTTAAATACCTTCTTTTTTTCTTAGATACAAAAGAAGAATCTACAGATGAGATTTAATGATGTATGGTAAAACCCTTTTCTCTCCTTTACTTTAAGCAAAACCATTTAAAGGTTACACATTGTATAAGGTTTTTTTAAATCAAAATGCCTAATGTAGACTGTGTGGGTGGAATTTATCTCACTAACTGACTAAAAGTTAAACATCTTGACTTTCTTTGTAGTCAATGGTGAAAGGCGGGCACCTTTAAAGTGTGACTCATTTTGTCCTCAGTGTCTAGAAAAGTAGGATAAATTGTCCCCTGAAGATCCTCAGCACTCTGAGAAGAAGCTTCAGAAGAAGCCTAAGAGATAGCTTAGTTGATCTAACTTTTAGATGACTAAAGTAAAGCGAGATAGATCTAAGGTCAGGGATATCCAAAGCATTTTAGTCAGCAGAAGCAGGCCCTTCATATGCTTTAACAAACACACAAGCTTTTAATGCCATACTGTGTCTAAATGAGGAATCTGGTAGCCTGAAAGCCCTCCAGAGATGGAAGAACAATGTAAAACCACTCCCATGGCCCTGGTTAATGGGACCAGGCCAGTCAAGAAAAAAGTGGATATGATTTATCTCACTAGTTATTACAGTGAGCAGCAGTATTCAGGATTAACTTGGACACACCTCAGTCTTCTCTTTCCCAGGTGTATATCAAACCCTTTTTCTCAGTGTTGAGGCATCTTCCTCAGTTTATTATTACTCACCAAACAAACCTACTTTCTTGGGAGAAGGCAGAAGTTGAGACACGCTCAGTAGGGTGCATGCTTTAATCTAGTGTTAGAATATTCACTTTGAAAACATTCTCCTCCTTTAAGAGTTATCTTAAATGTATCTGTTTTTCTCCTGGATGAGTTTCAAAGTGCTTTCTAAGCTTTGCTGCAGTCATAAAGTTCTTTCTTATGGAGTCTGAATGTTAATTAACCCACTGACATGGAGTACATGAAAAAGTGCAAGGAACAGAAGACATTTCTGCCTCAGTCTTATTGCTAAGGAAAGGGCTGTGAATCCTGATGATTGCCAAACTATAGGCACCATAACCAGAAAGGCAAAATTAGACAGGCAATAGATCCCTTCTCAGAAAATACGATAGAGTTCTCCAGTAACCAGAGCTATTCAGTTCAGGAACCAGGTGCCCCAAATGAAAATTTTGCAATCACAGTTTTTAACAGTAAGCTCATATCTGCACAGAACAGATATTTATAAAAAGCTATGGAGCATCTGACAGGTTTTATTGTCAAGATTTGCATAAACTTTTTTCACCTTTGAGCCTGCAGCATGTTTGAAAATATTTTCATGATAATTAGCAATTTTATATGTGTCCCAAATTATGCCCTAATTCTAATTAGATGTGTCATTAGAGAATCCAAATCTGCTAAATTATATTTTTGAGTTGATTAACTTTCCCCTTCATATACCTGATTTAAAGTGGGAATCTAATTATCATCTCTTTCCTGATTCAAAGCTCTGAAATATTATATATTCTTAAATTACTCACCAGGGAACGTGCACATTGATGGTGCTGACTGGCATATTTCACAAGTGTTATACTTGCCATATAAATTATTATTAAATTATATTCCCTGGAGTGTATGCGGTGACATCTGGGGTTGCTTCAGGCGTTTGGAGTTCCATGTCTGTTACCAGATCACTATGGTTTCAGGCAGCTAGAGTAATACCATCTGTAAATTAATAAATGTCACCCTTCTGTGCTACTTCCTTTCAATCCACACTCATATCACGGCTTTCATAGTTTGATCTGCTTTCTGAAAAATTATCATATAAATACATAAAAATGCCATGTTTTCCTGTTGTGTTTTTTTAAAAATGTACAAATGTCATAAAAGGAATTTAAAGTTCTGTTCATAATAATATGCAGTTATTAAAAGCTATTTTACTCTGTCTTTCTTTATAATATGGGGATTTTCTCATTTGGATCAAATTCCAAAACAAGCTGTTAGCTGCTGATTACTTGATGATTCACAGATAGTGTTGCCTGCCTGGAAATAAGAGAATTGACTACCTTTTTGTTAGGAATGAGGGTTTCACAAGTACTTTCCTTAGCAAATGAGATTTTTTCAGGAGAAAAATGACAGGAAAATAACCAGTTTCTTTGTGTAAATCTGACTGAAGGGAAATCCTGCTTCATGTTTTGGAGACAAGATGTTTCTCTTCCTTTAGAGAATGCATATTAGCATGCATTTTAATGAACCTTAAAAGTATGTAGCTTCATATTTAAAATGTAATTTTAGCACAGTTAAGATGAAATTCAGTCTTTATGTAGAACATATCAGAGAACAGGATTAATGTTGTAATAGACGCACTAGAGAAAATTCACCCCGTGTAAAATCTTGTAACCATACTCTTGTACAGTCTCTCTATGTGCCCTATCTGTACTGCACCTGGGCAAATGCAAGGCATCATTTCTGCTTGTGGTGGAAGCTGCCACATATCCACATTATATGCTGAGGTTAAGTTATGATCTGGATGAGCTTCAGGAATCCCAAAGGGCAGAAAGTTCAGGCCCAAGCTATTCCATAGTGCAGATCAAAGGACACAGCTCCCTGTCGGGTTGTCATTTTCCCTTACCTTGCTATAGGGTTGCCTCAGTATGTTTCACTTTCTGGAGGTGCATCATGTAGTCAGAACACCCCCCCAGAGAAGACACTACTATCTTCAGAAGTAATGTAAAGTCCCATGGCTGAGGTCCCATTGCATCCCTCTGGGCTTCAGGTGTAAGTTGAGAAGAAGCTAGAACAGCATAAGAACAAAGCCCTACTCTGTGCTGTTTGCCCTCGTGTCTTCAAAAAAGACTTATATAGAGATATAAGTTATACAGAAAATATAAAAAAATATTTAATAATACTAGGATGTAGGTGGCAAGGAGGATGTTGGTTTGGGTGTAGGTGGAAAGACATTGGCAGTAGAAGACTACAAATGGCCTCTGAGAGCTCAGGACACAACTGACCGTCTCAGGCATTCTAGTGGTACTTTTGGGAAGACATATTCAGGAAAGAGAAAAATGCTGCACAAACAGAAGAGGAGAAAAAAAAGAGTGAAAATCAGCAGAATGAACACCAAGGTGAGAGAAAAAGGAGGGGGAGGAGGTGCTCCATGCCAGAGCAGAGATTCACCTGCAGCTTGTGGAGAGGACCATGGCGGAGCAAGCTGTCACCCTGCAGCTCATGAAGCACCCCATGCTGGAGCAGGTGGATATTTCCTGAAGGAACTCCTGAAGAGACAGTGAGGGGGGAAGGTGTTGCTTTAATTTTTATCTTTGTTTCTCATTAACTAAATCTATTTCAATCAATATTAAATTAATTTTCCCCAAGCTGAGTCTGTTTTGCCCATGATGGCAATTGGTAAGTGATCTCCCCAGCTTTATCTTGACCATGAGCTTTTTCATCCTTGTATTTCCCCACTTCCTCTTGAGGAGAGAAGAGTAGTGGCTGGGTTCGTGTCTGGCTGCTAGTGAAATCAACTCACCACACATGGTCCTGCAGAGAATTATGTCATTGCCTTTACTACCTATGTTGTTAATTAGTATTTTTATCTTACCTTTAACTTACCTTTAACTTACCTTCAACTGCTTGTGAGCATGAGATTGCATCTTCTGTAGCCTACGACTCAATACATATATCTTTTTTTTTAAAAATGTAATACGTTACCTTCCTCCTGTGTAGATAATATACTTCCTCTGTCATCAGCATATGTTGGAAATAAAACATGCTGTAAGGAAATAATGGAATTGCAATAGTAAGCCCATATTAACAATTTCTGATTTTGAATCAGATCCTGTTCCCACAGTGAAAATGTGAAAATATAATTAAATTTCTGCCATGAATGAAGACCACCAACGTTCTGGGAAAACAAGTGAAAGTGGCTTTATGGCAAGACAACAAAACTGTACAGAGAGAAAGCCTTTAACATCACACACACTATTCTGGAAAATAATGCGTGTTGCTAATTAAAAAGCAATATGAAAGCAAGTTTTATATTTTGGTGTCCAACACATGACTTGCCTAAGCACTATGAAGTAAGAGTGGTATCTTTTCAATAGTAAATTTAAAAAAGGATTTATAAGTAGATAATGTAAGGCTTGACATATTTTTAAGGTAATTTTCCCATATATGACAAATGTAATGGAAGAAAATATGGAAATGCTTAATAGAGAAATAGATAAGATGCTGATTGAACCTTTCACCACTGTTATACTAAAATGAAAGACAGATTTTACTAGGTTTTATCACCCCATAATTCAATTCTGGATAGTTTGAGTAAGTACATGCTGACTCTAAAATGGAAAATTAAAACTCAAAACTGTCTTTGGTGTTAGCAGTAAAACCTTCACCTCTCCTGACAACAGAGGTGTTGAAACACATGGAAGGTCTAAGGTGATTTGGGATCTCCTTGGACCATGCTGTGAACAAAGAGGTACTGGCTGATTCCTTCTGCATAGGTTTCAAAATCTAATTCTAAGAAAATGTATGGAATTAATTTATTATATATTAAAAGGGGAGGAGGGAAATGGAAAGAAAATGATAAATTATTTACTTATAGAAATTAGCCTAGCTTGATGGGTTAGACATATATACTCTATATATATCTTTGTCATAAATATGCACATATCCATATATGTAACTACCAAGGCTTCCAAACAAAATCCATGCAAACTTATAATTTCTTACCAGTTGAACAACTCATTGAAAGGACTCATTTTTCCCATGTAACTCCTCTGAAAAATCTCAGTCTTCTCTCATAACTTATCTCATTATTAGTTGCAGATAAATTTTGTTCATGAAAATAATAAATATAGAAGACATAGATTTATAACACCATTTGTATTTTATAAACTATTACGTACACAATAGATTTACAAATGTTTCCAGTCATTTGAATATGTTTGTATTAAAACCACATTACATGTTTTCACTCTAACTGTGGCTTGATCAATTTAATTCTGGTTTAATTCTGACAACAATGAAAAATCAGTCTTTCAGAACTGAATATTCTTGCATTGAGAATCAGCAACATGACTGTTTGGTAACAATGACAGTACTGTGTGCATAAGCATTTAATAGATAGTCCTAACAGAATAATGAGTGGACTTCATTATGCAAAGCCCTTTTTTTTACATCAAACATTATATCGTACCTGAATATCACTGGCCTTAATTTATGCAGGATTACATTGCAAGGCAGCATCCCAAATAAATGTTCTTTAAAGATAACCAAAGGGAAAGTAAATGACATACGAATTCCCCCCTATCTTGTCAAAATGCCTGAGTTAAGGGTGGGGAAGGGTGTACAGGCATAAAAAGAAGTGCAGAAGGGCACCATTTATAACCTAAGGGGAAGTTTCTGCATGTTCAAAACATCATACCACTACTGTTACTTTAATTTCTCAGCTCTAAAAAGTGTTCTGATTAGGTCAGACGAGACTTGGAAAATAAGGTCCACATAACGTTGTTTCCTGAGCATCATCAGAATTGTCAGGCTATTATTCCTGCAATACCTTTGCTATTTTATCACTCTCCATGTCACCTTCCTTCTCTTTTTCCATTGAATGCAAAGTTATAAAAACAAGTTCTGACTCTGGAGGCATCCCCGCCAACTAATACTAGAAGCTGACAGAGTTATACAAAGAAAAGCAAAATTACATGCTTACTATTGTTATATATTTCTCTCATACAAGCCTCTGGTCTAGACTAGTCTAAGGCTGATCTAAGGCCAGCACTCTCATATTTAGGTATGCTTTCCTATTCCTTCCCTATCATCTTGTATTTCGTATTTGCCTCAGAAAAATCCACCTTGCCAAATCAGGACAATGTCATCCCACAAGACTGCTGTGAGTAGAAAACCCAAGAACTGTATGCTTGGCCTGACTATTTCCCTACCAGGTCCAGCTGAAGTTTCATAGGTCTTAGGGAATGTTCACTTTGCAAATAGATTTCAGTGTGCTTGCAGAAAACGATATTAAAGTCTCTATTAAAGTTAGATAGTGGTATAATTCACCATTCACTGAAACCAATGGAAATCCTTTCTTACAGATAATTGATTCTGGATTATATCTACATTTTGCCTTTTCAGCATGCCATACTCTTCTGCCATATCCAGCCTGTTCACTAGGTCTTGCTTTTGCATTTACTCATAAGCTGTCACGGGGGCACAGAGCTCTTTCATAGTACCGGAGATTAGACTGGCATGATTCATGAAGTAAACCACAGGACCTAGCAGAAATCTGTAAGCAATCTGGAATCAACAGGGACTCTTTACGTCATCTAGCTGTGGTACCCTGCTCCATCTGCAGCACTCAAGAGAAAACTGAACCTGAAAAAAAGCTCATATTAAAAAGACACACTGTTGGAGGGGGTGAACACAGTACTCAGAGGTAAGCATTGAAATGCTCAAGGAGTCGCTGGGTTTGCTGAAGTAAAACTTTATGAGCATAATAGAGAAAAAAATAGCAATTGGACTGGAGCCAGGCTTAGTAGATCTGATTCAAAGGCCACCAAGATCAGTGGGATCCTTCCCATTTATATTGATAAAATTGGACTCTGTCCCAGTGCAAGCAGCAATAACAACGAAGTAGGAACATGTTTCACTAGAGAGTTGTTTTGGTATCAGTTGTTCTTTTGTACAGTAAAAGTGGCTCCTAGAAGTCTCTGTAAGATACATGCATCTACACTGAGTAGATTTTTGCTACTAGTAATTGCTATAGTCCAACAGATTCTTCTGGGGTAGCCTGAGATATGTAAATTTTTTTCCCAAAGCTTTTAACTGTTTCAGGGGCTAAACATTTGTTATTTCTGCTCCATTAGAGACACATCATTTTCAAGCATATAATAGGAAAGTTTTCCAGTTTATAAATTTAAAAAAGAAAAGAAGAGTTTATTACCTGATGTTCAGAAGAACAGTATGCTTTTTGGAAGCATTGGCCTTTGTAAAATTGTTCCCTGCAGTAATGTCTTTTAGTCTCAGGAGCTGATAAAGCCCTTATCAAATTCTACTTATATGTTGCTTCTTCACATTTGTTTTCTTGAAGCCTGTCCCTAAATAGTTATGGCCTCAGCAAATAAACTGGATTTGCAAGCCAGTTCTTCAGCTGATGTATAGCCAGTTTACCTCCAGTGAAAATCAATGGCGTTTCAGTGATACAAATTGGCTAATAGTGACTCCAATAATTTCTGTGTATGTGTTTGTACAGGCTAAGCCCTGTTCGTGGGATGGAGTGCAACATGCTCCAGCTAGAACCTTTGCAGCAATTTTTTCTTGTCTATTCTTCTCCGAATATAGCAGTCTATCCCAAAAGGAAATTGCAACCCTCCTGAACTAGCCCGGCTGCCTTGGACAGAGCATTTGTGAGGGGCAAAGTCCAAGATCACCCCCCCTCTCCACCAGCATTTCTCCAGCCTGCTGGTTTGTGAGTTTTGGGGTGTACAGGGTGTATTTCTGAGATCTATAAAATCTACTTCCCCTTTAGCATCCTAGTCATATCCAGATGGCCACAAAGGAGGTGTGAGAATTTCTACTTCCCTTTAGCATCATGAATGCACACTCTGTCCCTTACAGTTGTAAGGGACCACTAGTATTTTCTCCTAAACAAAACAGCCTGAAGAGACTTTTAATGTCTCAAACACTCACAGTACCAAGCCTTCTGCTCAAAGAACTGGTAAGACTAATACCTGGTTATCTATTGTGCTACTATGGGAAAGAGAGACACTAGTCTCGACAACCAGTCTTAAAGAAACAAAACATCCCTGTTTTCTCTCCCGTGAAGAACAAGCTCCAAATCATTCTCCAAAAAAGATGCTATGCCCAGTGTTGAGCCTTGCCTCATTATCTGTGAAGTTCATATTAAAGTTCACACCCCTGCATATGCTAATGAAGATTATTGAGATCATGCTAAACATATATGACTATAGCTTTCATTTCCCCACCCAAATGATGTTGCATGTCACCTGGAAACTGGCCCTAGGAGTGGGTGAACATCAAAGGGGGAAGACTCTTCCTGAGGAAAGAAGAAGATTTGTGACCTGATAAGATTTTTCCCTGAAGAGCCCTTCTGTGACCCACGCTGACCAGAGTAACACTGGAGACAGGAATGATGATCTCTTTATCTCTCTCTCTCAATCTCTCCTTCTCTATCCCTTTGTTTCTTTCCTTGTTTTTTCTTTCTTCTTTTTTTTTCTTTCCTTTCAAAATAACCCAAAGCATACTGTACTACTTGCTATAATTCATTATATCTACTTGCTATTAATTACCACTTGCCATAATTTGTTGTGTACCTGTTACTAATTAACACAATGCATATCTTCCTGCTTGCCATAATTGTAATACACCTAATTACTGTAGGTGTAGGACGTACACATAGTTAGGACCTGGTTACTAACCTAATAAATGTTTGCATATGGACCTTGAGATCTGTCTCACCTTAGCCTGCACCACTGTGGATTTACGAATCTGAGTCACCCCACCTGGTTTCTGAGTGGAATGTGACAACAGTCCACAGACAATATATTTTCAAAGTAATAGCAGCTAGAAATATATGGCAATTTTTTGGCTAGCTCTTTGTAACAAGTGGTTTTGAGGCTATTCTTCTTCTTTGTGATAGAATTTATTCTTTCCATGAGAGAAAACAAATTAACTATTCAACTAATAAAGATAGAACAAACCAGAATGCAGGACAACCAGTTTCTACCATACATGCTACCAGAGAGTGATACTTTGCTCTATGTATAATCTGTTGACTTTCAGAATTGTTAATATAGGATGGTATACCATTTTAAAGGTAAATTATGATATAAAAATAGTAGTGATAATGGAGATCTCTAGTGATATCCATTCTTTTGAGATGAAATAAAAGCTGCAATCATTTCTACTTCCTCAAATTACCCTTGTAGGTGGAGATTTAGTCACAATTATACTGTTTTCATAAAGTTTAGCTGTTTGAATCCCAGTATTGCTTTGTATTGCTTTATACCAGACAGTTTTTAATTATTGCATCATCAGTAGGTTTATTGATTTTGTCTAACATATATTCAAAACATTTTTTCAAGTGAAACATCTCACAGATTTGACAATGCTAAAGGCTTGATCCAAAGCCAGTCAAATGAAAAGAAAACCTTAGGTTTTCTTTAGTAGGACTTTGACCTAAGTGCATGTCAAAGTGCTCATTAAAGTCTTATTCATGCTTGCCTTGCAAGTGGGCATCAGATTGAACCCATGGCATTTCAGCCAAATACTCAGGGAACAAGGATAATGCCTCATCAGGCAATATAGGGCTATGTGCCTTAGGGAAAATATTTGGAAAATAATATCATTGAACCTGATTATGAAACCCTTACTTGCAGTTTTCTGCAGCTTCTTGCCAGCCCAGTTTCACTGAATAGAAAGGAATGACTCACATACTTGCCCCCAGCAGAGGAGAAAGTCCCTGAAAGATAAACAAACACTGTCCTGTGTATTAAAATGCCTAAGCTAACATTAGGTGAGATAGATGAGAGATAAGAGTTAATAAGTGCCTGGACTCTATGCCACACTACCACAACTCTTCTACTTTAGCTCCAAGCCAATATCTCTGTACAATGCTACTTTCTCCATATAGTTGCACCAGCTCATTCAGAGATAGTTTAAGGATCACTGTCACACTGCGGTAGACACCTCTGGTGGGATCATTTGCTGTGGATTGGCTTATTAAAAAAAGAAGAATCTCCTGGCTCTACATGTGTGTTTCTTTGTAGCAGGTTAATAGTTATTCTTTGCATGAGCTATTTAAACTCCACCATATACTGGGACAAGCTTCACACCATATTCCTCCACACTTTCTGTATGATAGCCTGCTCAGAGCACTGACCACTCAGAGTAGCATCACTACCATCCAGTCCAGCAAGAAAGATATTGGAGCCTAAAACATCAAAGTTTTCAGTTCACATAGTCTATGACTGAGCATGTAAGGATTATTCATGTGGCTGAATGCTAAAGGGAATGGTTATCTATCAGAAGGGCTATTACTGGTCCCTTGTGCTATTCCAGTCCTATGTGGAAGAAATAAATGCTAGAGCCTGCTTTTCCTTTAACAGCAGGAAAGGAACAGAGGAGTCAGGTACCATCATACCTTGTCATGATCTCTGAGTGATGACAGAAGCTGAGCATTTAATCTAATCCCCTGAATTGAGCCACAGAAAAGTGTCTTCTGAGTTTATCTATCTTCCTGTCTCCATAGAGGCAGAGAGGAGGGAAGCCAAACCTCTATGTTTTACTAATTTGAAGCTTCTATATATGAGTCAAGCCAAATGAGAAGATCTAAGATTTCACAGGATGGGACACACTTCCATAGGAGTCAGGAAAAAAAATGGAAGGAATAAAAGAAGAAAGAAAGCAGGGTGAAAATTATATGTACTGCATCAGGCTGTTCACTGTGAATCTGTAGTTGTGTAAGAGTTGTCCTATCCTTGATCACCTTTACTCATAATATTATACATTCATCATTAGGAAGACAAAGAAAGCAGGCAAAAAAAGGACTTTTTTTCTTTTCAGTGTCATGCTATTTTGCTGTTGCATTGATTTGTTTTCTGAAGAAGTCTGCTGTCATAATAGCTTTAGTAGGAGACATCATAACCATAAATACTGTATGCTGAATGTTCTCAATTACCTTACTAACCAGGGATGTTATATTAGGAGTCAGAGAGAATTCTGGGAACAATTAATCTGTGGATGCTGAAGTCAGATATCACAGTACAAAGAATTTTAGTGTCTTCAGATTTACCTCATATGACTGGAGAAAACTCTTGATTGCAGTTCTCTGATTCACATTGAAGACTACTGATTTTAGAGCAAAGTTACTTTGGGGAATATTGCACACACTTGCGTAGTCAGTCCTCAAAGTAGTACAATAAATCACCTTGCTGAGTTAATAGCAGACTGACCAGTGAACTTCAATAACACATTGTCCGAAAGTAATGACTTATGCTAATGTTTCCTGGCTGGTAGATTTTTTTTTCTAAAGTGAATTAGTAGATATGGCTGGTAGGTCTACTCTGTGGCTGAAGCACCTCTAGTGTCTGTTACATTAGGGTATCACAGAGTATTTCAGGTGAGGCGTGGCCAAATCACTCTCTCCCTCAATAAAGTCTAGGTGGAGCCTCATAGGGTCCATACTTATAACCAACATTCCTTCCTTCCTTCCTTCCTTCCTTCCTTCCTTCCTTCCTTCCTTCCTTCCTTCCTTCCTTCCTTCCTTCCTTC
>JAOXNG010000012.1:108569015-108590770 GCA_028566535.1 Scolopax minor | reverse complement strand
TTCTTTCTTTCTTTCTTTCTTTCTTTCTTTCTTTCTTTCTTTCTTTCTTTCTTTCTTTCTTTCTTTCTTTCTCTCCTTCTCTCCTTCTCTCCTTCTCTCCTTCTCTCTTTCTCTCTTTCTTCTTTTATTGTTTCCACTTTGTTTTCTTTCTCTTCAGACAGCCAGGTGAACACTTAATGCAGAGAAATATTTATATTATTTTGATGGCAGTTCATCAATATTTGTTCTTTTAGGTTTACAATTATGGTATTTGAGCATTTTCCTGGTCTGACATAATTTGTACTAGAATTTCAATTATTGACCTTCAAGACATCACATGTATTTGTGTGGTTAAGTTCTGATGAGTAGGGTTTGTTGTTAGGCTCACATTTTACTTGGGATCCTATGTACACATAATTTATATCACTCACACACTTGGGAACTTTTATTATATAAAAGTCTGTGAAGAGACACTGAGTGCATGATCAGAGTATAAATGTTGTCATCCCTCTGAGTTTATGTCTTCAGGTTCATTGAGAAATTTCCCAAATTATCAGTGAGAAATGTCAGAAATGCCAACAGCATATCTTTAGAGTTTTTTGTCCCATTTAATGACACTGTTGCTCCAGCATCCTCCCAAGTTCACCTTCATGTGACTTTGCCATTTGTTTTTCTTTAAGTACTTTAACATGACTCATACTGAAGAAATGGGGAGCTATCACAAGTGATTCTGAATAGGAGCCCTGAGAGAGAAACAGAGAAAGTCCTGTTGTTACTGAGTATATCTACTCTTTGAGGACCATTGCACTGTAAAGATAATTCTTACACATTGCTCATTTCCAAGCCATATATTAGAGGACTTTTGTTGCTGCATGTATTATAACCTTCAGATTATTGTAGGTGCTCATGTGATCTTCCCTAACTTTGCTTACGAAGCAAAACAAAACAAAGTTACGAAGGAGTTTAATGGCAGGCCTCAATTACTTATTTATCAACCTAAGGCCCAACTCTTTAATCTCACAAATAATATCAAGGTAAGAGTTAAAAGCTATTATCCTTCCGACAGTTCCTTTCATTTCCTAGAAACTGTGCCTTCAAACTATTAGCACACTTTTTGAGATCTAAGTACAATTTCAGCCATTGCATGATTTCTGGTTTGTCATTTCAAAGCATTGAACATTACACTTTCAAAACACTGCTTATGTGTAGAAAACCAGACTGCTTTTTGTCCAAGTGAGGTATCAAAAAACTTTGGCTAGGTAAGTGATAGCATACTTTCTTTCTCTTAAGCCTCACTTACTTCTGCCTTTTAAAAAATATTTTAAGTACCTCTATATCCTTTTTAATACAGCTAAGACATCTATTATTCCTGGAAAGAGTGAATTTAATGGTAAGCCATAATGACATGAATATACATTAATGGGTCTGCAATGTGCCTTTGTGGCAAAGGCAGCCACCGGCCTCACACACCATATAAGGAAAAAGGGTCATCAGATCATGAAGGGAGGTAGTCCCTCTCCTCTGCTCAGCACTGGTGACACACTCCTGGAGTTCTGGGTTGACTTTTGAGCTACCAGTACAAGAGAGACATGGATTTACTGGTGCAAGTCCAAGAAGGTGTGTAAGGAGCATTTTTTGTATGAGGCTGAGGGAGCTGGAACTGTTCTGCCTGGAGAAGAGATGACTCAGGGAGATCTCATCAATATGTCTAAATACTTGATGGGAAGGAATGAAGATGACAGAGCCATGCTCTTCTCAGTTGTGCCCAGAGACAGGACAAGAAGAAATAGGCACAAAGTGAAAAAAAAAAAATTAAATTAAAAGAAAAGAAATTCCATCTGAACATGAGAAGGCACTTCTTTTTTTTACTGTGAAAGGAGGGTCAACACTAAAAGTGGTAGTCTAGAGAGTTTATGAAATTTCCATCTTTGGAGACATTAGAAAGCCATTGGGATTGTAGTCCTGGGCAACCTACTCTGGTGCTACTTGAGCAGGGAGGTTGCACCAGATAATCTCAAAATTTTCCTTCCAAATAGAATAATTCTGTAATTTCAGAAAGTGTTTTCCATTAATGTATGCCTTACCTTCAGCTTGTATTAAAAGTTCTGACAGGTTGTCTCAAGCACTTTATTTTTTAAATATATGTCATTAGCAATGTGCTGCTTGTAAGCTATCTGAGTAATGCAAAATATCCGAGGATGTCTCAACACCTTTGATTTTTTAAATAAGACAGTTTAAAATTAACGTCCACTTTCCGATACAAGTCACATTCATATCCCAGAAGAGATGGAGAACCTTGCTCTGCCAATGTAAGAGAAAAACATTGTTCAGCACCTCCCCAAAGAGGCTATGACCTTTGCCTGACTAAGCCAACAGGAGAATCCTGGCCATTTGTGCAATGATTTCACATAGAAGTTGCCAGCATAGCTGATTTTAAATGCATTAGAAATGAAAAGGTGGAGGAGAAAATACAGCATGAATATTAATTTCAGTTCCTAATCATAATCAGATAGAATCAAACCCATTATCATTTCAGCAGAGTCCCATCAGTTCCTCTTTTTCTAGATCTTCCTGTGTCTTGAATGTGCCAATAAATAAAAAAAAATCTGGCATCAGCACAGTGATTTAAAAGTGTCTTCTACTCCAGATATTTAGCTTATAGCAGGAGATCAACATAACATCATTTTCAAGGAAAAAAATTTCTCTTTAGCAGCCTAAGAGTTATGAATCTGAAAAATAGCTGAACAATGGTATTTTTTGACATTTTTGGACAATTTCAATTCAAGTTGAACTTTTGCTTTTCTAACCATATCTCTGCACACTCTAGCAATGCCCTTGTAATTCTCAACTGGTATTCATCTACGTTTTCATCTCTGGTATGATTGTTTTCTGGTTTTGAGCAGATTCAGAAGCTCACAGAATGAAGGGAGTCTCTTACGGCCCCTACTTCCCTTTAAAAAGAATGAACCTGTTTTGTTCTTCTAGAAGAGCATTTTTGAAAAACTCCCAGCACTCACTAGCTCCTTGATGCTCCATGGAAGCTTCCCACAGAATCCCTTCCAATTGGACTATGAGGGAGCTGACATTTGCTCTTCTAAAGGCTAAAACCTTTGTCCTACTACTAAACTTCAGCATGCTCAGTAGGAGCTTCAGACTTCACAATATTGTGATCACTGCAGCCAAAGGCTGTCCCACTTTGATTTTTACTTGCACAGATCAGAGCAGTATCAGGAAACTGCCTCATTGTCTGCTGGGTCCAAGTAAATCTTCTGAAAAATGCACTATTGTCTTCCTTTTTTTATGATTCCATGACAGGTTATGATAGTGAGTTCCCAAAATGATAACAGGTTCTTGAAAATGTCTTCACTACTGCACCAGTGTGTGGCACAAAGGGGAAATTGGAGAAAGAGGGTGTCAGTGAACACTGAAATATAGCAGATTTACACCGCTGCTCCTTAGGCCTTTATACAAGTATCTCCTAATAACAGAAAAGAAATTTGTTTGCAGAAAGTAGCCAGATGGTGTTTAGGAACCTAGTTTGAGTGACAGACAGCATGAATACTACTGTTTTTTATTATTTCATGTTATACTGGTAATATTGCAAGTGAACTGTGACTCATCGTTTCTTACAGATGTTGTTGTAGCTATGCCTCTGTCTTTATCTACCAATCTTTATCTACTATTTCCTCCAGATGTCAAGATTTGCTACAATGGGAAGCTAGAATAATTGTTTCAATAAGGTCACAAATTCTCATACATATTATCACCACAATGACACTGGGAAGGTCTTGGTCCAGCCGTGGGATCTAGAACTGCCAGTGGGAAGAAACAAGCTGGTAAAAGCTACAACTGACTGCAAATCTTACTGCAGACAGCTATACCCCAAACACCCTCTCCCTCCACACATTTCCTCAGACGCCTACACCATGTGTCAGATGATAGTCTGAGGTGATTAAACCAGAAATGCCCCAATGCACACTGTAGGCCAAAGTAACTGTTTCATAAAGAGCTCATGCAATCTTGTACCTTTCCCTGAAAGAGGCCAAGACATCCTTATATCTGTAGCAGATGATTTCACTAAGCTGTCCATAGTTGTGCCTAAGTCTTTGTCCTGTAGAGTCATAGTTAAGTTAGACACTATTGACAAATATGAGTACTGCAAAATACTAGTTCTAGTGCTTTTACTGCTGGTACAGACCTTTTATCCTGTCAATTTAATCTACTGTTACGTTTGACAAATTATCTAGCTTTGTTGGGTCATTTCACACTTTTTCAACATCCTAATGACTTTGGCTGTAAATAGGTTATCTTTACAAGAAAAGTTGACGCTGGCTAATGAATTTTCCTGGGCAGTGTGATGTCTAACTAACTAATACCATTTTGTGTCACTCACTGATGCATAGAAATCAAGATATCTTTGCCTAACATCTTCCCAGTTTTCATCTCTGGACAGAATTTTGCCTGTCATCACATGAGTATTTCATTTCTCCAGTAGCACCCAGTGAGGCACATTATTGAAACTGCTGTAAACTAACTTTACTAATGTAAAGTCCGGATTACCTTTTTCTACTAATTTTCTTCTGCCTTAACTTGCTATATCCATTGCTTTATCTGGAAGACCAAGGATCACATATGCTTTCAAAAGAATGATCTGACATCCTTTAAAGCAAAACTTTGGTTGATCCCATATTCACAATGGCTATCAGTCTTGGTGACCAATTCAAAACTAGTGCCTCTGCTGTTGGAACTCCACATTAAGCCAGTGCTCTCATATGTTCTCCGGGCTAATTAGTGCATCAAATTTGTTACTAGTGACCACATATATGTTCATTATGGTAAATACCTGTGCCAATCCTGTTGGCAAAGTCTCTTGTGTTAGCTGAAATATGGGACCAAGCATTCATTTTCTCATGATAAACACCATGCTCTATACTTTTTCTTCAAATATTC
This sequence comes from Scolopax minor, assembly GCA_028566535.1. Classification (NCBI taxonomy): domain Eukaryota; kingdom Metazoa; phylum Chordata; class Aves; order Charadriiformes; family Scolopacidae; genus Scolopax; species Scolopax minor. The sequence continues at coordinate 108,585,841 of JAOXNG010000012.1, read as the reverse complement.
TGTAGCTCAGAGCCAAACTATCCAGACAGTATCTCCAAGGAGCCCAGCCTACATTATCTGAGCCTTGACCTGCAGAGATCTCAACCCCGGACAGATCTCGTTGTCTAGTGTTCACCCTATGCTGATTTGTCAGGTGTGTTTATGCTTTCCTGTGAGGGTGCTTCAGAGCTCAGCAACAGGTTGCATCTGTACATGTGAAGTGGACAGAAAGCTGAGTTTGCATAAATCTAAAGACATAAAAGAAAAGAAAATCCATGACATATGGAAGAAAGCAAATAAGAGTAAAAGGAAAACCTCTCTGGTCTCAGATCAGCTGTGAAAGTCTTATTTACATCAATTGATTATTTTTTTCTTATTACAAATAAATTTTACTATTCATTTAAAGGAAAAGCTTTAAAAAAGGTTGAATATATGTTAAATAACCTGCAGATAACATCATAATCTTGATTAAATTTCTTTAAGCATCCCCTGAAATGTGTGGCTTGTTATTGCAAACAATAGAAAGTCTAGAGATGAACCACTAAAACATCCAGCCAACCCTTCACTGCCATATAATCCTTCATGCCTCATTACCCCTATATAATTTACATAAACTACTGAACCTTAATGTTGCCACCAATAAAATTTGCAAAAATACATGTAAAGGTCAAGATAACAAATTAGAAGACTATAAAATCAATTTCTTATTCAAAGGATACTTTGCCAATAATCTCATGGTAATTTGCTTGCCATGGGAGAAGAAAAACATGACATGAATAAAATTACTCTGTCCCTTAATTGTTCATTTACAGATTTTCATGCACTATATTTTTGTATCAGAGAAATATTCTGTATAAGGTAGCATGCATTTTCTAGGTCTTGTGTGTGTCCATTACAACTTAACTTCAGTGTTATATACTCTCTGATGGAGTATGCCACTTCCTTAGTAAGAAGTGAAAGGAGGCATTATGAGCAAGTACTATGAATTATTTGGTTTGGAGTAACACTCAGTTAGTGATGTTCATGACAGAGTTCAGATACTGGAAATATACATTAATGTAAATGTTTTTTGGTAACATAGCTGAAAATTGACGACTTCCAGGTTTTTATACTGCATTATTATCTACATGGGATCTGAAACAAGAGACCAAACTCAAAACCAAGATTTTTTAGTAGATTATGTACCTCTCAATATGATTCTTACTGTAACTAATTTCAAAATCCAATCACTGTCAGATGCATACACAAAAGTAAATGTCAAGTTATCTTTAAAACTTTTCTAAAACATTCTGGGACCAGGAAAGTGAACATTTTTCAGGCTCCAGATTTAACAAACATCAGAAGTTAAATTTTCACTAAGGTAATGACCTACTGTTTAGTCCATATGTTTGTTTTTTAAAATTGTTGAAAAATAGGATTACATAATGAAAATTTTAGACACCACTGTCTAGTCTAGCTGTTTATTTGAACTGATATTTTGAGACAGTTTCTTAGGGACCAGCCTCCTGTTGTTTCCTCTTTGCATGCAGTATGACTCAGTCTTCATTCCAACTTGAAGCTTTTCTACTTAATTTGGAAAGTTCAAGAACAAGACTGCTTTTTTGAAAAAGTTGCATGTACCTTATATGCAGAAATGCTTGCTTTATTTTTGAGTTAGTTAGCACAAAAGCAACAAGTGTCAAACTGGTTGATGGTGCAGGTGGACATATCTGAGGCACCCCTCTATTACCATCCAACAGATTTACTTCCACCCCCACTAACAGGATCTGGGCGGTTTGGCTGGGTGGGTGGTAGAGTGTCTGAAAAGTCATACCCTTTCCTGCCAGGAAAAGTGGTGAATAGTTTACTAAGTATCCAAACCTGTCTGATTCCTCAAGACATTAGGACTGAAGAACCATGCAAGTACACATCATGGTAATAAGTGATCTAGATTCCCATTAATGAAGAAGGGTTAATAGACATGTCGTTCAAATATTACTTGGTGTTTTCTGAGCGTGACATACCACCCAAGCAGTTAATAAAAGGGAAGGATATTACTCTTGTCTTTGGAAGCCATCCGGTCCATTTTGGTCTACAGAGAAGCTGCTGTACTAAAAAATCTGAAAAAGAGAATGGAAGCGAAAGATATGCCTCAAGAAGCAATCTACACTGCCCACAAGTCTTGGAGAGATGAATCTTTCCCAGGCAGCATAGTTACATATCTGTGTCTCATCTCTAATTATGTCCAGCTACAAGCTTAAAGCACAGCAGATATTGGCATGTCCATCACTTCTCAGTCCAGCCAGGACATAGCTCAGAACTTTGCAAATCGCCTGTGCTATCATATGCTACAGTGTAGAGACATCCTGTCTTCACAGCCTTAACCTGGAAGTTCACAAGCCTTACACAAAACCTTTGTCAGCATTCAGGACATGTGGATTTCATGTGGATTGTTGGTGCCTAAAGATACTATAATGTCTGCATATCAGAGAGCTCTGCATCATGCAGAGAGCTCTGCGTATCATCAGATCAGAGGCCTCAGATCACCTTACTTCAGTGAGGTAGTTGTCTTCTATACTTCTATTCTGTCAAGTACGGCTGAAGAGAGCTAAAGGGTTGGAAACATAAGGGGCAAAGGTAGAAGTGAGACAGACTGACAGACATACAGGAATGACTATTTTGTAGGAGGCATGTGTCTATAAGAGGCAATTTAAAAAATGACTGAAGTAAAAGCAGGGCAAAGTAAGTAGAAGTGGGATAAGGCAGCAAGAAAGCCCTAGTGCTTTGCCTGTTTTGAAGGGAAAAAAAGTCAGGTTGTGCTAAAGTGTGATTTATTAAAAAATATTGTGAAAAGGTTTTACATTAAATGAAGCGTTCATTTGTTTTGCAGAAAGATCTTTTTTAACTTGAATGTTTTTAAACTTCTTTAAGTAAAAAGTTTCAAATTAAAGAAGACAGTTATTTTACTTAAGGATTTGTTTGAGTTAATTATTTTTTTCTGAATTTTGGTAGTTTTATTCTGAAGCCTCTGTAGTGATACTACAGTAATTCATGGGGAAAAGGCTTACAACAGATCTGAATTTCTAGATACATAAAAAAATATCCATAACCATAAAAAAAATATCAGAAAGTAACTGCACATGACTGTTCTGTTCCCTGGTGGGACACTGTCTTATTCTAGAAGCAACCATCTGTTAAACTACCTTTACTGGTGGTAGAATTAGAGATAGTGTCCTCACAAGCCTGTGTTTTCGGTCGATTAAAAAAATCAATTTTAAATGGCTTCTCTTTTCTTTGTGCTATTTACCCAACGTTTTCCTGCAATGGAACATGATACAGTCAATTACAGATGGAACTCTAAATATACCTCTTCAAGCCTCTCTAAGGTTTCTTTTATTAAACAAAGTTCATAAAGTTAGCATCAACAGAGGTATTGCTATCCCCCACTACATTTGCCTATTCTCATAGTGGCCTTCTGAAAGATCCTCTCTACTTCTGATTATAACTTTAACTTTTCTTAGTATCCATCAAAATTTTCTTTTCAACTCTGCAAGAACAGAGTTTTTTTCTTGTTTTTATGGAGAAGCTAGCTTCATCATTGCATCATGAATATAGCAGGACTGAGACTTTAAAAATATATTTATGTATTAAGATTTTGCAGTAAAATGTTTCCACTTTTAAAATGCTTTCTTTGTTTTTTTTAGTTGGAGAAAAAAGCTTGCACATACTTCTCCTGGATACAACTGAAAGATAAGCTTGATTGAATTACAAAAGCTTGGGATGCTCCTGTCTCCTTGTCTGCTCTGTCTTAGAGCACTACCCTGCAAATGAATTCCTCTCTTCCTTCTGCTCGTTTGCAGCTCTCTGAGCTCTGTCATTGTCACCTTGTCACCTTCACTGACAGAGTGACAAGCAGAGCTTGGAAGTATGGTATAATACATTTTGCTATTGATGAGCTATTTATTTGGTGAGACAGAGAGGATTACATATATAAGGAGAACTATGTTTTACAACCCTTGTTTAATTTCCTTCCATACAATGAAGTTGATGTTTTTTAGGTTTAAATAAGCCTCAGGTGGCCCTATAAGTATAAGAAAAAGCCTACAAATGAGCAATCTAAATAAAAATAAATTTGATTCAAAGGAGTGTACCTACATCTAATTCAGAGCATACATCCTTTAACTTCTTATATACCTCAGATATGCCAGTCATTAATTTTATCTCAAAATTTTAATATGATGTACTATAAACCAATATCCAGAGCCAAAGATACTACTTCAGTGTAGTTCCTTAGTAGTTCTGATTTTGCAAAGACAAAGGTGGAAATTATGAGATAATCTCTAATTAGAGCTTATTGAACTATTGTCTGCTGTGACCACATGGCCAAAGTAGCTGAACAGTGTTTTCTGTACATTTTGTGTTTGCAGATGGCCCTAGTGAGCAGGCCATAGGAACCTTTCAGTAGGCTTATAAAGAGATTAGTTAAAAAAATACAAAGAACATTGTCTTGTTTTTGCACTGTTAATTTCACTCTTGATTAGAGTCTTGAAAAGGCTGTAAATCAGCATTGAAGACAATCAGAGCTTTCTTTCATTGCAGTCATTTCACAGTGGTTTTAACTCTTCTTTAGTCTCCAAGGTAAGCAGGAAACAATGAGGCTAAATATTTTTGGCTTGGTTTATTTTATTTTTTTTTCTGTTTGAGAACATAATGTTCTTTCCATTTCTATCAGCTGTTGTGATAACCAGGGATTAATTAACGTTACCTGTTGCTTCTTCTTATATTCCAAATAGCTTTAATCCCTGAAGTTCCAAACTAATAAAGACAGCAATATCATGCTGCACACACGGGACAAGAAGAACAGTCCACCTTTGGTTTCATGTCATGATAAACCACAGAAAATAATAAACCCATAACTTACATAATTCCCTTGCGAGCAGTACATTTGGAGAAATGCTGGAGATTCTCGTTTTCCATAGCTTCTCCACAGGTCTCTCTGGCTGTGAGACTCAATGCTTCACTGTTCAAATACTTTGTCTTGGAAGGAAGTCACATTTATTTCAGCCAGCAGAAAGAATGCATGACTAAAACAAATCTAAAAAAAAAAAAAAACTAAACTAAACTAAACTAAAAACCACCAAAACACAGAAACACAAGACAAAGCAAGCAAATAAAAGATGTAGATTTCTGAATTGTGAATGAGAAATTTGACAGACTGTCAGTCCGATATTTTCACTATGGCCATTTACTGCACAATGTGCAAACTTCATTTTTCATCCTACTATCATGAAGAAAACATGATAAGAAGAAACAGGACAATTCAGACCATGACTGGGGTGTCTAAAGAGTTATTCTAACCCCCTACATTCAGATGTAGGGTCTAGCTAGGTTGGGATCAGATCCTAGTGCGTGGCTTACAGTATCCCTGCATGCTCTGAGTCATAGGATTAAGAGCCCAGTGAACAAGTAAGAAAGAAGATTTGACACTCCGAGTGTCAAATTCCCTGATCTAGAACCTGGATTGCTGAATCACCATAGAGCATGTCAAAGTACAGCTGCATGCATTTTGATTTAGATGTATCCTAAGACTTCAGAAGCCAGAGTTTCTCCAGTCTGGAGACTACTGAAATGTCTGTGATGATCTACCAACTACAAGACAGTAAGCAGAAGGAAGGGGAAGAAGTTAAAATTCCTCAAACAGATCCTCTTTCCAATGGTTTAGAAGCAACTCACAAGACCCTGGAGAATCCTGTGTGTGCAGAGTTGACCTCTTTCAGATATGATAACACATTATTGCAGAGTGCTTTGTAGGCAAATCTTAAGCACCAAACCGGAAATAATAGAGCAGGGAAGCAAGTTAAATGAAGGGGGTTAATTTGGTGTCTGAGGTATTATTATGCCAAGAAGTCATGAAGTTTTTCCAGTTGTAATCAGCAGCAATTTAAATTACTTAGGTTGGTGTCTTTGAGAATGCTTTTGCTAGTCAACCCTTCAAAATGTCAGCAGAGGAGTTACTGATGAAGATACTTTATACAAAAAACTTCCCATTGTCTTCCCTCATTTTAAGTCAGGAGGAAATGCTTTTGATCATGACTGGAAGTGGCACGTACTGGCTTAATTTCCTATGCTATTCACTGCTCATTGATCAAATGTTTTAACATGGTGATTGGCATAAAAAAATCTCTCTCCAGAAATAGTCAAGAACCCAATGTCTGGGAAAGATGATGATATTAATGAAAGAAAGGAACATTGTGAATCTTCTTAATCTTCTTCCTATCTGGTACAAAGTCTTGCTTGTGAACATGCACTGAAAGAGTCAGTATCACTTGACAAAAACAATGTCTCCTAAATGCATTAGACCAGAAAGGTTCTAAGCCAAATTCTCTGTACATATAAATGGACTACACGCTATTGCAATTTGGCTGTCCCTAAAATTGTATCCATTATAAAAAAGTAGAACCCAGCATCAGCTTATGTAAACCAAACCAAGGACAGAATGTGGGAAGGTCTTTTAGAGACTCTCAGTCATCAATCTATATTTGTTAATTCCAGTAAAACCAAAAACAAAGTTGAAGAGGATTCTCAAAAATGGTTTTGAAATGTTTCTGAAGTCATTTCTGTTTACCAGAGGATGCAGCAGCATTCAGAAAGAGGAAAATACATCTCCTTTCTATTTAGTAGTGAAGCTTTCCAATGTACTAGTGTTGTCATACATTCTTTTGGTAACATGAGATGTGTTGATGAGTTTGCTGGCTTAGGATTTATGTTTGTCTTCCTAGCAGGTAATGTATGAGACAGTCACTTCTGATGTACCTGACCAATACTTTCAATAGAAACATTTGTATTAATGACTTCTGAGCTCTTTCATCATACTGCATACCCAAAAGGAGACCTGGCAGGACAGAACATTTAGATTAAATGATGTCAGTTTGAAGAGTCAGACCGAGAGGGTTGAAACCACTGCTGCCTAAACTATTACTTTTGCAGAATGATAATATCTTATTTTTAGAACATTGAAGCATGTCTCGCCCTGGAGCTCAAACAGTGCTCTAATAGTTATTAATGGCAGCTGTCAGGTATGCATCTATTGACCAAGAATGAGTCACACTGGCCATACTAGAATCCCCAGTTAGCTGGAAAGCTGGGGATTTTTTTCTTATTTTCTCTCTCTCTTTTTTTTTTAAATTAGCTCATTCTTCTGTAGGCAGTATGATAATGAAATATCAGAGTGTTTATTTGCAGTAGCCATTAGGCCAAACTAATGAACTTGTTCTGGAGATACAAGCGGGTCATCACCTGCTTTGTCAGTAAATAATACTGTTAAGGAGGCAATTTCCATCACTGTAGGTACTCACAAGTTAATTTAGAAACTACCCGCTTTTAATTAGTGGTGCAGCCAGCATACTGTGTGGCAAAATCTTGCAGAAAGCCCTTCAATTTATTAGGAAGTTAAAGAAATACATTAAAAATACTCTCTCCCCTTCTAAAGAATGATTTGAAGGTCTCTAATACCAACATGATTGACATTAATGGTTAAAAGGAAATAATTTAAAATTTTATATCTCTTTGTCTCCCAAGATGAATGGCTTTCAGACACATTTCATTTTTATCAGGCTGCAGTATTTGCAAATTTAATTTCAAAACATAATTTTTATGTGCATAGGTTTGACATATCAGCTGCTGCGGCTGTCTTACAGTAATTAATGTAGGCATTTAATTCATGTTTTCCAAAACAAATAAGGGAACTACAAATAGTATAAAGTCTGCAGCAACAGTGTCTGTGAACCCTCAAGATCAAGCAAAGTCTGCTGTTAAGTTTTTATGCAGGAAAGGTCTGCAAGGGCACAAGAACCACACAGGAAATCCAGCGTATAGCTGACTGCCTGTTAAAAAAAGAGACAGATACAGTGGAGGTTTGCATCCTTCATTTCAGAATGCAATTAAAAATCCTGGCCCTTGCCTAAGATCTGTCAGAGAGAAACTGCTCCAAAGAGATAATGACACTGACAGAGCCAAGGGGAGATGTCTCAGGAGACCAAGCTGAAGAACAGAGGGAACAGCTTTTTGAGACTGAAGACCCCCTGTTCTTGAAAGATTCTTCTAACATTCCTGTTTTCAGGTCACTACTTAGTGGCCATATATTTACAAATGCCTTTGCAGTAATAAAATGACACTTTAATGAGTGAAAAAAAAATGAGGAAAGAGGAGGAAAAATGGCAGTGGAAGAAAGGAGAGAGAGACAGGACATAGAGAGAGAAATCATTGAATGAGTTTGAAGTCCCTTTATTCAGTATTGTACTACCCTTAGCATGTATTCACTACCAAGATGATCTGATAGATTGCATATGCCTAAATTCATTAGATGAGAAAATAAAACCTGTACCTGAGCCACAAAGAAACATATATTCATCATTATTTAGCTGTGCCAGACAATGTCTGGTAAAGTGCAAACAGAATGCATACTAGGACCTTTGGACATGAGGATATGCTCTGCTCTCTCCTGGCAAATGAGCTGATGTCTTGATTAACCTTGTCCTTCTGAATGACCGGATTGGCTTCTGCTCCTGGCTCATCCTCTTCATTGCTCCAGCAATGATTGCTCTTGAGCCAGCTCCTTCTTTGAACATGTTTTCCCACCTGGAAGCTGTGGAAAACATAAGCATTTACATTTTTGTTCTGCTTGTGGACTTTGCTGTTGTCTATATCTGTGTCCCAGTCTGATTTCCAGATCTCAGCATTTTTGCTCTCTGGAAGATTCTTGGCACTCCATGTCCAGAGAAATGGCTGGTGTGTGCACTTCTGACCTCTGTCCTCTCTTTCTGTGATATTATGACAGTTAATATGAAAAGTAGTCCTGCTACCTTGGAACAGTCTTTGATGAATCACTAGTAATAACTCGACATTTAATCCTAAAAATTGGGCTACCTGTCAAGTTCGTCTGCAAAGCAATTTCTTTAATTTCCACTGATGGTCCTCTTCTAACAGGGTCAGCTCCCTCAGATCAATATCAGCTGAAATGTGATTTGGCTTTGTGATCTCTAGGGGCATTAGCCTGTCCACTTGCTGTGCTCAAGATATTCCATCTTTTTCTAATGCTGCAACTGAACACAAAGCAGCAACAACTTGTCCAGGGTGGATGTTATTACTGCCTTGCTTCCTAAGCTGCATGCTGGATTGAAACTGGTGAGCATTAGTGCAGAGGGATCCTATCTTGAATAACTTGTTCTTAGTCTTTCCAATGAGTCCATGGTGTATCATTCTCATATTTTTCAGCAGAAGTTCCTTGCCCTTGGTACATTTCTAGGTCACGTATCTCTTCCTGACACTCTGTAATTCAGTTGTCTTTCCCCAGGTATATGTGTTTGCAAAATTTCTCCTGTAAGCAAAGATGTGTCTGAAATGTTTTGGTAAATGAGCCCACAAAGTTCATTCCTACCTCTGCACTGCGTGGGATGGTCTTCTGTTTTGTCACAAAGCTTTGTACAGGCTCTAAACCTAAGAGGAAATGCTTATTTTCTGTGTGTAAATTCCACTTTTTAAATATAAGATAGTTTCTCCACTACAGCTGTTATAGACTCTGGAGTTCTTGACTCCAAATAGGAGATGTGTTTTGTTCTTAGGTTTATGTCAGGGCTTGAAGTTGGTCTCTGTGCATTTAGTTATTCCTCCAAGAGCTTTTGTTTTGTATGTGGCTTATGATCAGATAACAAAAAGAAAGGTTTTTCCTTCTGCTATTCATTTATATTGTCAATTCTCTGGGCTATTTATTCATTTATTTTTGTAACAGTCTCTAACTCTAGCGGAGGTTGCTCACAAATGCAAGTTCTTTTTAATCATGGTGCAATAGCTGTCTTGCCATTTTATGGCTGTTTGCTCCTAGAGGTCCCCAGATTGCTTTGAGATGCCTTTTTATTCCTTGCCTGTTTTCTAGTATGAACAATCCAACCATGCACATTTAGAGCTCCTGCTCTCCGATGAAGAAGTTATGAGGCAAAAAATGAGCACTGGCCATATATAAACCTAGTTCTAACTCCTCTAGCTCTAGTCCAGAGGGCAAAAGAGCTATGTCACCATGGTGCTTAGTCCAATCTCTGCTGAGACACAGTAAGCCATAGGCACTGTTGTCAATTAACCAGGGCTGTACAGTGCATGAGATGCCACTAAGGTCTCTGCATGGTGTTACATCACGGACTTAGACAGGCTGGTTTACCAGGAAGGATGCAGGGAGGTTCAAATTTGAATGCATAGCTCTGATTCTCTCATTAAGAATATACCCGAGGTGCTCTGTGACAGCTTCAAAGAGCAGAGTTGCAATGTTTTCTAGATGATGCTGATTGAATACCTCAGAAACATAGGACATATTCCTTACATGCATCAGGAATTCCTGATCTATTCCTTCCATATAATATATAGGAAAACATTTCAAAAATCATGAATTGACTTTCAAGGAAAGTCAGCAAGTTATGTTAAAACTCAAGCGTGAAGATACAGATTTCAGCATAATATTTATTGATATGTAAATGTGTGGAGAGAGGGAAAGAATATCTTCCCTGTAAGAAAGTTGGGGTTTCAAATTGTCTTGAAAATTTAAGAGATGAGAATAGCTTTAATGGCTTACAGAATGTAACAGTTCCATTTCATAACAATATTTGATTTTCCAAGATCCTCTTTTCATTCCATTGTTGAAGTTCTGTAGTGCTTTTATGGAGGCAGGATTGTGTTAGACTACCCTGAGATCCAAAGCTGCTTATGAAACTTCAAACTCTTTTGTCTTGGGAGTTTTCAATGTGATTAGGTTGTCAACTGAATTATCATGACCCTTGACTTCTTCCTTCAGTGCTAAGCATCTCCTTGCAGTTCTCTCTGAAATGGACAAAGTGAAACAAAAGCCTCAACTTGTAATGCTTGTAGCTCTAAGAATGTGAGCTATTCGATCATGCTGTTCCTTTCTGAATTAAGAATTTGGACTGAAAAAAATTCCTGTTAAAAACATTCTTTTCAACTCTTATACTTCTGTGAAATGTTTTGGCCTCAGCACCATGAAATCATATGAAAAATGTTTCAATCAGATCTTTTCGTAGGCTTTATGATGTAGTCTTTAATTATACACATTCTTTTTCTGTTCCCCAGAGCCCCAGCCCATTTTGAAATAATTTGTATTTTATTCATGCTTTTATGTTAAAATGCTTTCCAGGCTGGAAAGCAGCTTTTTAAAGAAAAACAAAATAAATAAAGGGAAATGGCTGTTCTTTGTTTAATGTATTTTACATGATAACGATTGGTATGTTTTTAAATAAAAATAAAATACTGGCATTTTTCATACCCACAGAATTACAGGAAAGTTGTGGTGTTTATAGGCTCATAGTTGTTACATTTAATAAAATTCACTCTTTTCCTTTTCTTTTGTACACGTATAGGAGCATAATATATCAAAAGTAATATTTACAGGATTATAAGCATTTCCAGCAACCATCCCATTCATCTGAAAGCTATTGGATTTTTACTTTGTTGTATTTCTGTTGTGACTATATACGTATCAGTAGTTAGGTACTATTATTTGAGTAGATATGAAGCTTTAGTCTAATTTGTATTGTGTACATAAATATGCATATGGGAACACGCATGTGCATTTGCAGTATTTAGGATAAAATTAATCTACATGCCCACCTACATTTATACTTATACATTTATACTTGTACGTTTATACTTAAAATCCACCCTGCATACACATAAGGATATTTATGTAATGATAACTCCAACCAAGATGCAAAAAAATAAAGCCTTATTTGACTTTTAATGATAGTAAAAAGACGATAAGCAAGATGTAGCTTTTAATGTAGTTTTAAATACACATGCCTTTTCTTATAAAACCTCATTGCTGGGCAGGAATCTGCTAATGCCAAGGCTTTTGCCATTTCAGGGCATATATTTGGTATTTGTTGTCAAAGTCTGTACATTGTCATCTATCGTCTGGTAGCGATAAATGCAGCTTCACACTGACAACCCCAGTTGAGTTGATGGGACATGCTCTCAGATCCATGCATTTGATGGCTGGTTAGGGCAAGGGGGATCCAGACAGGGAGATCCCATATTACACGACTGAATGGGACAACTCCAGGGATTTGCTGGAACTACAAATACAGAGGCCTGGATTCATCTGTCCAAAATGGTTCAACACCAGGAATGAGGGATGTTAGAACCAAATGTCCACTTGCGGGGGAAAGAGACACCAGAGATGAGGTTGGTAGAGCAGGCCAAAGAGACTGGGGGTACCTCTTATTTTCCCAATTCCTCTGGCTCTTCACACTGGAATTGTGCAAGTACAGATAGAACATCCCCCATCCTGCCAGCCACCACTGCTCTGCTCACCTTTGTTCTTCTGCTTCAATGCTTCTGGACAGTCCATGTGCAATAGATTTTTGTAGTTTGTGTTGATGCTTTTCTATGCTAGTTGGGTGATAAAGCCTCTGCTTCTCATGGTGCCAGGTCACTGCTGTTTAAATCATCAAACCCATCATATAAAGAGTTTCTCTATGTAGATATTATACGTGAGGTCAAGATTTCCTGAGATCTTCTGGAAGTGGTACCATTGTTACCACTAGATGCCCAAGTCTAGAGAACCAAAGTGCTGTGGGAGGCTGGGTCTACACTCTAAAAACACAAAATGAGAGGGTTGTCTTGGCTATGGAGAGCTTGCAAACTCAATAGAGAAGAAAACTCTCATGCTAAGTGTGCATCCCAGGCATAGGTGGCCTATGGGACTTTGAGAGGTCATACATGAAATGTGGCAGAAGCAGGAACTAGATTCTGACTACCCCAGGGCTGTTAAATGCCAAGCCAGCACTCCTTCCTTGCCCTTTGCAGTCAGAATACTTTTTTATTTTATTTTATTTATGACACAAAAAGAGAGAAAGAGATGAAACTGAGAAAGAAACAAGAATTCTAGAATAAATAAACCAGGAAGAAGATACTTTGAAGGAATCTGAGGAAAGGATACCTTTTCTCTCCTTCCTTGCCCTTTACTGTCAGAAAAATCATGATTTCATAAATGCCTTTATGCTGATCTTCCCTGCAAACTCTCATGTTGTATTGTGTGCTCTGAGAGTAACGCACCTGCAGTCTGGGACCAATGATCCCTTTGAACTCACTTGAAACATGAGAAAATAAATGTGGAAACAGATTTTAATCTTGGCAGTAGATGATGATGGGTATTCAAAAACAAAGCATGAACTGTGAAAATGAGAACCATGTTTTCTTTTGTCTGGAGCTTCTTGGTCCCCAAATTATTCATATTCTGAGGCTGATTCATCATCTTCCTCCTTTAGTTTAATTTTCTTCTCACTGTCTGAATCCAATGGGAAAGAGAAAAAACACATTTAAGAATTTCCTTCCTTGATTAATTCTAACTTTTAACAGGATATAACAAATAAACTGGTTTTCCCAGATGCCCTTATTTTGCATTCTTTCCCTAGGAGCAAAGCCATGCTGATAATAGTTGGGCAATTTTTTCAGAATGAAACTGGAAGGTGTTTTGTGCGAGATTTTGGTCTCTGCTGGGACTGGTCATCAGTGCCATAAAACGATTCCCTTGATAGCACTTGATTATGCTGACAGTTTTGATCATAGTAACATGTCCTTGAAAATACTAAGGGAATAATGCAAAAAGTGTTGTGTCCCAAAGGTTTCTACAGGAGAGAATTTCAGATCTGCTTAGAACTAACTCTGCAATACACTCTATATGCTGTCCTGCTACAGTTTGCACTTTCCTTGAACTGACCATTTCTACCATAATTTTGTCAACACTCCCACTTCATAAAATTCTAAAATCCAGGTTATTTTAAGTGTGACTTATCGGCCACAAGGAAGAACCAAAGGGTAACTACCACCCTCATCATTTCATTTGCATCTCATTCATTCTGAAAGCTGGTTAAACCACGTCTCCTATGATTTACCTCTACTTATTACAAAAAACACCATCTCTGTAGAGCAGATTCCCTTCACTTTTTTGAAAAATCAATAATTATCTTTTTTTTATATTTATGTGTGTTTAAAAATATATTCTTTGTACCCTCTGCTCTTATTTTTTTCTGTTTTCTTTATCTGTAAGTGCACTGTATAGAATGGTTTGGATATATTCTGCAGGGAGGGTGCTATCCTATATATATAATACACCTGTAAGAAAAATATATTGTTTTACTTTTCTGAAGTGGATGATACCAATGGTACATATTGCTATCTGTTTTGGCACAAGCGTGAAAGTGGAAATCAGTACACACACCAAAATAATGAAAATAAAAATTTCTAAGCTGTTCCTCATGGTACATGGTATGTAATGCTAAAAGTTGTGACAAATTCATGGCAATGGTTATTAGGAAGAGCCAAAGAGAGAGAACCTGGGAACAACCCAAGCTAGAGTGTTGTCTCAGATTTCTTGACTGGATATTGTGTGGGGTGTTTTTTGCTGCAATATACCTGTGGGTGACTTATAGGGGAAAACTTTACAGAGGATTGACAGAAAACTTGCAAAGATTTTTAATGTTTTACTGCATCTTTTCTCATGGCAAATCTAGGCAGTTCTGTTATGAAGATATCCAACATGTTAACCTTGATCCTCCCACGTCTCTGCCTTTCATCATTCTCATTAGGATTGTTCTGCCTGTTTCTGTCACTGAGTCATGATGATGTTTCAGTGTGCAACATTCCTCATTAGTACTGGTATGGGAGAAAAATGCAGCAGATAAATATCTGAAGTTCATTTAAGTGTGCGATGCTTTAGCTAACTGAAAACATTTTCACTAGTGTGTGAAGCTGGATTGAATGTTTATGATTTCAGATTTTGTATGCTCAAGGTATTGTATACTGGTTGCTGATCTACTCAGTGCATGTCACTAGAGATTTTCAGTGAAAAGTTTAGAAGTGAAAAACTAATCTTCCTCTCAATTACCAGCATGTTGGGATGTTTAAGCATAAGAAAATAATCTAAATTAAGTCAACAGCTTTTCCGGAGATTTAATGGGCACAGTTAAGCAGTTGTACTTTAACACTTGAAAAGCTGATTTGACCAATGACAATTAGGGTTTTTTTCTTCATTTGAATAAAATTAATAGGAACTTTTATACATAAACTCTTTAAATTCAGTGAGGAAAGACATTTTCTCTGTGGCTTTATGTTTGTAGGTGTAACTCACCAGTACATTCTTCAATTTTACATTTCAATATTTGGGCAATACACTAGAACTTTTAGATTTCAGCAATTAGGAACTTAACACCTGCTGCAGCTCCCATACCAGTCCTGGTATCTCTTGTTTTGTGGTCTTCCGAAACTGCCATTGAAATTGGTACCCACTCTTCTACAAATTCTCTGTGCACTTGAAACATTTTGTGTGGCTTTTTTTGGTAAGTCTAATTTTAAGTCTTCTGATCTTTGATGGATGTACAAATTCATTTAATCAGTCAGTTATCCTGCAATACAGGCGTTTGAGTCATATGCTCTCCACCAGCTTTTGCTTGGTTAAACACCAGATGGATGAAACAGCTGTATAAATCTTTAATCTCTGTGACAGCCTTTCCTTCATTTATTCTTTGACTTACGTGGTTAGTTTCACTTGTGTGTTTTTCCAATTAGGGAGTTAACCAATCTCTGTCATTCAGATCTATTTAACACACTTTGCTTGTCTTTAGCTTAGGGAATTTTACTTTTACATTGATTTTTCAACATATACATTAAATATTTAGCTTGTGTTTGAAGTAATATTGATGTCTCTGATATCTTTGTTCATTACCTCTTAATCTATCAGCATTGTTGATATAATTAAAAACACACATTATCATGACACTTTGTAGTTACAGTTTCCTTCTTTGGAATAGTAAGAGAATGTCTGCTCCAAAACTGTGAATATTATAATCATCAATGGCTTTTTTTCACACCATTTTGGCTGGCAGTTGCACTGTTTTGATAAAATAATGCAAATAATGTAAGTCTACACTGAAAGACAATGGCAGATGCATCCATGGAAGTGTACATACTTTTAAAGGGTCCAAAGAACCTTTTTTTAAAATTGCTGACTTTTATGAACAGAAATTTTGGAACTCATTTGACCTCTGCCTAGAAGAAGCCAGACTTAACAGAAGAGTCTGTTACCATGATTAAAGGAGCTGATTGTAAAAAAGTATGTGTGGTACTAAACCTTGAGGAGATCCTCCCAGATCAGATGATACCAAGAGTGTTTGCAAGTCCAGAAGTACTGTGCCCAAATATCTTAAAATGATCTGGGATACGACTTTTATAGAGACACATAATACATGCACTTGTTCCAGAGACTGCAACATGGGAAATTTTGTACAAAGGTGAGAATTGTTTAAAACATTTGAATATTGGGAAGTCTTATAGAAGGAGGGTGCAAACTTCCCCAACCATACAACTTAGAGAGAAGGTAAAGAATGATTTTTTTTTTTTTAGGTCTGGTTAGAGTCAAGACTATTTCCCCTCCCTGTTCCCAAAAGACCAATTTGTTTTGGTCAGGATCATGGTAACACTATAATCACTTTGGTACTTAAGCAAAGGGGGAATGAGAGGCAAGTGGTGAATGCTGATACTGAGTTAGGAAAGTCTCTTGTGGCACCATTGCTCTATTAGATGCAATTCTTTATTTGCTGATTTTACCTCTCCATCTAGAAATGTCAGGGATTCATGGATTAACAGCTCTGACAGACTTGAAGGGACCTCTAGAGATCATCTAGTCCAACTCCCCTGCTAAAGCAGGAATGCCTAGAGCACATCACTCAGGGATGCATCCAGGCGGGTCTTGAAGATCTCCAGAGAAGGGGACTCCATGACTTCCCTGGGCAGCCTGTCCCAGGGCTCTGTCA
>JAOXNG010000012.1:108556413-108568915 GCA_028566535.1 Scolopax minor | reverse complement strand
TCTCCAATAACGTGTATTATACTACATAGTAAAATTCAATAATCTATTATCCATATTATTTCACTGTAAGCATCACATGCCAGCAGCTCAAGTTCTATTTCCTTTCCAATTTTCCCTGTAAGATCCAAATATTTTACTTTAGGAAAAACATTTCAGGGTACACTTAGGTTGCTGGTGAAATCACTTCAGGTTGATGGTCAAAATTGCCAGCTTGCCTTCCTTAAAAAAGAGAGACAAATCAATAAAGTGTGGCATTTTATTTTATACAAGATAATGGAAAAGTAAATTAGTCAATAATGGGATCTCGGAAGTAAGTCATTTTAACTCTGTTTCACACAACCTTTTGGGATAGATGTGCTTAATATTTACATGGAATGCCCCCACTTTATTATAATTTTATACCCTTTCCTCTCTAAGGCAACAGAGTCTTGGCAATGCTTGGGAAATGGAATTTAAAGGTTTAAAAATATTTTTCATAGTAAAGCAGTGTAAATCTGTGACCAGAGTAAATAACTTTAACAGAGTTTCTCTAGACTTTCACAGTTATAAATGAAAAGTACGGCCCAATGATTGAGAGACTAGGATTTGGCTTTCTGTGGGTAATTATAATCTTACAGAAATTGGCAAATGTGAACTGTTATCAGTAAGCAAATGTTTTCACAATTGAGAAGATGCATGTGTCAAAGGAGATATTTCTTCACAAGAACAAGAAAACTTTTATTGCTCATTTCCATCTTATTTGCACAAAATGTTTCCACCACATCTTTCTAGAAAATGAAAGTATGTAAAAAAACAGAGTCCAAATATTGTCAGTTAATTTTGTCTTAACTATAGTTTTTGGTGAGCCATTTTTTGGTAGCACAGTTGATAATATCTATATTAACTTTAAAAAAAAAAAATGAAGTGGTAAACATCCCTGTAAATGTTTATGATAATGCAAATAAGACATAATATTTTGTATGACAATTTGTGCAAGTGGAGTTGAGTCACATAGGGTTCTGTTCAGCTGAAGAGTATACTCCCACCTCACTTGAACAAAAACGCTTAGCGGTTCAAAGGACAGTTTCACTTAGTGAGTTATTCCATTCAAAAAAAGATAAAAAACCATAACAAATTTATTGCAATACATAATTTTAGTCTCCTGTACATTAATAAACCAAATTTAACATTGTCAAAAACCCTCTTACAGAAACTATTACTCAGTCCTTTCAATAGCTATGCAGATTAACACAAAAAAGATACAGTGATGGTGGAACTATAGAGTATTCCAACAAAAGATGGGCTACAACAGTTAATTTTTACTTTTAACATTGATTTTTCCCAAGGACTTGTATGTCAACACCTGACACTTGGTGATCTATTTCTTTTCATTATGACAGTGAAGTCAGTCATATGCCTAGAAGTGTATGACCCTTAAGACTGGCCTTGCTGCTGAAAAAGTCAATGTTGTGAGAGGCTGAGGAAGTATCACTTAGTAAGAATGGCTTCACATGAAAACTTACTTTGTTTGTGGTGAAAATAGTTACTTGCAGCTGTAAATCTTAGTCCTCTTCAAGATAACTTATATCTCTTTGGCATGACAAAAACTGCATTCCTCTGTAGCATTCCGTCTGGTACCACCCTAACCTTTTTTTCTGTTTGTTTCTCTGGATTATAAAATCTGGTAGGGATGAGTCTCATATTCCCATCTCTTTTTTCCAGTTTACTATCTTGGTAGTATTTATGTACAGAATTTTATTTTCATAGTTGGGATCATGAATCAAATTTACACGATTGAAGATAAAGCGGGTAAGTAAGAATATTTATGACATCAAGAATACATTGTATGATCTATCTTAATTATATTGCCAACTCTTTGGGAGAAACTGATCTCACCTTTGTTCTATGATGAACAGCTTGATTATATGTTACTGCACAGACAGAATATAATGGATTTTGGATGCTGACTTCACCAAGATCCTGACCATATTGGAGAAATATAAGAAACGTGTCAGATATCTCCATGACTATTCATAGAGCAAGGAGAATAACCCAGTGTTAAAATGCGTAAATTAATTTAAATTTCCAAATACAAACTCTTAACAATACTCTACAGGATTGTGTTGCTAGCCGCTAATAATGTTGAACAGTTCACAGCTTCAGCAGATCAGAATTATTAGACTCTTACTTCAAAAAGGAAAATTCTTGGGTTTCAGCCCAAGGTATTCATGGTCCATTGGTATGGCAACAAAGGCCACAGACTCTGCCAAGTGGTTAAATGAAGATGAAAATGTTGAATGTTTTATTTTGCAACATATATAGTTTTTATTTTTGATCACTGTGCTGTTGTGAGCAATGCAATAGGCTACTTATAAGTGCCCACATGCCTAGGCTAACCAATAATTACTATCTGCTGTTTTCTATCTTGCTATCTGTTTTCACACTGCCTCACTAGATTTCACACCACACAAATAATACCATATAAAGATGTTTTACTGTTTTCATAGCTTCCTTCCCACCTGTGCAAGAACATCTGCCAAACTCTCAGAGACTAACGCATGTCCACTTTCCTCATTCCCACACACTGGGTCATCAAAAAACTCTTACCCTTTTTTTAATAAAAAAATCATCTAAGCTGTGTAATTGTTTAACTCACAGATTTGATTCACGGATTTGACAGAGTTGGAAGGGATCTCTAGAGATCATCTAGTACAACTCCCCTGCTAAAGCAGGAATGCCTAGAGCACATCACTCAGGGCTGTATCCAGGCGGGTCTTGAAGATCTCCAGAGAAGGGGACTCCATGACTTCCCTGGGCAGCCTGTCCCAGGGCTCTGTCACCCTCACTGTAAAGAAGTTTTTTCTCATATTTGAGTGGACCTTCCTATGTTCAAGCTTATGCCTGTTGCCCCTGGTTCTATCTCTGGAAACCACTGAAAAGAGTCCGGCTCCATCATCCTTCAACCCACCCTCTAGGAACTTGTAAACATAGATGAGGTCTCCCCTCAGTCTTCTTGAGGCTAAAGAGTCCCAGCTCTTGACCTCCCTTGACCTGCTGGCCACACTTCTCTCCATGCAGCCTAGGATTCCATTGGCCCTCTTGGCAACAAGGGCAAATTGCTGGCTCATGGAAAGCCTGCCATCCACCAGGATTCCCAGATCCTTTTCCTCAGAAGTACTTCCCAGAAGATCCACTCATAATCTATATTGGTGCTTGAGGTTCTTCCTTTCCAAGTACAGGACCTTGTATTTGCTCTTGTTGAAACTCATTAGGTTCTTCTCTGCCCAGCTCTCCAGCCTGTTCAAGTCCTGCTGGAATGTGGTACAATCTTCTGGAGTGACAGCCAGCCCATCAGCGAACTTGCTGAGGATACATTCTGTCCCCTCGTCCAGGTCATTGATTGGATAAGTTGGAACAGTACTGGGCTGAGTACTGACCCCTGGGGGATGCTGCTAGTTATAGGCCTCCAACTTGACCCTGCTCCATTAAAGACAACCATCTGAGCTCTGTCACACAGAACTAAGTAATTTCTGAGTTACCAAAAAATTCTATCCAGACCATCAAGGAAACAACCTAGGCAGTCCTGGGGCTTTGCAACTGGAAAAGAAATTTGCATATGGAAAAGAGTGAGAATAAAAAGCAATAGAAAAGCAAAAGCTTTCATGTCTTATATGGAGAACATGACTCTGGCATATATGAAATAAATCTAAAACTCTAGCTTGTCACTAGACATGCTGAGATTCCAGAGACTCTAGAAGCTCTGATGCACCTGAAAGGTATTAATGCTACTAAGAGAAGTTTGAAACTGTCTCATTTTCAAATATGTTATTCTTTATGGTTGGTTCTTTTGTTTTTTTGGTTTTTTTGCATGTATTTAAAGTCTGTGGAATAGTATAGGAGTTGAGAACAACATTTCTTAACTAGCCCTCTTCTGCATGTGAATAATACACTATCTAAAGGAAGTAAAGGGAGTGCTGGTGTAAGGAACCTGAGGTTTCTCCCTTCTCCTTGGTATTTCAAAGATATGATTTAGAATAGACTCATCGTTTCAAGTTTGACAGCTGACTGACTTCATGCTCTCTTTCTATTAGCTTTTTGACTCTGTGGGCTTTTGTTACTATGTTTCATATACACACACTGGGATTTTTATCAAGGTAAAAGAAATCAGAGTGACCATAGTGTAAAGTAATTTTGTTCAGAGTAGAGACTTTTAGTTATTTCTTCCTTGCATGGTAGCACAAAATGCAGAGTGGTTCATGTCCCTGTACAGAAATACAATCTCACACTTACCAGTGCTTTGATGTGTTTCAACCATTTCTGAAGTATTTCTAAGCATATTAGCTATGAAATATGAATGCATTTTTAATATAGGGAAATAACCTTGAACTTCAACTATAATTCTCTGAGAAAAGATCTGTTCCTCCTTCCAAGTTGTGTATAAGAGTTAAGTAAGGAATTTTTCTCATTTCAGCGTAAATGAACATAAATTGTTCATACCTATAGAAATATCTCTTTGAACTTCCAGCTTGATATCAATACCTATTTTGCTTGCAGTGTGATGCTGGTTACATGTCCTTTGCTTATTTTCTCCTCTATCTACATGCAAAAAGGTCTTTCCTGTCAATATCAGTTACCCACATGAAGCCAGAAGAGATTGGATCTCACCCCATTCCAGCAGCATTTTTCAAAATCCTATAGCTAGGAGATGAAATCTCATTTATTTTATGGCCACAAATTCCAACAGGGAACAGGAATAATATCTTCTTCTTGGAAAGAATTTTTAAGCCTTTGAGACCATCCAACACTATCTTTCTCAAGGAAGTTAGCTTAAAAGTTTCTTAAAGAAGTTAACTTATTAAAGAAAGAGTTTTAAGTGACTGACGTACGAAATTGAATATATGGTTGATGGTAGAGCTTAGCATGTCTGGTCCTCTGTTGCTATGGAACTAGGAAGAATCTGCAATGTTTCCCTTTACTCAGTTTCACTGATTTAAGACAGTGGCGTATGGGAACACACTTTCTGCATTAAGATTCCTAGAATTTTCCTCATCTTTTACCTATGCAGTTTGAACAGATCACTGTCTTATTGTTGTTTTAGGATAGAGAGAAGAATTAGATATTTCGTGAGAGTTGGGAAATCCTCATTAAGCAAGGCAGACTGCAGTAATTCTACTCCACACATAAAGTTGTACTTGAAATTCAGTAATATATTCCCTGCATATTTTCGTCTTTTAAATTTTATAGCTTTTGAAATCATTACAAAGGAATCAAAATTAAATACATTTTCAATAATTCCATTGCAGTTATCATTGGGCAACATAACTAATGCAGCAAACATATTTCATTCAAGACTTTTATACTCTAAACAGTTGACAGGTTTCTTTCCAAGAAAACCAAACCCCAAAACTCTGATATTCTATCCAGAGAGACTAGAGACTTCAATCCAGTTTGTTTAGGGTTACGTTTTGCAGGAGTCAATCATGTTTATTATTACCTACAAGACAATGGCAGGACTCCAGCAACTGCACTCGGTACTTTTTTAGTATATATGTATACGCATACTAATGTATACACACACATATATGTAGTGTATGCATGTGCAATATATTGCTGATTGATAGATGTCTCAGAGCAAGCCTCTAAGACACAAGCATTTCAATACACCACAGCTGGAAGAACAGTTTCCATAGACATTCAGCATTAACATAAAACTTTATTCCATGGATGGAATAAAGCATTGTTTGTACTGCAAAATAATACCTTGGAGAGACACTTCATATCTTAGTTCCAAGGAAGTAATTTTGAAGACAGCAACACATCTTATTCAGTAATCGTCTTGTAAGTCTTGTCTGCAAATCTGAGAGCACTGCAGTTCAGTAGTGGGACAGCAACTATTTCATTTGCCATGAAATAGAAGGAGGAAAATTCCATACTAGAGAAAAAAACAAAAAAAAAAGACGTTTCAGCATTAGTTCTGTCCTGGAGTTCTTGCTGTAACTGAGAGGAACTTTCAATGGCACACCTTAAGAGTCAGAGTCTAGGGCAGCCTAGCCACAGCCTATTACCTGATTGTCTCCAACTACCTCTTAGCAGAAAAATCACATATTTACACGTTGAAGTAAACTTGCGCTTTAAGTGAGTATACTGGTTGAAGGTCTGTCATCTTTCACTTGCTCTGTTTCACGATCTCATGATCAACAAATCTAAATCACTTAAGTTCCACTTGCTACATCAAAGGACTTAGGGCCATAAGTTTCATGTTGCAAATGTACAGATATTAATGTCTACCTATGCAAAATACCTGTCATACATCTATTAATTGCCCTGCTACAGGAAGGCTATGTGACAAGCATGACTGTTTACCTATGAAAAACACTGTGTACCTGTGAAATTAGTTGTCAGTACAATTAATTAGTCAATACAGGTGCAAACGGGAGCAAAATATTAGATCAACTATCCCCATTTGTTGCTTATTTTCTGAGTTACTTAACATTTCCTTCTATAACTAGCCTAAAACATGTAACTTGCATTAACTTGAGTAGAAATTACGAGCAAAGACTTGATATTGTCATTTTCATGACAGAAAATGTATTTTAACATAAGTTAACTGTTATCATGCAGGAACAATTCAGCTACAACCACTCATGTTGTAAGTGTACAAAACACACAGAAGAGTGGTGGCAAACTGACACCTGAAGTCCATCTGTGATACAGGAAGGACTACAGATCATTGCGAGACCATGCCACAGAGACAGAAAATCCATTTTAAGATCAGTATGACTAGACCATATATAGTAATGGAAATATTGTCCACACTTTCTTTACTATAGTCACCAACATCTTTATGCAGAGACTATATTTGCTCTAGTCCATGGTGGGTTTGTCCATGTTATGATAAGCCTACCTGACTTTTCCCACTGACTGTGAAGATGTTTCAGTGATGATAAGGAAATTGGTAAAACTGAGAACAATTTTCCAAAAGAGAAAAATATCTGAAACATCTTTTAAAGAATTAATATTCTTAGCTATGGTGGTCAGACTCCTCTTTCAGAAATATCTCAGCCTGAGTAACAATTTTGCAGACCTGCTGAGTCACTGCAGACAAATCCCCTCCAATAGTAAGGATTTCATGAAAATAAGGTAATGATGTTAATTTGGTTTAAAAGGTATTTTGTGATCTTCTGATGAAATATATTCTGTAATAAGCAGAGAGATTATTACTCAGAATAATATTCTTTCAATCTAGCAATATTCTTGAAAATGAGAAAATCTTTCGAGACATGCCTCTCTGCAAGTCAGGAACAGAGACTGTTTCTCCTTTCCCTTGTTTTATCTTGCCTTTTTAAGCCTATAAGAATCAAAACAAAACAGGGTAGACCATGGTATCCACAGATGCTGAAAGGCCATTCACACAGGAAGAAGCACGATGAAGAGGGAAGGCAAAAGGACTCCTGAGAAAGAAAAGTGAAAAGTCAAAGCTCCAGTACTCACTCCAGCTAAATAAATAGTAGCAATACATATGACAGATGACACCAGCCTGGACAAAACAAAAAGTGGCATATTTTCACGCCTTGTTTTTTTGAAAACCCACTTCTCAGCCATAGCAGATAACACTCCAACTGAGAAATACCGATTGCTGAGAGTCTTGACAATATGGAGAGGGGATTTTACATAGAGAAATTCCTGGCAGAATCTCTTATTTCCCCTTAAGGCACATTATGGGACTCTAGGCTGAGATGATATGGGTGAGGGAAAGCCAATGAAACAGTAAAAGGAGAAGCAAAAATAAAAATAAAAAATTCCAAGGGGATTTCAGTATTACTTATGTATTTGTAATTTTGCAGATTGTCTGCCTTGTAAATAATACATAAACACTAAATTAACTTTCTGGGCAAATGTAAAACTAATACTGATTTGCAAAAAGAAAAAGTTCTTGTCCATGCTTGTCCATTTTTAAAAGTGGAGGAAGTCTGTAGGTCACAGACTGGTCTTTCTCTGCCCTACCTGCTTAGGGAGAGCCACATACATCCTAAGTAATATTTACTGTGATAAAAATGAATTCTCTGAATGATACTGAAGAAGCTGTTCGCTCAAAAAGAAGCAAGAAATTCATATATAGGATTACTGTATTACTGCCATTTGGGATTTAATTCAGCAATGTGTGTGCTTTAAAGCCATTAATTGTTGTTAATTATCTGAGACTCTCCTTGTTACACTGACAGCTTACCTTTTAAGATATACTATTCAAATTTACCAGAATGTACAATGAATAAGATTTTTTCATGGGCTTCGTTTTCCTGTCTTCTCTGGCTTTTGTTTTTTTATGCCCAGAGTGAGGACTGTTGCAGTATACATTCACAAGCTTAGAGGTAGAAGGACTCTCTAACCTGAACCCTTTAGCAATCGCCTTCCATTTTATTGTTGAATTTGTGATTTTTTCAGTCCTGTGAAGTGCCTGGGCTGGGCTGAAATTAATTGTGACTGAAAGAATGGCATTTTCAAAGTTGTTATGACAATCTGCTTCCTTCATTGAGATGCATAAGACCTAGATATTCCATTTTTTCCAAGGCCACTTGCGTAATTCTTAGAAAATATATTGGTTATGTGGTGGATGACTCAATTGTCCTGGAATAAAATACTGCTTTGATAAATCTACTTGTACTTCTGAGTGTCACTGAGTAAGTGATACTCATTCTTAAAGCAGGCATTTCCTGCCAAATCCACAATTGAAATTATTAGTTATAGTTAATAAAAACAGTCCTATGGGGATTAATTACCATTCTCCATATTCAAGTCTCCTTTTTAAAAAGGCTTTGAGTTAAAAGATCAGTTGTCCATTTTGCAGAGGACCTATGACTGGTAGGTCAGATTAACAAACAGGTCAAAAGTTCTAGTTCTGAATGCAATACAGCTCTTTCAAAGACTAGCTTTTAATTTTGTTCTTTTCTTTCTTTTATTATTTGAGGGAAAAGGGCCCAAAGAAACTCTGTTAATGATCTTTGTTACCCTGGTTTGAACACATTCAAACTAGAAACTTATACTTGAAGCATTCACAGTGAACAAAAAGGAACTCACACCATTCCTCAGTGCTATCTATTAAAATACAGCCTTGATTTGTGCAAGCTGCAGTCTTTTTGTGGGCATAGCCCTGTTTTGAACTCTTTTCCTCCAAAGCAGGCATATTACAATATTTTCATAAGCACTGTGTTTCTTCTAAAGACAGAAGAGAAAGGAATGCTTCAATAGGTAATGTGAAAATAAAAGGCTACAGTCTATCTTCTTTGAATTGCTTTTCCTTTTGTAATTTTTCCTTTTTTTTTTTAATTAGTCTTCAGAAAAATCATCTTTTCCAGCCAATAGAATAGATGTATATTTGGATTAATGGTATCTGTATGTACTGTCTTAAATAACCAGTCAGCTCTAGATCCATTGTTAGAGCCTATGGAAAGAGTTAGAAGAATGGAGAGTTTCAGTAAACTGCAGAAGCCAAGTGAAAGCATTGTAGTCAGCCTGAGAGAACAGAGGAGATTGGCAGCGGGGATTTTAGGGTAGGATGGACAAGAATTGCCAGATATGGACCTTGCCAAAGCAGGGCCACAGTGGAATGAATGAGGATCAGGACTGAAGGACTGCAGAGATGTGGAGAACGTGAAGTTCTCACATCATTGAGCAGGTCAAATCAGAAAAAACATGGAGATTTGGCGAGGGCTTGGAAGGGATCACGGAGTGGGCTTTGGAGCTTGAGAGGCTGAGCCATCAAGGATAACTGAGGGCTTAGAAGGGAAGGGATTTGGCACTGAGTGAAAAATTTCTTGTCAAGGTAAATCCAAAAAAAGAAAGAAAGGCAGGATGAGAAAACTCTAACAGGGAACAACTTGAAGAGCCTGTGTTTTGTCTGCTAGACAGTTTTATTAGCTCTCCCAATATACGACAACAACTGCTACCAAAATCATAATATAAAAGGATCATAGCTGTCTTTGAGGAGATACAAGGATAACCCTCACAAAACTGAGGTAAGACATTTAATGTTGAATGGCTTGGTAAGCAGGTGTAACCATGGACTGGGAAATGTGGGGCCTCTTTTCATGGTTTAAAACCAAATGATAACGCAGTTTCTAACTGGAATTGGATATCAAAACACTTTAATCAGAGATAAATGCAATTTTAAAAATTATTGTATTTGTCTGCTCTGCAGGTGGGACAACATTGTCCTGAAGAGAAGTTGGTTGGCTTTGGTTAGATTCTAGCTATGCCATACATTCATAGACATTATTCAGGGCTTGGGGGTCTTTGGGTCCTCTCCTGATGATAACCTGGCATCATCAGTTATTAGATTTGGTAGAGAAAATCAGATTCTTGGTTGTCTCATTGAAATTCATGCAGTGCCAAATGACTGTCTGTCACCATTGCTTGGTGCTCACAATCTGCTGGTCTCAAAAATTATGTATCAAGTATTAAGTTACTCACCCTGGCAATACTCTGTTGTTAAAACTAAATTGACTAAACTGCTCCCTTAATCCATGGAGTTAACTGAAGGCCCTGTGTTACTACTACTGTCAACTGAACCTAACTTATGTTAACTGCTACACAGCCCACCCCTTATCATATAGGCATTCCTATAAATTTCCATACAGAATAGTTCCATATATTGCTATTTTTCACATTACATATACACATTGGGACATTCTCCAGATCTTAATATGCAAACTAATTGTTGATGCTACTGATCTGAAAATTTGTCCAAGTAAAATTACTCACTACATATGTGTCATTATTCACATATGTAGTTGTTCAGTTACCTGTAACATGCTTATCATTATTGGTGCTGATACGTATTAAACTCAAGATTTGGTCTTTTGTGGAAGTCACTGCTTGCCATCTAGTGCCTTGCCCGTAAGTTGTTATAAAAGTATTGTTGCACTCCTGCCCTACTGCAAATCTCCCCAGCTACTCATTTTCCAGCAGTCTGTTGTGAGAGTCATGGTAGCAGAAGTGTTTGTGGGTGGATGGCATATGCTGGCACTAGACGTAGCACATAGCAGTCCTCTAAGCACAACTAAACAGATTTGGTGTGTCATGATGTCTTTTTTGACCTTGATGGCCCAGATGGATTACCCAAATATTTCCATCTGCATTTTTTCCATTGTTTCACCCATCCCCACACAGTACTGGCTGCTGCCCAGGAGTTGATATGGGCATCCAGTGCAGTACTGGAAACTGGGGCACTAACTTAAGTGGTTATTCTCTTACTAGTATTTCAGATGCTCTGGACTCCAGCACAGATGTTGCAGATCTCTTCCTCTAGAGCTGTGTGGCCAGTTTCTCATCCCCAGTATCTGTGACTTCAAAATCCCAGTGATTGGCCTCAGATTTCATCAGGGTCCTTTCACCACACACCCTGGGAGACTCCACCTGAGAAGATGTGCAGGATACATTGTACTCTACCAGCAGCTCAGATACATCAGAGTCACTGCTATGCTGCAGTGTTTCATTTGTGTTGAAAGGCTTACAGTTATTTGTGTACCCCTGCAACCTTGATTTTGGGCATGGGTCACAGTGGATCCAGAAGCTAGCTACAGCTGGAAACTTACACCCACCAGAACCCTGCCATTCCAAAAAATGCTTCTGGAGGAAGACTAGATTGTCACTTGTTTCTGTGCTCCAGATCCCAGTGAGGAGCACTTGCTACCACGATCTTAGAGATAGACATCTCAACCTTTTTGATCATCAACACAGCTGTCCTGCATTTTGACAATCTAAATCCACTGCTGCTTTGCTCTGTGTTTTGCTGTCCTCCGGGCATTTATCAGGGCTTCTCTTGCCTGCCCAGTGCTGTGCTCTAATGTGCTTGCTTTGTTTTGCAGAACATCTTTCTCTTCCTCCAGTTTCCATACTTCTTCCAACAAAACCTAGTATACAAAGGTACAACACTTTAAAGCAATGTTTATTTCCCCATTCTCCTCACACACGTTAAACCCTTTCTGTATTGGTTTCCCAATACCCCAGGAATCTCCATCTTCACCTTCACATAATCCCTCTCAAATGGCAAGATACCATCAGGTCAAGCACTGTGCCAGAGGGCCCCATGGCCTTCCAAGGACTAAGGGATTTCTCTTCAGTTTACAGTTAAACATTTTACAAAGTTTTGTCCACACGCACTCCCATCGACTCACATCTCAGCTTGGTGAATAGCGTGGGTTTACTCCAGTCATCCTGACCTCTAGCAAATGCTGTAGTGCATACAATCTGCACTGTGCTGACCCCATCACTGGAGCAAGGTCTCACCACAATTTCACATCCAGGGCCCTATCTGCTTATCTATTCTCTCATCACAGGCATCTACAATTCCCATAGTCAGTATTCCAGCACTGGCAGGACCAGTCGGTGTGGCTATTAACTGGACTCACTTTAATCACAGGTACATGTAATTTTATAAATTACACAACTCACCTGTTCTGTCAGAGTGCTGATGGGCAGTGGTTCCCAGTGTGCCAGGCATAGTCCTGGTGGAGTGTTGGACGTC
>JAOXNG010000012.1:108545394-108556313 GCA_028566535.1 Scolopax minor | reverse complement strand
TCTTCTCTTCTCTTCTCTTCTCTTCTCTTCTCTTCTCTTCTCTTCTCTTCTCTTCTCTTCTCTTCTCTTCTTCTTCTCTTGCTTTTTATCTTGGTCAAGAAAATGAGATTTATGAGGCACCTACCTGTTTCTCAGTCCACTTTTACTCCCAGACAACAACTTTTGAACTCACTGCAACCTCCACATAATTTCAAATTTGGTTAAAATATGCCAAGAATAAGTTCATGCAAGTTTGTATAAATTGACAGCTGTTTCTGAAACCTTGTTCAAGTGTCTCCACTGAGGGTTCAGATAATATTGGACAGAGAAAAACTAACAACAATCAGAAAAATAAAAAGAAAAAACCTTTCATCTGGAACTTGCAGTTAAGGAAAATAAAGTTATGAGAAACAAGACTCTGTTGTTTAGGCTCAAACTCCATACTCCAAACACCATGCTCTCTCTTGAGACTTACTTTGCATATCAGAGTGGAGT
The DNA here is from genome assembly GCA_028566535.1 of Scolopax minor. Lineage (NCBI taxonomy): Eukaryota > Metazoa > Chordata > Aves > Charadriiformes > Scolopacidae > Scolopax > Scolopax minor. The sequence goes on along the minus strand of JAOXNG010000012.1, from coordinate 108,555,839 downwards.
CATATCCTTGGTTGTAGATTAATTTGAATTTGAAAATGGCCAGAATAACTAAATACTCCCTATTCTTTATTGTCTTTCTTAAATTGAAAGGTGCTCAGTACCTTCACAACTCCCACATTAGCACCTTTTGTGGTCATTAACAGGATGCTTAAGCTCAAGGTGATCCTCTGCTGCTACTCCTTTGCCCTATGGGTTTAGCTAAAGGCCACATCCTAACAATTTTCACCTGTGCTTAATTTATTCTGCTATTCCCCAGGGTTGAAAGCAAGAAGAATTTTCAGCTGTGTGCAAGGCTGAGAATTCTTGAGCCATATGTAAGGCAGGGAGAGGGTTTTGAGTCCAGAGAAGATGGTTAGATCAGATACAGTGCCTCTAAACTTTTACTTTCAGGAGTCTGATTTCAGGAAAGTGATGCAAAGAATTCTCCACTTCCCTTACTCCACAGTGTACAGGAGAACTGAAACTTTTCCATTCCTTTATCCTTTTTAAAACATAAATACAACCTCAAGCAAAAAAGTAGAGCTACTTTGCAACACCCATAGAGTATGTTAGAACAAAGCTAAAGAAGTTCTATCAGTGAGTAACTAAATTAAAGTTTTGAAAGAGGGAAAACTGAAAAAATACTGTTTTCCTCAGTTTAAATGAAAAAGACATTTTGCCTGGTGAATTGCAAATATGTAGCTGAAGAAAAGTTTTGGCTCCAGTACTTCCTCAGATCCTCATCTGAATTCTTCTCTGCAGACCACACTTTATTGCAAATACAGTCATACAAACCAGAAAGTTTTGCTCTTTAATAAAACCAGTGACAATTTTGATTATATTTCTGAGGCGTTTTTTCCCAGACTCATAGAATTGTAGTAAAAAAAGATTGAAGTTTATTGGATTCTGCCGCCCTATAGTGTTCAGTGTGTCAGTCTAGATTTTTAAAAGGCACAAAATAGAGAAAACCTAATGAGAAAATGGTGAAACTTTCTATATTAATCTTTGGCATTGTACTGAACTCGTAGATTTGCCATATGTTCACTATAACTTAGTGTAAAATGTGAAATTGTCCCCCTGTGTGTAAGATTGATCAATTTATCATTGACTAAAGACAAGGTTTTTTTGATTCACTGTAGCAAACAAAATGTTGTCATTCCATATTTAAACAATCAGTTGCCATTTCAGTGTAACAATATCTTCACACAGAGTCATTGTGAATTATACAGTTTTTCATATGTTGAACCACTGAAGGGAATATTCTTAAAAGCAGGCTGATGATCTACTTGACCAGTACTTTAATTCCACTTCCTAGTGGTCTTCAACAAGGGAAGGTGGCAAGTGACAATTCTTAGAGTTGCTGTGGAAAAAAACGTAGCTTTTAAAAGTTCATTATCAAATAAATAACTGCTTTGTAACTGTAAAGCCCTGCTTGTTACCATCAGACAAATTTTGGCTTCTGAGAAGTGATGATAATTCTGTACTCTGAGGAATTGCTGGTGCCATGAAGAAGGTGCTGCATTCTCAGATCTCCACTGGTGCCCGCACTATTTTCCTGGAAGTCCAGTTTGGTCTCATAGGTGAGAGACAGCAGACATTTTGCTTATTCTGGTGAGAAAACATCTTTATGGTAGGCAGTATAACAAGATTAATGGAGATTCTCTAATACTCTAATATTCTCTAATACTTCCTCCTTGCTCTTTAAGCCATTAAATAGCAAAAATATTCAAGATGGATCTCTAAGTTCTTATTAACATTTTGTAGTTAAATGCCTCCATTTTTATAATCTCATATTGTCTTTGGTATAGAATATATCTTCCACATTATTTACAGTTTCTGTGGTCAAAAAATATGCTGCCTTCAGAGAAGTGTGTGAACTAATGTATTGGTATGACACTGATGGAGGACATTCATGGCTGTAGTACATAAAAGCGCACCAAAACTCCTTTCAATGAACAATTGATTTTATTCAGTGATAGGTCTTTACAAAGGGTAAATTGGCTGTGGTTTAATATAACTGAAATTAAAAGCTACTAAATGTCCCATAAGAATAGAGTCAAAAATTAAGGACATTTCTCTTTTACAAAAACAAACATTCTTCAAAACTAGTTGCACTAACTAATCCATCCAAACTGAGTGTATTGTTTTTATAAGCATTTTACAGAGGTGTTGTGACTAATGTGTTTTACACTGTGCAACTGATGAAGACTATGGAGCATATGAAGAGCAGTTGAAGGAGCTAGGGTTGTTTAGTTTGAGAAAGAGGAGGCTGAGGGAAGAACTCATCACCCTCTATAACTACTTGAAAGGACACTGTAGAGAGGTTGGTGCTGGTCTCTTCTTGAAGTAATTAGTGACAGAAAGTGCCTGTCCAGGGAGATGGTTGATTCACTGTCCCTGGATGTGTTTAAGAGTCATTTAGATGTGGTGTTGGGGGATATGGTGTAGGGGAGAACTTTGTAGAGTAAGGTTGATGGTTGGACTCGATGATCCCAAGGGTCTTTTCCAACCAAAATGATTCTATGATTCTATGGAAATTTATATACACTATTCAAGGCCAAAACTAATAGAGGAAACGCATAACAGAGACCTTGTTGAATCTGAGTTTTCATATGATACTACCACAAATTTGTCATGCTGCAGTCACAATGAAATAGTTGCTTTATTCCATCAGCTTCCCAAAGACCATTTCTAGTCCTCCTGTTCTTGCCTCCTGTTCTTGCCCACAGCATCTCTGTGGCATTAAATTAATTACGTTTATCTACAATCCCCTCATTATTCACCTTGTAAATTTTCTAAAAGGTAAAACAAGTTCACTAGACTGGACAAACCACTTCTTCAATCATGATAAGAAATACTAATTAAATCCCTTGCTGCAAACGAACAGTATTTCACTGTCTTTGCAAATGTTACTGTTAGGAGTCTACACCTGCATTAGTCAAGATAGATGCTTCTAATTCTTTCCTGCTATTTATATCTAGGCAGCCTGGGATTTTACTTCCTTACAGTCTCCAAGATGAAATTATTTTTTGGTCATTATGAGTCAAGGTGGCATTACTCACCTGGAATTTAGAGTGATTTTTTAATATTGTGTAATGTGCCTATGGAATAACTTTGGGTTTATTCTGTACTTTCATTGGGATAAGGCTTAGAGCACTGATTAAGACAGATGCTCTATGCTCTAAAAATTGACCAAAAACATAGAAATCTCTTACAAATTTTAAAATATCAAAGACAGTAACTGCATATGGCTGAAAGAGCAGAAGAATTTGCAGAAATTTTCATTCCCATTTCCTGAACTCATACATCAATTTAAGACACAGACCAGACAGATAGACAAATGAGAACCTGTGATCCACACAGCACCAGTAACATACTCAACAGGACCTTTTGCAAGAGGCTGAAGATTTAGGAACGGTGTTTAAAAATTTAGATAAACAGAATATGGTTGATTGAATGTTCATTCATCCCACCAGCACCTTCACTACAGAAGTGCATTTGGTTCTGACAAATTATTTTCCGTTCTATTTGAACAGGGGCTAAGATGTGTAAAATTATTCCTTTCAATTGATTCTTTTTTCACAGATAGACAACATTTTTCATTCAGGACTTCTGAAACAGTTTGTGTGAAAAATGTGCTATACGGTGCTTGGAATTTGGCAGACTTGCTAGACTCTTTGTATCTTCAGTTTCAATCTCACAAAGTTGAATTTGCTTGTAAGCTGTGCTTATGAGTACCTCAGTGGAAATGGAAACACTATATTTTTTTATTTATCTTTTTAAAAACTAATATTCTGTGGCTCTGTGAAGTATTAATAGGTCTCCAATTTTACTTGATAATTCAAAGAATCTTCCCATGGAATTCCTTTGGAAATCCATAAAAATTCTGTACCCAGAAATTCTGTACCCCAAAGGGAATGGCCCAAACAACTCTGATGCCAAAAAATATCCTATTAATGTTGGTAGGTCTTGAAGCAACTTTTAATGCAGTGGATGCCATCATTATTTCTTATATAAAAATATTATTTTAATATTAATTCTTTCAAAGTTATCACAATTGGAATAAAATCATATATGAATATTCTTTCACAATGATTAAATACTGATAAACAGTAGAGGGAAATGTATTATTTGAAGTTCTACATTATTTATTTTTTCAGACTATCAGGTTTTTTTTTCAAACTTCAGAAAAGATAAACATGTTTTACTAATTATGCTGGTTATGCTGAATGTCATGTGAAGGTTATTGCAAAAAGTGAAAGATTGTCTTCATCTTAGCAACTCTATTTATGTTCAGAGGCACTTGGAATACCTTGTTTATATTCATGAATTAATTGTCTCAAAAGATAAAGGAGACAGTAGGCAAGATTGATATCTGATCATAGACTACTCTTCAAGAGTACTGGCAATCTAGATTCATATTTCTTTGGAGGAGGAATGCACAGTGACTTTACATTTCACAATTGTAAATTGACAGTCTTAATCCAGTCCTATTTGTTTAAACCCATTCAATATATAATAAAAGTAACTTTAGAAGACATGTAATAAAAATGTTTCTCTTGATGGCAAGTCCTGTGTATGTAACACTTAAATGTACAGCTTTGGTGTGCAGCAAAAAAAGAAAAAAAAAGAATATTTCATCATTAAGAAAATATCATGTTCTACCCTTCATGCACATATAAATCATAACTCCAGAGAAGCTAACAGAGTTAAAATAGAATAAAATCGATGTGAGAAAAGACTTGAAATAACAGATGTAACACTGAAATCCATATAAATACTTTCTTTTCATTGAATTAGATCGTATACCAGTGATTTCCTCTCTTCTCTGTCTGGACATCAGAAGTTTATCTGAAGAGACTGCAAATATATAGTAGTGGAGTACAAAAATAGAGTCTATGCATTTGTGGAGAGTAATGATAAAGCTCATAAGTAAGGAAGCCAAAACACAAGGAGTGAAAGATGTCTTCCCACTAGAAAGAATTCAGATACCCATTAAAATCTTAGCAACATGGAGGAAACAAGTGGTTTTCTCCCACTATTTTACCCTGATGACTTAAAACATCATGGAATATTATGAAGCATAATTATAGAATGAGTCATTTCCATTCTACATTTTGGGCTGGTCTCCCTTTTCACAGCTTCACCACTCAAGTTTTTAAGATCTACCCATAAAGACTTTGATTCATTCATTCCATGTTAATTGACCTTGGCTTCAAGCCATTAGGTATCATGCTTTATCAGTAAAATTGAACTACAAATAAAGGTATCCTAGAAAAGTCAACATTAAAGGGAGCTGAGGAAACAGTGATGATATTAAGAAATGAAACACTCTTTACAAGAAAATATGACAAGAGAGATAAATGAAATGCTAGTCATTACCAAGAGAAAATTGGGCATTTTTAGAAAAATCTATAAAATAAAAGACTAAGGTACCTTTTATTAGCAGAGTAAAAAGAAAAACAATCAGACTATGAATGTTACATGTTGTGGAATTAATTACCCACTTCTACCACCTTGTGGAGACACAATATTAATTAATATGACAGGTCTATGTAGGAAAGAAGAGCCATCAAGTAACTATACAATAGGTTGGCACCTGACAAAGATGTTTTATGAGTTATGATAACCTTCCTGTGAGGAAGACACTTCAGAAGTATCATTCTGAAGGGTAAATATGAACAGATGTGGTATTCTTACACTGATCAAGTGCATCAGATGATTCAGCATTCATTTTATTCTCAATAATAATTCCTTTGTAATTAAATACATAGTTCTTTTAAGAGACAGTGATCACTTAATACTGTAACATAGAATGAACAAAAGATCTTATTATCACATCTGTTCCTGGAAGATATAACAACTGTGGAACACAAATAATAAGACTGATGTTTGTTTGTACATTGGCCTCAGACACTAACAAAGTCCTGCAGTCAAGTCTGTTAATGCAAACCTTGGTGCCCATATAAACAATAATAAAGACAACAGAGTTTTTTGTGTCTTGAGAGTTTGTGTTGGTAAACTGGGTTCTAAATTCTGAGCCTGATCTTGTCAAATGGGATTATAAAAGTATGAAATCTCATTAACTGAATCAATGGGAAGAAGAAGGAAAACTGATGTTGCCATCTTAATTTTACTGCTCGAGTTATGTGTAGTCCACTGCCCACCATTTCAGCATCTGACAAGGCCTCATGAGCTTAATTCAAAGTTGCATCCAGTATATGCATCACTTCTGTGAATCTTTTTTTAGGTCAGTGTTGGCTGTCCCATTGCACAAAAGAAATATTACAATAGAAAACAGTGCTCATTTCAGGGCGTGAAGGTGACGTATTCTGTTTGGCTAGTTTTTAACACTGGGCAAGCTCTAGTCTTGTTTCCGGGAAAGATTGGCCATTTCTGGCTGGAAATGAACCGCTTTCAACATCAGAAGAATGTCACCAATACAGCATCTCAAAAAGGACAGTTTGTGCATAAATTTCAGGCTACTCCAAAACGCTACAGAGTTTAAGGAATTTAAAAGAAACCTGAATCTGGTCTGTGAATAAAGCTTGATCCCAGCTTCTAATTAACTCAAGAGCACTGCTGATGCAACCTTAAACATGATTTCTCATATAGGCCCCTTTATCCATTTTCAGTTCAGTAAGCATATTTTTAAAAACTACAGGAATTGCTCAACACTGTTTTTTCATGCTCATTATAAGATTCTGCTGCTGACATTTTTTCCAAGTCTTTCATAAAGCAATTGCACAATAAGTTCATATTCAGTATCTCTCACAAGAGATTTCCCCACCTGTGGCAGCTTTAATGAGATTGCATCTTTTCTTAGATTAAGTAATCTATCATCTAAATCCAGCATCATTTGTATGATGAAAGTCCTTTATGCCATCTGATTTTCATTCTTCACACATAGCGTATTCCAGCCTTGCAATAGGTTATGAAAAATCCATCAAAGTATTGACAAGTAGGTGGTAAACTCTGCCCTCCAAGATACAGAAAAATAAAGAGCTCAGGGTAATGACTAGAAAGAAATCTATTTGTGAAGAAAGTGTGTCTAGATTCAGGTGTGCTGAATTAGTTTTTTTCAAGGATGAGCTTGGAGAAGGTAAAGGAAGCACCAGGTCCAGTTTGTGAATAGAGGGAAGAAGTATGCTTTCTGAGGAGACTCAAGCTAATGGAGACAGGAGAGGGGGAGTTTTTCCCCTGTAGTTTGGCTCAGAAAAAAATAATTTGAGGAGAAAGTTTTGGATGCAAGGTTGAAAGTTTGTATTTCACACAGTTGTAATAATAGTCAGGGTGTGTAGATTCTCTATATGGTTTTGCTGTCCCCATAGGCTCCTAGGTCTTGCTGCAAAGAGTTATAGAAGAGCCTGCTCTTAGACATGTTGGTCTCTGATGGAGGAGGACTGAAAAATGTAAGAAATTATTCTGTTTTTTCAGTATTTTACCTGACAGTTTTGTTCTTGCAAATACTCAATGCAAAATAGAGCCAGTATACTAAAAAACCCAACAGAATGTTATACAATTTTTTAAAAAATAAAAAATTGAAGTTGTACTTTATAAAAAGAAGACTATAAACTCAGCTTTGTCTCAGCAGCATTGAGGTAACAATAGTCAAGGGCAAGTTACGTGAGTCTACCACTATTTTATGGGCTTTCCAGTAGTATCCTTCCTTTTTCCACTGCAGTTTGACAGGAGGATACCCTACTGTTTTGCACAGTTTTATGCTTTCTTAAACTGTACAAAGTACTTGGTGCTAGAAATAAACAAAATTCCATTCATGTTCACTTTATCGTCAGTCACTACCTATTTGCTTGGTGTTTTCCCTCAATGCCTCTCACTCTTCTTAGGGTCTCTTGTCTTGGGTGTGGTGGAAGGGCCTGATATATCAACATTGCACACACCTTCTTCCTAACACTGAAAAAGCACCTTTTATTTATTTATTTTACTCTTCCATGAAGTTTGTTACAATGCCATGCAACAAGAATTCTTGAGAATCGTAGATTTTTTATTTTTTTTTTATTTTTAGCTCAGTCTCTGTATTCCAGAATTCATATGAATAAAAGTCTGTATCTGATGTTATTCTGATAGAAAGTACATAATCCTTATAGCAGTGCTAAACATCAGTACTCAGGGACATTGCAAGGCTAATCACACTGAGAGCCAAAACCCCTTCGTGTTTTGGGGAAGGAAAGCCTTGTGAATATCTGTGCACCTCTGGGCCAGAAGAGATAGTGGAAAACTAAAGATATTAAGGAAGAAAATAAAAGGGAATCTTGGATCCTTAACATGAAGCATTTATTAGATATAAATGTTTTGAATAACATGAGCTATTTATTATGTTTTGATGAAAGTACATGTTGATATAAATTGAGATGTATCTTTATCATTCTGTGTCAGAAGCCAATTTATTTCCCTAAAACTAATATTATACTTTGCTTAATGAGATTGCTCTTCTTGTGGATAACAGCTGACAAGCTGGGCTAATTTTAAGATGCTCTAATGTGTATCTCAGTAGAAGCTTCCTAGGAGTTTTTCATCATGGAAATTATTATAAAGGCAGCTGATAAGGTTTGAAATAATGTTTTACAACAAGATCACTTAGATCATCTCAGGAAATTTATTTATGATAACTTTATGTGGAAATTAAAGAAAAATAAAAAAAAAAATTTACTACTTAGCAATTTCTACTTAGATTTCTACAAATTAATTTCTACAAATTAGATTTCCTAATTTCCTACTTAGCAATTTTCTTAGAAATAAAGAACTTTGAATTTTATTGAAAATAATAAGAGTAGGGCAATTTTATTCTACATTTGAATTGAATCATTACATTGGTGTGATTGTCACTGTAGGAATTTTGAGAACAGAATATGTATTGTTCTAGATATTCTTTTCAATAAAATTATATTTATCCTAAGGCTATGACTAATCAGATTCAGTATAAAGAATTTGTGTTTCATTTTCCACCAAGTGTCCAGACTGTGGCAGCTATCTAACAAGACAAAATGAAAATTTATTTGGAATGTTATGTGGAGTAGAGCTGTGAATAGCATCAGCTTTCCTAGGTAATGTTAAAGGGTGATTCTGATTGTAAACTGTTTTGAAAAAAAAAAAAGAAAACAACTTATTGTAAACAATTTGTTTGCTATGGAGAGATTTATAATTTTTTTTTGTGCCTTAGAAACAAACTATATCTACCATTTGTATATTAACTTTCAGCCCAGTAAGAAGTATGTGTGGCAGAAAGTAACTCATTCCTTCCATGGTTCTCCATCAATAATATTTTTGCCATTCTGTATTGGTTGACAAGGTCACAGAAACCATAAACCTCACACTAATAAGCAAACAACCATCACAAACTTCCTGAAGCTTTTGTTTATTTTCTGTGTGATAAACTCTACAGCAGACTAAGTAGATGTTAGGGGAATGTTTTAATGCAACTTCAGAACATCTGACATATAAAAAAACAAGAAAAGCAGTAGAGACTGTGACTAGGTGTTTTCCTGCTCAAAAATCTACATGGCTATAGTGCTCTTTATTTGAGACTTTTAAGATATGCAAGGTCATCTGTCCGTACTAAAAAGTACAAGAGTAATTTCTTTTTCATAGTAAATGAGCAGCTTGCTTTGACAGACGTTTCACTACTGGTTTAGAATTACCCTCTCTTTCCCTGTGCCTTCCTCCAACTTTCTTATTGCAAGGGAGCTTTATTTCCTACTTGAAGCACTAAGGAGACAATTCACATAACTTACAGCTTTCCTTTGTGTGAGTAATCAAGGAAAATGGTGACTATTCCATGCACTGCTAAAAGTGGACTGCTTCTAGGTTAGGTTCAAAAACTGTTCAAAATCATGCAATTACCTGTTTGAAGTCTTGGACTCACACAGTGGGGAAGTTTTGATTTTGATAAATATAATCTTCATCCAAACTTAGCATATTTTCTTTTGTTTAATAGTTTTAGATGAGCTTTGATAACAAATGGTTATTTTGAATATATGTAAAATGGTTTTAAGAGAATGTTTGGAATTTTATTTTATTTGAGACAATATGTTACCCTATTCTAGCTTTCTCAAATCACATTCATTACACACCTAGACTCACTCCAAAATAGTCTCATAGAAAAATAATTAAACCCTGGGATTCTAGCAGAAATCAGGAAAGCAAACATATTCTGCCTGTGGATTTAAAGTAAGCCTTAATAAGTGACTGCACTAAACAGAATAACATGTCCAATGATTTACAATTCACAGCATGTAATATATCCTATAGACCTTCTACTGGAGTTGGGGAGGAAGAACCTCAGGCCCCAATATAGGATATGGGTGGATATTCTGGGAAGTACTTCTGAGGAAAAGGATCTGGGAGTCCTGGTGGATGGCAGGGTCTCCATGAGCCAGCAATGTGCCCTTGTTGCCAAGAGGGCCAATGGAATCATGGTCTGCATAGGTCAAGGGTGGTCATTCTCC
>JAOXNG010000012.1:108501866-108513454 GCA_028566535.1 Scolopax minor | reverse complement strand
GTCCCTGATTTAGGATTCTGGGCTCGCAGTGTACTTCTCATTACTGTATCCTGAGTGTGACTGTTAGGACAGTCTCAAGATTCTGTTCCCCAAACTTTTACAAAAACCTCCAGGAGAAAAGAAACAACCTGAACATTCAGTCAGAGTATCAAAAAGTCCCAAAGCTAAACTATCTGTGATTTCTAACCACCATATTCAAATTCAAATCAGTCATGGGAGAAAAAGCCCTGCTTTAGCCAACACACAGTCTAACATTGTCATATTCAATGCAAATGGCCAGAAGCACATGCAAATCTAAGAGCAGATAATACAGCCAAAGAGATCAGTTTTGTAATTTTGAATAAAATAAGTTATTCTGTGGCCAGTCTGGAAGTGAATGATGGCTTGTTGCTTACAGAGTGAGGGGGTGTCTCATATGCAGAGGTTAAAAAAGGTAAATAAAGACACAAGAAAAGTTAAATAAGCAAAAGAAAATGGACTTAAATATAATCAAGCCTAACAAACACCCAGTATAAAACATTCAGCCTGTCCCCAGAAGGAGAGAGAGGATCATGAGATGGCAGCAGGAGAAGGGTGGCTTCTCCAGCAGCTCCATCACCAAGTAGGATGCCTCTCTGGCTGCAGGGCTGGTGCTCTGGGAAGGCAGCAAAGAGGTTGCAACAGATTAAGAAGTTGCTCCAATGTCACTGTATCAAACCACATAGTAAAATATTGCATCACTCTTCAGGAAGAAGCAAATTTTACGTAATTAAGAAAACCCATCCAAAAGCAGACAACTGAGGGGTTTTTATGGAACTTTATACTCAGCGTTATGCTGCACAGCAAGCATTTTGAGATATAAATTGGAACAGCATAGCAGAATATATGGTAAAAGTTTGGGGATTTTGTCTAGAAATCAACAACACCTTATCAGGCATTTTTAAGCAACAATATTGCAAATTCATCAGACAATAAGGGTCTAAAAAGGTATTGTAAGGAAAAGCATATGTCAATTGTTTCTCACTTACCCCTACCCCTGTATTTCTATTTATCTACCTCCAGATCCTTTAAATAATTATTTTGTTTTCTACAACAATTGGTGGGAGTATATTCAGCTTTCTGAATCCAGAATTCATTGCATAATCTATATCCTGCAAAAATGGAAAAACGCAAGTAAAGCATGGCCTGCATCAACATAGGCTGTTTTCCTCCTAAGTTTTTTTAACCTTCATCATTTGTTCAGTCATTTTACATGGCGAGGTATTGGACTTCTATAATATTGCTCAGGAAAGGTTATAAAGTTCTACAAAAATCAAAGAAATGTCATAGGAAATCATACTGCTGCAACAATGATTCTCAGCCTTTGGAATGGTTATTTTTGTTCAGAATCTGAGAGACTGTTCTGCAGCCAAGGGACATTATGTTAGGAAATGTTGAAGATGGACATAAAAGATGGCATGCATGTGTGTCACGCTATGTCCTAATTCTGCAAAATATTATGCCAGAATTAGTGTAATTAGAACAGAAAGTCTGTAAGGACAGAGGACAGCACAATGAAGCAGTATTGTGAAAGTTTGCAGATATGCCTGTATTTATTTCATGTGAATTAAAGCTGTTAGTCCCCTTTCAGGAACATCCTATTTCACCAGGGTGGGAAAAAAATGTCATGGACAAGAAACAGACAGTCATTTGTCTAGGTCCTTTAATAAGAGGTACTGAGCTGCACTGTTAAAAGGCTGCACTGACTTACTCTCTTCCAGAAGGAAAATGTGTGGGATGAATTAAGACACTCCCATGCTGTAGTGGTTTCCAGGACAGAGCAGTTTCATGTCATTCGTACTGAATACCGAACTGAAAAGTTACCCTACTGCTTTGTTGCCTTCCTTCAAATTTGTAAGAAAAATTGAATCACTGTTCTCAGTTATTAGAAATAAAAGAAGCACTTTGGGAACCGGGACAAGTGAGGCTGCCCCAAAACATCAGAATTCTCTCTACATTTTATCTGGATGATTAGGGGAGGGGAGGTAACTAACAAGCTCAGTACCATAAGAAGGTGATGGAGCCCATAGGCAGAACTAGCCATTGGATAGACTAAAAAAGCTATCAGTCTCATAGACCTTTAGAAAAACAAGACTTTGTATTCATGAAGTACAAGAGGAAAAAATGGAATTTTTTTTATTGCAATTATAGTTTTATTATTAAATTTTCAAATAATAAAAGCATTAATAAATACCAGAAAATACATATGATTAATACTTGCTGTTCACAACATAAATTTTACATTGGAACTGATATGAAAATAGTTTTCAGCTGAAGAAAAGCTTTTGATATTTCAAAGAGAATTCACATTGAACAGGAACAAAAAAAATCAAAGGTTTGAAAGTATTAATAAAACAAAATTCTGAAAAAACGACAGTGAATCAAATAAACTATTTAATGTAATTCTTTTTTTTTTCATTTCTTATTATCTTTATCTTTCTAAACAAGAATTATTTAGAAAAAAAAAAAAACCTAGGGGGAAAAATCTCAAGAAGACTTGAAATATCATGACTTATATATAGCTCTCATCTGCCACCTAACAGTTTGGTTTCACATGCAAATAAAATTATATGAATCAGCTGTGGCCTGTGCTTTATGGATAAGATTGCATCCTATACCATGAAGTAGAGGTCCGGAATACTCCTAGCGGAACACCCTTGCATACCCAAAATTACTCCAAAGATGTAGCAAAATGACATAGAAAAAAGAGAGATGCCTGTGAAGGCCAGATAGCATAGTGTTAACTCTTTTCTGAAGGTCTTTCAGTAGACAATGGAAACCACATCATAGGGAGCAGGAAAGATCCTGCCATTTGACATAATTGTGCTGTAGTCCATTTCCACTGACAACACTCTACAGCATAAAATTCATTATAAGCCCGCCAAAAAATAGAAGCTGAATCTCAGAAATACTTAAACATCTCATAAAAGAACCATCTGCATTAATTAAATGGGTAAAATTATATGTGGCCAGAATGTGTATACAGAAAACACAGAGCAGTGGTGCCATTGATTTTTTAGTGATCAAAGGAAAAATTGATGGATTAATGCCTTTCAGTCTCAGAAAAAACATTTTGTGAGTCTTTCATTTAATATATAGTGCTCTAAAATCCAATGGCCACCTCTGTAAATGGTCTTTTCTTCCCATAGGAATAATTAAAAATGTGTTTCTGCATTGTAAAGAATATCCATCTGAACTTCTGCAACTTCCTTGCTAGCATACTGCCATACTCTATCCCATGCAGCAAATATTTTAAAAAAAATTCATATGAATTGATCCATTTGTTTCTGCCTGTATTCAGCCTTTCAGCCTTGCATGTGCAGAGTTAGGATAGCATATTCATAAGTACTAATTATCTAAATGAAGAAGTCTTCTAGATAAAGTCCACTATTTTCGTCATCCTACATTTTCTGAATCAGAAAAGTGATTCTTCATCCATATATCCTATTTTCTGTCCCTATTTCCTTTTATAAACCTGTAAATCATATAAATAAGAACATGCAAAGGAAACAGCTATTTTTAAGTAATGCTAAATACATTCATTGACAACTCTCATTGGTGTCTCTTTTTCTGTACATCCTTGGTAGATCACAAATACCACACTGAGCAAGTGATGTTGAAGATGCCTGAAAAAAACAAAAAAGGGGGAAAAAAGTAAAATTGTTGTCATTTTGTGTCTGATGGCTGTAAAAAAATTACTGCATTGCTGATGTATACATCTAATGTCATATTTTTCAGAGTTTTTCAGTATATACATGAATGAGATGCTTAGAGTAGAAAAGACATACAACAGGATTCTGGATTTGGGAGATGGACATTTTCCTGCCTGTTCATATCAAAATATGCATCCTTCCAAGTAATGTTCTGTGAGATTAATTATATTCCTATTGAAATAAAGGTGTAAGTATTATAAGCAAATTCATAAATTAAACAGAAAACTGCAGGATATTTAACTGTGTTCCCCACGGATTACTGTATAGGACAGCTGTTTCCTTTTACATTATCTTCTCAACTAAGGATCAGAAGGGGAAAAAAACCCAAAACAAACAAAAAAAACCCACCCCAAAACAAAATGAAACAAAAAAAAAACCCAGAACTTGTACCTCACTAGAATCTCAGGTCAACATCATATAAAAATCAATGAACAGAGAAGAAAGAGAAGCAGTAAAAAAAGAATATTGAAAGACTGAACTAAGAGTATATAAAAAATAGGTAATTTTCTTAGAGAAGAAGCTCTTAATGGAAAAGATAGTAATCTCAGACCTACTAGAATCTAAGAAAAAATATGTAATGGCTTTTGATATAACATTTCAGTGGCAAAGAGAAACAGTAAGACTGAAAAAAAATTTCTTGGTGACAGTAGGGCATGGAAGAACTTTTGAAGGAGCATGCAGAAAAGACCAATTTAATTCTGGGTTGTTTGGGGAAAACCCTGCTGCCATGAGTCTTGCTTGAAGCACTATGGTAGCTCACAATGAAAATAGAGCACCACAAAAGCACTGGCAAACCGGAATGGACAGGAGACACAATAGCATTATGAATAACACCAAAAGAAAACATTAGTTCCATGTACCAAGCTGAAATGAATAGTGCAATTGAGACTGCAAAGAGCACATACAAGAGAAAGCAGAAGAAAGTAGTCCCTTGTAGTAAGTCCTCCAACTATTTCCTAACAACCTTGGACATGGTCCTGCTTTCTGTGTGGAGCTTTTGAAATTTTATATTCTTCTGGGTTTGACTCTTAAGGTCAATTTCTCTAACATTGCAACAGTTCACTCAACAAAGAGAAGATGTCACCCTGTTCCACTGCCATTTTCATATCTTTCACCTTTTCACATCTTTTCACAACACTGCCTTCAAAACAGAAGCAAAAATGAATGATTCTATCATGTTTTCACTTGGAACAAGCTTCCATTTTAACTTTCCCTTTACACATAATATTCCTTCAAAAGCTGCTCAAAAGGCAGTGTGTGCTTTCAATCGTACAAGGGAGGAAAGTAAGAGAGAACTATGCTGGCTATAGTCATTAAGCTATACTAGGTTCTGAAATAACCATCTGACTGAATGATCCATAGTTTCAACTAGTAAAAACAAGAGTGAACAAATCAATGAAAGTTGGAGCTCTCAAAAAACAGCTACATTCACAGGAGACTATTATAATAATTGCTTTCTATATTTGGTTTCACTGGTGTTTTTCCTTCTAAACTGAAGTGGTGTGTAACTTCAGAAGCTGTTGCATTCAGATTCAGAGAGCAAATCTTCAGTGTTGGTGAGAAAATAATCTAATTTTTTGCCAACTCTCATTTAATGATTTAACAAATTTTATCACAGGAAAAGCTATGTAAATAATAGGGGATTTCAGTTTGCCAAAAATCTATAGATTTTGAAATATGGCTTAGATCCAGTTGGAAAGGAAACCAAACTTTTTAAATTTACATCTGAAAAAAAAAAGTCCAGGAGAGATGGGAAAGAAAAAGAAATGTTTCTCTAGTATTTAAAATAATTTTATTTCAGTGTTCAACATGTAAACTTACTATAAAACAAAACAGGATTTCAAAATGAAGACAGTTTTGCCAAGCAATAACTGAAAAGCTTTCATCAAAAAAGTCAAAATGAGTTATTTTGATTTTGTTGAAACTTTGTCTCTGCTCTTTTAAAATTAAAGCCCAGCCAAAAATACCTAATTTCATTAAATAATTGATTTTCAACAGAACGACATAATGTGATGGAATATGGTTCTGTCTAAGTCTCTGTCAGCTTGTCTTATAAGTCCAGACTAATAGGATTCTCTAAGCAAATACTGAGAAACTCCTCACAACAGCCCTATATAATTATCTGATGGCCACTTTGAAATTTACGTTCTCTACACATTAAAATCCTTCTTTTATCTTGGGGATTACAAGGTAGAGGTTTGGAAATTTGATATCTATATTGCTCAGTTATTTGAAATGAATACATTAAAGTCTATCAGATTGCATTGTAGCAAGCTCTAGTGGTAACAATGTGAAAAATCAATAAAGCAAAAACGTAAATGCAAGATCTAAACAGTGATCTGCATTGTAGCATAATACAGCAATAATTTAATCCTCCCTGATGCTACAATAAAGAAATGATCCTTTTCCAAGAGGAGCTTTCAAAACTTGAAATTTCTGGTAACTCATTTAAAACCAGTATGTGATACTCCATTTAAGTCTATATTTAGATTTGTACTTACACCACCTGTGGTACATTTTAGGAATTAAATATAGTCTTAAAATTGGCCCAGTAGATCAAGAAATAGTCTGCATAGTAACATGCATAACATATCTAAAATACCAGTTTACAATTACTTGTACAGTGGAGTCTTTTTAATTGTTCACTTTTAATGTATTTTGCTGTATGAGTTCCAGTCACCTTGTTCCAGCTAAATGAGCAGTCATCCTCCTGTAAAAAGACTGCTGGCTTTTCTTCCCTGTCCTCCTTGTATATGTGCAGATAGCAAGCATCTCTCATAACTGTGGCAATTTTTAGAAATTATATTGCACTTCAACACTGAAACCCAGACATGCCATTTTCCCCCCACTACATTTTTTATTCCTATTTCCAAGCAGGAAACTCCACAGGCAGAGATGTTCTCTTCATAGTATGATTGCTCTTACTGTGTTGTATCCACTGCTGCAGTGAAATGAGCTTTTCCTATGCATTGATGGGTTTAGGGAAAGAGTACAAATGCATTGCAGAGTAATTTGTGACCCTACATAGCTGAAACTGTCGAAAAATGCCATGTCTGTCATAGAACTAAGCTGCAAGGAACTTCAACCCCTCTCTGGCCTCCTTACATAGGTTTTCTTGCAATTTTAGTCACGGAGGGAGTTAACAGAGGAAAAGAGGTGCAGTATTGACTTGGGCTTGAAGTATGGTGTGAACATAGCCACTTGTGGAGCCTTATTCCTCAGTATGGTGCAATACAGGGAATGGTCCATTCTTGCACTGCAGTGCTCCAAGGGAGGGGACTCAGAACCCTGGGTATTATCAGGAACTCCTCTAAGGCACCCAACAGCAAATCCTAAAAATAAGAATGTAAGTTAACGCTTGTATCAAGTGGTAGAATGGAGTATAGTACTTGATCCTGGCTTGGTTGGAATTCAAAAGAAAGTTCAAAGGTCAACATTTTGAACTTAGGTGTCTTGAAACTCTCATATCTGCATAGGTTTGTCTATACAGGTTTACATCTTTATATAAAGTGTGTGTTTTCCTCAGTACCTCTGCTATCGTCCTTCAGAGGACATGAAGATTATAGGCCTTATAGGCTTTAATGCATAAGTATCACTAGGACCTACTTTCTGAAAGCAAGTAGTTCTGAGATCGTTGAAATTGGGATGAATATGGAGAAGAAAAGGTGTAGAGGGCATAGCAGAGGAAGACATAGTGGAAAAGATTTCAGAAACACAATCAAGGGACCACAGCTGAAAACTGAAGCTGAACACTTCATCTCCATGGCCACTACATAGCTAAGCTCCTTGAAGCAATGTAGGACCCAGCTACTTTGTCCAACCGCTCTGTTGTCTGCCTGCTCTGGTTAGAGCTTTTTTTTTTGGTTTTCTCAGCAAAAAATCTTTCATTCTTCCCTGCCTAAAGCCAGCTTTCCCCTCTTGTAGATGTTTGGCAAAAGGGTTCACTGACACAACAGATGCGAGCACACTTTGTACCTGGTGCATCTGGCTGGGAAAATGCACCTGAGAGATAAGAGAGAGAAATGCCTGGGAGGGGAGACACATAGCAAGGATGTTTGGGAATGCTTTCTCTATAATTGAGCTCTCTTTCACATTCCTTTATGCTTACTTATGGTCTGTGTTTATCAATGTAATATTTCATAATCTGGCTTTTGATATAATTAGACTTTGGAATTCCCTCAACTGGAAGTTCTTCAAGAGAAAACAGTAGGGTTTGGGGGAGCTGATTTATGATCCTCTCTTCCTTTCCAGGTCTGTGAAATATTGCATGAAACTGTTTTGTCCTTGTCTCAGAGCTAAAACTACACAAGAGTGTTCATAAGAGCTTCATCAGTACCTCCCAGAAATTATGTTCCAAAGGTTTTTGTGCTCACTTGCACTTCCTAGTCTTCTGCTGCACTATTTTTCCCCAAGACAGATCAAACTGGTTCACATCATCACATCACAATTTTTGAAGATGGAGCTGCTATAGAAAGGATGCTTTCTAGCTTGCAACTGACCTATACCGACATACATTTGAAAAAAAAAAAAATAAAAAAAACAAACCAAGAATGCAAAGCAGCCACACTACAAATTTCGAACAGTAAATCTTTGGCAGATTTTAACATGTTGATCCTTTCTTTTTTCCATGTTTTGTTTTTTTTTTAATCATTTTTTTTGCCATTTTTTAAAGGAAAGCTCAGAATTTGCCATGCAGAATAAACACTTTTAACCAACTATGGTATTTCAGTATAATTTTAATAAACTGGGCAGACACAATTCTGCCAAAAATATTGACAAAAGAGAACCTACCATGGAATTTGTTGTACAGGTTGAATTATAGTGGAAAACAGAAGTAAGATATAAAAAACTTTTTCATTTTTCATGGGTTAGGAAAAGTTAGCAAAGAATATGGTAAATTGAATAGTCATTAAGGAAATGGGAAGTGATATTTGCTGTGCTTTAGTACAGGAAAGGTTTTTCCACATTTCATAATCTTGCTGATTGCCTTTGTGAAATTATTTTGGGGAAACAATTACTATAATTTCACCTTCTGTATGTCTTATGACACAGTACCCTAAGTCTACTGAAAACGATTCATAGAGGTGAGATGGGTTTCAGTTTGAGTAAGCAGTCAACATCTTCATCTCATTTGCATGAAAAATCTGGCTTCATTGGCATGAAAATAATTCTGTTCTGTACCCAATACTGTTGCAAGCAATGAATTTTATTAAACTAAACTGTAACGCTAAATTGAAAATAAATAAAAATGAAATAAAATCTTCAGTAGGTCTTCTGAGACATGAAATTAGGACTACCCCCTTGAAGTAATGTTTGACCATGCGATTCATAATTTAATTGGATCCCAGCATCTTCCCTAGGAGAAAAACAGTGAGTTCATGCTAAGATGAGAGGGAAATGTATTTTATAAATGCTCTAAGATATCTTTTTTTCTTCATAGTCAACCTGGGTCAACAGGCTTAACTGTCACTTTTTACTTTTTCCTAATACAGCCAGTTTCTTGGTAATCCAATCAAGCAAACAGCAGGGCTAAGGTACGGAAATAGTCATTGTTTCTCTCCAGCAGATTTCAAGATTATTATTTTTTCATTAAAAAAAAAGAATATTAAAATCAAACCCAGTACCCAGAAAGCATTGTAATAATAATCAAAATTTTATTGACTGTTTCTGTTCATCAAAAAATCTGTTTCTGTGAATAACATTATCCTAAAAAGTCTTTTTTTAGTGTAGAAGTATTGTTTTTCAAAAAATAGTTTCTTTCAATAAAATGTCAACAGTAAGCAACCCTCAACAAAATACAACAGAGACTGGTGTCTTTCTATGATGGATGATGTATTCTCATTATAGATTACTTCACTGTATATACTCAATAGCTTATATGAAGCCAATTAATTGGAATCTTTTGCAATGACTATCACTATAAAATATTGATTATTGTTATTATCATGCGTAGAAGAAAAAATGTATTATTTTCAATATTTTAAAAAGCTGGTTTCCTCCCACCTAAAAGCCAGTTCTATGGTGGCAATTATCTTTACCAGTCTCAAAATCAGCTACAATTTTTTTCAAATTTGTAAATTTTATTATGCCTGTAGACAATGGAGATCCATCATTTCCACCACAGAAACAATCCGTTCCAGTTTCCAAAGAGACCATAATGGGGAATAGGGGCCACCAGGTGTGACACGTCTCTCAGGGTTTTGTCCAGAGATGCTCTCATTAATGAGGGACAGATTACACCCTTTTACTGAACTTGTTACCATGAAGAAAATGAGCTCCAGAATAACGAGAGTGACAGACATAAAGGCAAATTAAGCTGAATGTGTTTGCATCAATATCATTTCATACTTAAGTAAAACAAGCAATGAATTATGTGAGACATGCAAGGAATAGAAGACAACAGTTTTACCATCCCAAAGTCCTTCAGGGTGTTTGCTCATGACCATGCAAGACAGTAGCCTAAGTGTGAGGTCATGGATGAGGAGTTTTAGTTCTGTCATTATGACATGGAAAATCTCACCTGCTTAAGTCAAAATCTTTAAACACAGTAAGCAGGAAAGAAAAATTATGTTGTTCCATAAACTGTATTTTCATCTGCCATCACCTACTGGGAATACCTTTGTGTATTGCCAGACTATAACGCCAGAAAAGAACATTTTTTAAGGCTTTTTTTACCTGACTTAATTTTCTCCTCAGTTATTAGCCTATAAATCAGGATTTATTATTAGGCATCTCATCTACAGAAATGCTAGAAATATGACCCAGGCTTTAAAAAGCATTTCTGACAGAGCCTTAGAAAGGCAGACAGGGATAGTTATTGAGTGAGAGGATTTTGCCCATCCCTTCCCCTTCTTCACCGTTGCAGATATCTGTGTTATAATCCACTTGCTCTGTAGACCTCCAGCTGTTACAGCTCCCACCTCAGCCATTCCATACAGCAGATTTCCAGCATTTTCCTAGTGAGTTTACTCATCTTGCAACTGTTCAAATGTTTTTGTCTATTAACACACTCATTCTGCCTGCTTTTTTTTTTATTTTCACTGGCTTCTCTTTTTTTACCTACATTAGCTATAAGTTTTTTTTCCTTTTTGCTTCAACTACCAGTAGGCATAGATACAAGTGTGCACGTACAAGTGTATGTTTACAGTTATATTCAAGTGTGTATAAACAGGTAGAGCTGGAAGACAGAAATGTCATGGTGGTGAGAGCAAGGGTGCTGGAGTTTGCATCTGTAAATGCAAATATCCCTGCCTAAGTTATACAGTCAATATATAACGATTCAAATTAGCAAATATAATTTATAGGTTAAATCCCAACTTGGGAATCTGAAATATTCATAAACTTGGTTTAAAAAAAAAAAGGGGGGGGAAATCTCAATGCTATGATTTGTTTGCTATAATTTATTTCTATGAATACCATAATATCATAGCAGCGTACTGAAATCTGCAAGTCTACTGTGTAAGTAATATGCATTCAGATTAGGTGAAAAGGGCACAGTCCAGGTCTCATTTAATCTTCAGCATAATTAATGTATTTTTATGTACTATGTACACATCTTATCCACATGGACACTGAAAGCACTTTAAAGTCAGACTTTAAAAATTAAATCCTATGACTACTACTACTAATTCTTCCAAAATTCAGCTGTTTTCTGTTGGGTCAAATTAAAAAAAAAAAAAAAAAGCATTATCATTACCATCTCTACTATGCTCACAGAGATAAAAATAAGTAAGCAAATAATATTTAGTCTGACAAGACCTAGCAACATTTTTTAGCTATCTGATGTGGTAGAGTGGCATGCTAGCAGGCACCAGGCATAGGACACAGATACTTGTGACCCATGCTTCTCCACCACAC
>JAOXNG010000012.1:108445268-108460912 GCA_028566535.1 Scolopax minor | reverse complement strand
AGAAAGTGGTGTTCATCCTCACAGCATCTAGAAGATATAAGATACAAAATTTTGTGTCCAGTCTTTTTCATGCTCAAGAACAAACTGACTGCTGAGTGAGTTTCAAACAGGTCTGAGTGTTCCCCATGGTCTTCCAACATTATTATTGCTGATGTTATGGGAGCTGTAGCAGCACACTATAGCATTGGTCATGATCTAGGGGCCTGAGGTGCATAGGGGTATATTTTGACCCACAGAGCCAGCCAGCTGCATTGTAGCAAAGCTGTAATAGTGACTTTCCATCACTAAAATAATATAATGCGATAATTAAGTATCTTGACATGGAGCTGTTTGAGTCATTCCTTTTTTCAGATTATAATCTTGGGATGACAACCTTGGATACACTTCCAGACAATCTCTCTCCCTCTACTTTCACCCCTGACATGGATCTGTGCACGATGAGTGGACTTGCTCCCCTGAGATCTGATTGGAAATGGGCAGGAGACATGCACAGTACTACAGTACTTTCTCTTCATCTGCGTAGTATTAGATTTGCTGCAGTTGTTCAAATGTCCTGTAGCTTGGCTATGAGAAAGATCCATGGTACCCATGCTTTGGTGTCAACTAGAACATAAAGGTTAAGTGCCACGGCATAGTCATCCTCTTTGCTCCAAGCTGGAGTCACAACATCATGATCAGGTTCACATGTGGACAAGGGGCAACAGACTCTGCATGAGCAAGCTGTTGTATTAGAGCATGATGGGAAAAGTGGGGCCATAGATGAGGAAGTGTTTAGATGGGGTGCATGATATTGCTAAATACCCTGGCACACCAGAACCATTTGGACAGCCTGAGGAGCAATAGGCACTCTCAACTTCCCTGTCACACAGAAGTCTTTCCATCAAGGCTGGAGAACCAAGGACTAAGAATAGTGAAAAAAATCCAGTTAGAAAGTTTCTGTGGAATGGGATCAAAGACTGAGAAGCAGATTAAACTGACTTCAGTATAAAATTAAAGCCCCAGAGCTTGCATTGTAGGAGAAAACCAAACAAAACCTTAATTAGGATTCACTAAAAAGGTATTGATAGAAATTAATTCTGTTAATTATCAGAGAGTAAGACTTCAGCAAAATCTCTGGCAAAATGACACAGACATCTTTGTTTGCAATGTTTGCCACCTGTAACCACCACAATACATACCTCCATAAAGGGGAAAAGAATAAAAGATAATGCAAACCATAAATAATGCCTTGCAAAAACATTCTTTGTTTGCTAGCTGTAGTTTCACCTGTGCATAAAAGCGCCATTGCCTTGCCAGCCCATGGCTCCAGTGGTGCCACAGACAGAGTCTCAGCTGGTGTTTTTCCACAGAATGTCTTTGAATGAAAATGTGGCCTTCCCCTGTGCTGAGGAAGGCACAAAGTTCACAGCTGGCCATGTGTATTATGAAACAAGTCCAACAGACTTTGCCTGAGCTTCTTCCTACTGTACAGATTTCCTGACAAACACCAGAGGGATTGGTGTTAGTCTCTGTCGCGGTTCTTGGAGAACGCCTGAGGTGAGAAAGAGTGAAAGAATGAAACTTCAAAGAAAAGACTTCCTAATTCATTCCAAGCAGGGATCCTGTTTCTCTGTTGGGGTCATTATACTGTCTCCACATGGAATACAACATTTCTGAATGACAACACCTCTAAGAAATTTATTTTGCTCAAGAGTAATTTGGATTTATACACCATTGTGACCTAATCACCCAGATGAAGTCATATCATATGCAAGAAGAAGGCTGCATATCTTGCTGATAACCTCCAAGAAGAGAAATACTACTACTTTTGAACTCTTTCTTTTCCTCTCTGGGTTCATTTATAACCTTCATATATGGACTTATTTGAGGCATTCTTCAGAAAAGGAGAGAAGATAGTGCACATTGATCTTTCTAGTTTTCTCCTTATTTATTTATGGGTACAGCTGAGAACTAATGAATCGATTTGGAGGAGTAGTGCGATTTTTTCCTTTATTTAATTTTTTCGGTAGTGAACTAATTTATGGGACATCTTTATCTCCTAAAATTATTGTTGAGTTTATTTTTTAATTAATTTGTGGTCTTGGATTTATTTTCCAGTATTTTACTTGGAATTTGTGCTATTCATAATGTGCTAGTCATTGATTTGGTGGTATTAACAGCCAACAGGATGACAAATATTCCAGCTGAATCTTTTCTTTTGAATATTTAACATTCAATTTTAAAATCCTGCTCAAAGTTGGGTGGCAAAAAGATGTATGCAAAAGATTTGTGAAAATGGATTGCAGTGTGTTTACACCATTTGCTTAATTCCTATGACTGTTCAAGAGAAACTGGCAAAAATAGGTCTTTGATGAAGTGAAAGCGCATCTGTTAAAGGAAATTTACATTAAAATAGAAAAAGGGAGTAAAATTTATCTTCATACATAACAGCAAACCTGTCATTTTCTGCAGGTGTAGACACATCATCATTGTTCCTCACCTTTCTTCAGAGGTACGCTTGTGAGGTGTTTGCTAGATAGCTGTTTCCGAAGAGTACTCTGATAGACACATTACTCTGATCCATGTTGATCCCCTTAGTAAAATATTACGTAAGCACTTCTCAGTACATTATAAAATTAAAATCATTACCATTTGACATATGCTGAGGGTCTCACAGTGGCAGTACACCAACATTGTTGGAATTTCTTAAAGATTCTGGATGAAAACATTCAGCTTCAGAAGTTGCAGTGATCTTTGTGGACCTTGTAATGACAGAGAAAAAGGAATTCATCAGAGATCTGATTAAATCAGTGGTTACATTTGTTATTTCACAAACAGAATAAAGTGTCAATCAATAATGTATATGACTAGTTCTTTAAGAACGAGGTTCACAAAGTTAAAAATAGTTAGAAGCCTAATCAACTGGTATAAATAATATAAATAAACAACAACAATAAGAAAGAAATGTCATAAAAAACTGAAGAATGTTTTATTTAATGGTCCAAAACGTTTCTTTACCCATGATCTAAATCAAGAATCCAGAGATAACATTACGCTGGCTGAAAACAAACAAAAAACAAAAAAAAAATATTTTAAAGGAAAAATTAAAGCAACTATGAAAATGTATGTATATAGGATGTAGAACCAAAGACAATTTTTTAAATAATATTATATTTAGAAGCTTGAAAATTAGGAGAAGCCAAGGATCACATGGAGGCTTACCTAACTCTCATAATTAAGATCAGTTGGATAAGACTTGGACACTTGGGACAGTTCTTAGCTGATTTTTCTTGATCTTTTAAATAAATTTGAGAAAGAAAAAAAAAGTCTAGTATTGCAGTTCTTCGAGCTGAGCTCATTGCTCCTGGGAGACAGTACAGGTCCATTAGTAGAAGAAAATTGTAAAAGCAATCAATAACCACACAGAAAAGACGGGAGTTTTCAGCAAACATTTCTCTTCTGTATGTAGAAGGCAAAAAGGTTTAATGTCCCTGATCATGATGATGGAATAAAGTCCTTTTCAATAGTAACACATTAAAATGTTAAACACATAATAAAACTACAATATTCTGAAGAATTTTTTATTAGGTGGGCATAGGTAACTTGAAATATTCTCTTTAAAATGCTGATCTAGTTCTCTGGCCAGTAATGTTAATTTTCAAGTAGTCTTGGAACACAGTGTATGTCCCAAAAAACTGCAAGAAAGAAATCATGAAAATATTTTTAAATGGATGAATGGGATAATCTCTCTTGATGTTGATTACCAACTAAATAATGCAACAACTGATTGAGGAGAGTTAATGGACAGTATTAGAATTAATATCAATCAATATGGCTTACAGAAAATAAATCTTGTCACATTAACTTCTTTTTTTTTTTTTTAAATGAAATCAGGCAGTTGACCTAGCAGTACCTGACATTTGATGAGGAATACAATGCCTTGAATGGATTAAAATCTGGCTAACTGCTCAGTCACAAAACATCATTATAAACAAGCAAGTATCCCTGAGTGGCCATGTTGCTATTGGAGTCCAACAAGGATTCATCTAATCTAAATATGATTTACACTCTAGCATAGAATTTTTGTTCCTCCACTACCTAAGTAGCACAGGCAAAACCCTACAGTTTCTTCTCACAGTAATCCAGTGACACATTTCTTTCTGGCCCACAGGCTAGACCATGTAGCATGCACAGCGCACATGTGGTGCTAGCAGTGTGCACCAGACTTTCTAGTGGTGGCAGGAAGGGAGAGCATGGAGAGATGCTTTTCCAGCATTTCCAGAAATGCATTCCAAGTTATAAATTAGATAAAATATAATATTGTTTCACTTGATGAAATAAAAGGACGGACATAGATAAAAAACATGCACAAGATAGTAATCAAGAAAGGAATAAACATCTATTTGTTGCTTCGGTATACATGATCCATTTCAGAAGAGAGTAATACAAGTAAAGGCGTAAGTGATAAGTGATATGGAAGAGAGACATTAGGATACATGAAGCAGGTGATGTATGGAGGAGCTCAAGACCATTTAACAGAGACTACATTATTCCCATCTATAAGTGTGATTTTTAGAGTGAGTTGCAGTACTGCCATTCAAGCTTTCTCTCAAGAACAGAGATTTCAATCCTGAAAAGCAGATTAGCCAGTGAGCACAGTATTTAGGTAGAACTGAAAAATATAACCCAAAAGGGCTTATCTGCTAATTCTAAAACATTAAAGAATAGTATAAACCTCTTTTGAAAAAGTGTTTTCTAAATGAATGTTAAACTCCAAGGGGTTATCCAGGGAGCTATATATTACACTGACATTAACACCAAATGGGTTCATCTTGGCTAATGTTCTTACAGTGAATGCCAATGTAATTCATCACGAGTGGCTACATTTCATCAGGAAAACATCCTTTGAATGTCATGGTTCCAGCACTTGGGACCTGAGAGGAGTTCAAGATGTGTGACACAAACCACTATCACATTTTCAAATGCTATTTTACAAGTGAGAGATTAATCTGATGTCTGTTAAGTAGGTACGCAAATATTTGATTACTTGACAGGAGTTCATAGTGTATTGAGAATAATCAGTCATATTAAAATTAAAGGAGAGCAAATTTTAATAGAAGATTTTTTTTAAACCAAAAAGACCACCTTTCTCTCTGAAAACACATTTGAGATGAAGTTTTTTTATCCCCCACCAGATATTCCCAGATTGTCCAGATTTTGGCACTGTTGTCTAAAGTCAGGACTAAACTCATTTCAGAAGCAATAAATACAAAACTGAAATGGGCAACTGCTGCTGTCTAATCCAGAAGCAAGGAGATCATTCCAGTGCTGTTGAGGAGCTGTTCCCATACCTTCTGGAGCTGGTACGTTCTGAACGCAAGGGCTGGCTATGGGAGAATGCAGAAGGTGAGCCTCAGAGTCACCACTAGCAGTAGAAGCCTGTAAACATTCCTGTGAACACAGCTGATTGACCTAACATTGGTCCTCTGGCTCAAATTATAGACTTCTTATTGCATAGAAGTATACATGTCAGGTCTGGCTGGCGGAGACTGTGGAAAGAAGCCAGGCTTGAAGTGCATGGAGAAAAGATGGAGAAACTACCGATGACCATCCTGTTTGCTCAAATTTTTCACTCTTCTACATTGTCAGTGTATATGGAAACCTTCTGTGAATTGTCTTCTATTCACAACTGTGTAGATGGAGCAATAGTAGCTGGGGAGACCCTGAACCCCAGGAAGACTAACCTCTTCAGCTCAGGTCCCTGACATTGGCTGTTATGACATTACTTAAGAGCTCAGGGTGGTAAAAAGGTTTTTCAGATGTTGCAGGTGCACCATTCTGTGATGTTTCTCTTTATTTACTGTACTTGAACTGTTATTTCACAGGGTTTGCCCCAAACCAATGCAGAGATGTTGCAAGTTCTCTTTTGCCTGACAAGGGATCAGGTCAAGGGAGCACATGTCACAACCAGTACTGACAGGTACACCTTCAATTAATCAAGCTGTTATTGTTAACAGTATTAGGCTGCTGTTATTATTAACAACAGAAAACTATTCCCATGGTGCTCATTCCCTTACACAGTTCACAGGCAGACTCTCACTCTCGCTGTTGCCCAGCTGGAGCAGCATCTCAGGATCCAGACCCAGCTGTTGACTGGGAAGCAGAGGGACAGAAAATCCCTCAAGGCGTCTCTTGTTTCATCAGGCATATGTATAATCCCAGTCTTTTTTTGAATAAAGCACATAAAATCCTTCTTGGATGCAGTCAGATTTGCACATGCCATTATTGATGGTAATTTGTGTTGGTGACCTTGTGCAGTTCGTGATGTCCTGAGTTTGTCAACCCTGACGAATCCAACAGGATAACTAGCCTCTGAAGTTTATGAGTTCTTGGGAGGCTTTCATGTCCTACCACTCCGCGTGTATTTTTCCTCTCTTTGACCTGCTATTTTTTGGTAAATGTTTCTCTATCCACACCCTACATCTGTGGACCTGAGTTACACAAATTCACGAAGAGGTTTTTATGACGCAAAACTCTCATTTCAGACACATAAAAATCTTACGATCATCAGAGTGCATAGCAAGTAATAGCAAGCACTCTCAAACACCACCTTGTTAAATTATTTTTACTGATAAATGACTATTTCTACATACTTAAGATCACAGAAGCCAACTGATGTAAACAATGAGTAACAAAATGCAGCCTAGCAGATTGCACCCATGCTGGTAGTGAAAATATTTCATTTTATATTCTTCTACTGGCATTATAGAGGTCACATACCGTGTTTAGTTTGGACCTGTTATGGTGATATTACCTGTATACAGAGAAGGGGGATGTAAGGTTAGAAGGGCAGGAGGAAGTGATGAAGACAGAAAGGGAGAAAGGAAGGAAACTTCTTAGAGATTTTCTGGCCCTTCTTGACCTCAACTCATTATATTATTCCTTTTTTGTAGAAACCTTGAGCTAGCTTTTTCTGTCACAGAGAAGGAAAATCTAAGCCTCTAAACTCCCAAGCCCTAGATCTAGCTAGACAAGAGAAGCTAACACTCCTTTCAGAATTTTCTAGGGCAGTGTGCTGACCTTGGCAAAGCAGTAACACCATGGTATTGAAGGCACAGTCATTTCTGAGCCTTCTCTTCTAGCTTAAGGGCTCCATGAAATCTAAGCTTTGAGCTGGAATTGGGGCAAAGTCTTAGTGTATGTTTCATGAGGGTTACCTGAAGCCAGTGGCTCAACTATATGTTTTAAACTAATCTCACAGAATCACAGAATTATATGGGATTGGAAGGAACCTCTGGAGATCATCTAGAGCATGACAAAGTGCCCATAACTTTGTTGGAAGCAGAAGTTCACACATTTGTAACAGAAGTTCAACAGCAATGAAAAGTATAAATGGCACAACCAGGGCAAATTCAGTATTCAGAAAGAGTCTCAACTAGCTCCATCTGTGGACAAACGGTCCTAGTGATTTTTCTGGGGTGGAAACTCTAGCCACCATCAGGCATTAATTTCCTTTGCATTTAGTTTAAGCTATAATAGAAAAAAATGGAAGGTTTTGTAAAGTTCTGTTGCAAACTTGACTTCTCATCTTGGGGCCTTGTAGCTATACCCGGGGAAAATAGCCACCGGAGAGCACCAGTCATCACAACTATGCTGTGTACATTTCTGGGAAGAGCTAATACAGTAGTCTCATCTCCTTATTTTGTGGCCAATTTACCGAATTAAAATTGCTGTACATTTTGGCTAACAGGAACTGCATGTTTACATCACGTGGAGGCACCAGAACTAGCTCTGTCCTGGTGTGTCTAGACAGAGCTGTGTCACAGTGGCGAATTAGCTCAGGACACAGAACTCTTACAACTGCTTCAGCCTGGCACTGTGCCTGAGGCAATTAATCTTGCTTTGTAGCGGGAATAATTAGTCTGGGGGAAGTGCAAGTCTGACCATTACTGTCAAGACCAGAGCTAGCTTATTCAAGGCTGTTGTAGGTGGCTCTGTATGGTGCAGTGCAGTGTAGCATAAATACACCTACAGTAAAATGGATGGCAAATCCTTAAGGCTTGAACCTGGGGGGCTGAATTTCATCTTCATTAAGGCCTTGGAGTAAAGCAGCCTTAGTGTAGGCATGAAAGAATGTAATCATCTTTGGGAGAGGAAGAGGTTAACAGACAGGATGGTAAGAGGGAGCCTTGGGGCTGTGCCTAAGGCCCTGGGATCTTTGGATGTAACATTCACGGAGCTGAGGTCAGCTAAAGTTTTGGGTCAATATGGAGATAACAAACAGCCAAACAGAAAACCCGCTGTGCACTTCTCCTACTGGGCATTTTGCAAAAGCCCATCTCACGGAAAATTCACAGGTGCCACATTAAAATAAAAAGAGTGAAATCCCAATATTAGTTTATCAGCCAGATGAACAATCTGACCCAGCTGGCTGTGCAACCACAGGATTGTTCATACCACCGTAGGGGAATGAATAGGGGCAGGGAGCAGGCAGGGAGGCAGAGCTGCCCTTTGGAAGCAGCCTGCAGTGAGACTGAGCGGTGGATTTACAGTCACGGCGATCTGCAAAGGATGGAAACAAACAGAAGTGAACAAACCGTGGGTGAACAACTTTATTTAAAGGCCTCCTACAAGCTGAAAGACAAGCAAGTCTTTCTGATAAAAAACACCATCTTGCCATTTAACAGTGGCACTTGGGACTTTTCTGCTTTCTCATCTGGGTTTTATTTCCCTGTAAGTAAATATTGATGTGTTTATTTCAAAAATAGTGACCCTAAACTCTTTTTCACTGAGACTTCCATGACTTTTCATTTTAAGCGGAGAAATACAAGGGTTGCTTTTATTTGTTTGTTGTTTTTGTTTTGTTTTGTTTTTTTTTAAAGAAAAGCAGAGTTGTACAAAGGATCAAGGAGGGCCACTGCATGTTACCTGAAAATAATGGATTCAGTTAATCCTGCTGAGGTAAATGAAAGCTGACTGCTTAAGAGAGCTGCTGCACCATATTAAAGTTGAATGAACCTGGGTTTCAAGTCCTATAGAGATTTTGAGGTAAAACCTTGAGACGCAAGAGGGTTTTACTTGGAATATAGGAGCTGCAAAGTAAGTCTACATGGAAATAAATGGTATCTCTTCTCTTATATGAATCATGCTTTAACTCATCTCTGCAAAAGTAATAGCTTAGAGGTAGCAGAGATACATGAAATTTTCCAGATGCTAAATAAGAGATGATGAAATCTTTTATAGAGTTGTCATCACATCATTATATTATTTGCATGCAGATAGGATAAATCAGTGTTCTAAGAAATAAGGCAGGGAAAATAAATACACTGTATGATCTGCAGATAATATTTTCCAGTGGAGCTCTATCAAAGTTTCTGGGGTTCTCATAAGCACCATATGGGTCACTATTCACAGTGGTGAGCTTAATTATACTTCTTCTTACCTTTATGTAAATTTTGGATGATTTCTAGATTTTTTTTTCTTTATTTGCCTAACAATAGTGGAGAAAAACCACAGTGAAACCAGTAAACTGTAGATGTAAACCACATGCTTCTAATGACATTAACCCCTGCCAGGTGCCTGGATTGGCAACACTGTCAGGGCTAAGCTGATTGCCAGATTTGAGAGCCGCAATATCCGAGTAACAGGAACAGCTAAAATTTTCTTACCTTCCCTGGTAATGGCATAAGGCAATATCCTTTTTCTTTCACCATTTGGGATTTCCATGTCATAAAAGAAACTCTTTTAGTTGCAGGGACATATGACACTGGCAGTGACTGAGACTTTCCTGCCTTCCTGTGGTGCATCGTAGTTATGGACTTCTGGCCCTTTCACAAAGTTGCACAGTGTGTTTATGGTGTCATGAATGAGGATTTGGTATTCTGAGGGCAATTCTAGATCAAGCATCTACCTGCATGATAGCCTGTGGTGCAGGAAGAGCAGACTTACTCTTCATTTTTCCCTTCAGGTCCTTGTGTTCACATGAAATGAAGTCAAAGATGACAAAATAGTTTTAATATTGTCTCTTCATCTTTCTTTAATCACCAAGGTCCTGCATCACCTTGTAGTTTCACAAGTTCTTGAAGAAGAATTGCAAAGAAGGGGTTTAACAATACTGACACTGAAATCCACACCACAGCTCTGTCTGTCAATAAAAGATATGGCAATGTTATTGCTGCCACTCTACCAGAGATCCTTGTGGACTCCCAGGACTGGCGTCACAGGAAAAATAAGCCACCCTTCCTCATCAGTGACTGTTAAACATTTAAAACTGGCATTGCAGGATATGGTAAGATCCAGAAGCTATGGGTGAGATTACACTACTAGGGAGGGGAGAAGGGTTTATTCTGGCAAATGGATGTTATTCCATGCCACTTGTCCTTAGGGGCAGAGAATGACCCCCACCCTTTCAGTTACTAGCACTAAAACCCTGCTGACTACAAGGTTTCAGAGGAGATTTCCAAGCTCACGTATTCCCCAAACCCTTGGAGTTCATTGGAAGTGCCTTAGCCTGCCTGCATGAATGTGGCACTCCCATGGTTGTCCTCAAACATTTAGATTAGATTGCATTGCTGCCTCCTCTGGGAAGTAGGGCCTGGACAGTCTTTTGCTGTGGGAAGAAGAGGTAGGAACACCACTACTTCTCATAAAACTACAGCAGTAATGTTCTTACTGAAGATCTTTTTTGGCAATTCAGGGAATTGCACCTTCAGAACTGAAGAACTTCTAAAAAGTAGCACCAGGAGATTAAGTTGCCAGGAGTGAGTTGCAATGGCAAGTGTGACCCATGAGGACATTTGCTTCTATGCACATGAATTCTCACATGGCATCGAAGAAGATTTATCTGTCATCTGAGTAGTTACAGGGTGACTGCTGGAAGATTTAGAAGACTGATTGTGCAGCATGAATAGGCTGGGTGTCAGTAAACCAGTATTAATTGTCTCATCACTTGCTATGCTTTGATTATTTTTGAAATAAAAAGAGAAATATTACAGTCAAGGAGCTAGAAGAGGGCAGAAAGATGCTGGTTTTGTAACAGCAGACTTAGTGGTAATTACAGAAAAGCACGTTGGTGTTGTATGACTAAGGCAAGCCATTAAGAGCCTGCTGTGACTGCACTATTGTCAGAGAGTGTGCTGCTTTGTGTCAGCTCCTGAGTAAACCGCACTTGGCTTCAGTATGAGTTTTAAATGAGTTGCTAATGCCCTTTCTGAATCTTAGGAAAGTAGTTTGATTTGGGTGGTACATGCCTGTTTTTCAAGACAAAGTAAATAATAAATGAGTAGTTGTAAGGAGCAACAAAAATCTGAGTTTGCAAGTCCTATCAGCTGTTTCTACTGAAGAGTTATTATATCATGATATATTCATATCTTGCCACAGAACCAGGGAAACAGCCTAGAAATTTCCACATGGCAAGACAGTTTGCTCCTGAACTTCTTCAAGCATGTTTACTTGTTTTCTGACAATACAATTACCTGGTGTTCTTTCCAATGCAGCTGTTGGTGCTTCTGTTTCTTTCAAGCACTTGTTCCTTTCCCATAGCTTCTCAGCTTTGGGGAGCTGGGAAGATCTGAACACATACTTTCCCTTTTCCATTTATCCTCTTCATCAGCTTTTTGACAGTTATGAAGAAAATGACTGTCAAATGCTCAGGACATCACTAAAATTACTAAAGAAGCATTATTAGACTTAAAGGATTAGAAGACAAAAACATATTAAAGCCCTAAATATATTTAAGGTTTCATCATAACCCAGGCACGGGTTCATAAGGGTAGATTTGCCTTTCAAATGACACTCAGGGAAATCCATCTGCTCCCAGCACGGTAAGGTGGTGAGGGCATTTGTCTAAAGTTTGTTCCCATGGTGACTGTGCCAACGAAGGGAGAGAGAAATGAATCTTCAGGTAGTACCACAATAAGCCATTCAGCAGCACCTGCTAAAGTTAATGTAGGAACAGGTAATTTTAGCTCACATAACATTTCTGAAGGGCCTGGATGCTTATGGAAAGCAATTGGTGTGGGGAGGATCCTATTTGTATGTGAGCCCATGTGTGGTTGCCTTCTCCAGAAGAGCCATGAAACTATTAGGGAAAAATATGTTTCCTGTACCAGAGAAAAAAAAACATCTCTCCGAAGAACCACAAGTGATCCTTCTTGGTAGTGTCAATCTTATGGGAAATGGGAAAACATGTCTGACTGCAACCACCTCAGAGCAGAGATTCCTCAGTGAACCTAAGACTGGTAAAATATTGATCTGTTTATATTTCTTTTGAAATAAAAATGATTTATCTGAATGACCACCTACTGGTTGTTAGTAAAGTTCATTATAATTATTCTGTGGATTTCATTCGACTGTTGTGTGACCTACTTCAGTGGAAGTCTCTTTCTACTCACATTGTGTTTGTTCCTTGCTCTAGAATATGTGCTTACTGGCTTGTCAAGAACATGTCTTGGATATGTTTCCATTGTTTAAACTCACTCTTCAGTTATTTTATCTGATTTCCAGAGAACATTTTTAACATTGGCCTTTGAGAAGCAGGTTAATCTGAACGGCAGTCACTCAAAGTTATACCTCTCTGGACAAAAAAAATGCATTTAAATGCATGCAAGAATGTGTGAACCTAGGTCAGATTTACGGGAAGACAGATGTGTGTAGCCTAGCTGAGATGGAAGCAGTTCTGGAGACAGGTAATTTCAGTAAATTGCAAGGCCTCCCGTTCTTTTCCAGTGGGAAACTTAACATGACTACAAGAATACTTCAGTCTTAAAGATCAATTTTTTTTTAAAAAAGAAAACACTCTTCTGCAAATATTATGTTCCTGTCCATCTCTATGCCCTAGTAAGTTGAACACTTCTTGTATGCTTTCCATGGAACCAACTTGCAATCATTTTGAAGAATTAGGAAAATCAGAAACAAATAATAGAATAATTTGCCAGTTATTGAAATTGATGGAATGGAATGGAAGTGTTAGCAGATTCCAGCCATAATGATTGTGTAAGCATATTATCTATATTGGACAGCTGATTTCATGCATAAAATGCGACTTTATGCATCATTCCCATCTCTTGCTTATGGGGATGATCTTCCATAAAAGCTATTCTTAAATTGGCATTATTCTTGCATTGCATTTTAAATTCTCTAATTAATATTCAGACTTTGCCCTTTTTCCCCCCCTTCTTTTTTCCTTTAGGACAAAACCGTCTGTTTCAGCCTATTATAAATTTAGCCTTGTAACACAGTTACAAATCTGATCAATGGCTTGTGAATTACAAACCCTAATGATCTAATCTATTGTTAAATATTCATGAAGGAAGCTTGGAGAATAAGCATTCCCCTCCTTTCTAATGGATGTAAAAGGACCAACTGTATTTAACTGATTGATCATGTGCTTTTTCTTATTACAGAAGGGTGTTGCAAAAGCCTCTACATTGTGAAATTCTTATTCCAATCTGCAGCATTTATTCACCATTAAAGAAACCAGCAACACCATTCATTTTATGTATATATCTCACAATTATAGTAATGTTAAAAATACCTATTGTTTATAGCAGCTTTTCAGGTGTAGTCCTCTGTGGGATACAAGCTATAGCAGACACAAGGATCCACAGAAATAAACATCTTCCAGCCATGAATTCTGAAGTTCAGGATCATTTCTGGTTAAAGGATCAAGGACAGCATATACACACAGAATTAATGTCCATCCCTACTGTCTCAAAATGATATGGGAAATATACAAAACTATAAGAAATTTCAGGTATTTGTTGATCTGAGTTAGGTATTTGTAAGGAAAGGCTCTATAATGAGATATGCACTTTTGCCCACATCATTTTCTTTGCTCAGGTAAATGGATGTCCTTTAAAATTTCTATACATTTACCAATATGAAGAAGCTCAGATAACCTTAGCAAGTGACTCTTTTCATGAAACACTATGCCAGGAGGCTTCTGATTCTCTGCAAACATTGAGAAATGGAATTAAGTGAATAATCATCATCTTCTGCCTGAATTTCCTATACATTTTTTTTTGACTTTTTAAAGTTGTCACTCTAAGCATCAGTCGGGGCAGAGGGGGCATCAAAAGCTACAAAGTTTGCAAACAATAAAAATATCTTCCCACACCTTCCAAACTAACTGTATGATTAAATTAGTAAATTTGATAGGCTTGGGTTGACTCAGCGCTCAAAAAGGGCCTGATCCAGAAGTCGTTATGCAAGCAATGATCCTCACTGAGATCAATGAAAGTATTGCCTGTGCGTATCCTCCGACATCAGGACTCATCTATGACTCAGAGTCATTCTCACTTCTCCACTTTCTTCCCTTACCTCAAAAGATCCTAAATTTGTTCCAGCCATAATGTCATTAGATTTAGTCTATTTTGGAGCATGCAACCCCAATTTAACACCTCTCCATGTATACTGCTGTGCTGTCCTGTCTAAAAAAAGTTTTACTACAGCGGCTTCCTTATTTTTGCTCTTTCATACTTATTTTGTAGGACAGAACAATACAAAAGGCTCACGCCTGAATTCCAGCCACAGGATAGTTTCTAACAAGGTAACAAAAGAGTGTGTCCTTTGCTTTCCTGCAACCCACCAGGCAGCTGAATTGTGACTGCTGCAGAAAATGGAGCAGGCATCTGGAGTGTTTTGCAGAGTGTGCTCTGACCTGTTTGTCCCTTTTGATTTGCAAATGTCAGGCAGTTTAGGATTATGAAACATAGCCAGTGAGATTTCACAGGAAGGAATTTGTCTCTATATACGCAGGTAGAGTCTCTTCTCTGCATGTGTTGGTGGTGAACAAGAAGCTGCTGTTTTATAATCTAATAACATCGATATGCAATGATTTTATGAATAGCAAAATGTAATCTAGTCAGGGAAGTGACGTTACTGTGTAAGAAGTTATTAGTCTTTCCTGCTAAAGTATGGACTAGCTAAATAAGGGATAACAAAAAAAAAAAAGATAATAAATTCTTTCACCTTGGCAATAGCATAAATGCCATTGAAATAAAGAGTCATGAAACTTGCATCAGAACAACCTACTTCCAAGCTGTTACATGGATGTTTTGCCGCTGGTGTCACTGAACAACTCAGAAAGTGACTCGCACTCCTGGAGGGGAGGGAAGGTTACAAAAGTCCTGCACAGCTGACAGATCTTTTTCTTAGCAGCAGGTAAGACAGAAATGGATGGTGAGTATGATCCTGCCGCTTACATCCCAGCTGCTGTGCAACTGCTTTAGGACAGTGAGAACATCCAGGGTCAGCATATGGAAGACAGACATACACCATACAGCCTAGACATAATTAGAGACATTTTATTGAATCTTTTCTTCTTAAAGGATTTAGCTCTAAATGAATTATGCTTTGCTTGTAGCAGGCTGTTTGTTCACATAGGGTCTGTGGACATCCCTGACACCTCATATCTCCTGCTCATTTAAAAATGCTTAGGCTTGTTTCAAACTCATCTGGTGTAAGTAGAGTTATATGGTGAAGGCTAGGAAGTGAAGGCTAGGAAGCCTGTCTGAAAAAAACGGTCAATTTGGAAGCTTCTAGCACTCTATAGGGTCCATGCTCCTGGAGATACTGTGCTACCTTTGGTTAGAAGCCAGTATTGCAAACTGTCAGGACTAAGAGAAACAGTGGATCAAGTTAACCAGTGTGACTCCGTAGGTTGT
>JAOXNG010000012.1:108394454-108408344 GCA_028566535.1 Scolopax minor | reverse complement strand
ACACCAGTCATTGCACATGAGAAAAGTTACAGAGAGACAGCTCCCTAAAATCAATTATAGTTGTGCAGTATTTGAAAGTTTCCAGACTCCAAATAGTTATCCAAAACACTGAAATAATATTGAATGGTTCTTTAAAATAGCTTTCCACACAACATGAGCCAGGGAAAAAAAAAAAAAAAAAAAAAAACCACATTTATAAGCAGTGACTTATTATATTTCTTAGGTTTAGCCCAGTTCTCTTTAGAAAAAAAGAGATTGCTTGTCCTTACATATAAATAAATACCCTCTAGCACTTCTTATTTGGGTTAGTGTTATGCTGTTCTTACTTTGACAGTCTGTTCAAGGCTGGGAATAAAATGAGCCAAGAAAGCCCCAAACTATTTTAGCTTCCTGAGAAAAGTGAAAATACCAAACACTGAGGTGCATGGGTATTTCTTTTTCTCATGCTTTGATTGACAGGCAAAATTTATTTGGTTTAGCTACCTTCATTTATTCAGGGGAATGGCTAATGTGGAAAGTGACTCCTGAGAAATGCTTGACAGCACTGAAATGCTTGGTTGGGAGTAAATCTTCAGCTGGTATAAGCTGGCAAAGCATTAACAAGACAATGGAGCAAGACCAGCTTTTGCCAGAAGAAAGACCATCATTTCTACAGACAGGAAAGCTTTACAGTCAGTTGATTCAGGTTTTTCTCCTGAAGGTGGTACCACCTTTCTATACTCTATAGGTTCAGAGGGCTGCAGCTTCATCTGTAGAGTAAAATTTGCCTAGAAGCAACTGCATGTCCCTGATGAAGAGTTTTGAGTGGACACTTTGTAGTAGCTTCCCATCTAAGGAACAAAAGCGACTATTTAAATAGTGAAAAGAGCTTTCAATGAGGGTCACATATGTCCTGTTTCTGGATTAAACTCTGGTGGAGAGCAATATAGTATTTCTTCTGCATTAATTACAAGTTGCACCATCTTCTTTCTAAGCAGGCATACACAGATGAACCCTCTCCAATGGCATCATAAATTTTTGACGTGTAAGTATGACCTTTAAAAGTGAAAAAAAGAGAAACTTGACAAGCCCTGCAAGCTGCACACCATTTACACAAGAACTCTGTAGAATTTACTCTACCTATGCCATCTGCTTATGCTAGTATCTAGAGGGCTATGTTCATCGGAGAAAGGGCAGAGTTGACAGAAAATGGTTTTCTTTATTTCAGAAGATTCACAGAAAATAGCTGGGACCTTTTCAATCTAGCGTCTCACACCTTCTCTTCCTGAATAAGGTCAGAATGAGACCTCATGGAGAAAAAGATGTGACATTTCATGAGATTCCAACAGTTGAAAAGTCCCTCTCCATGTCAATTTTGAATGACAATTCAAACACTACTGTGAAGCCTGATTTATGAAATGTTTCAGTACAAGCTCATCAAAAGAAATTTGGTTATCAATGCTTTTACTTATTGTCTTGAATTTCACAAAAAATATTCAGAGATATTTGATTGCCATGACATAAAGATTGACATAACAAAGTCCAAATGAAAAAGGATAAACTATTTCTGGACATTACCAATTCAGACATTTTGACTCTGTTGAAATGAAATGTTAGAATGGTTTGATAACTCCCCATCACAAATGGTACACTCTTCCCAAATGGATCTCTTTCCTGAAACATGCTCTCCAGGAGAAACCCTCATCCTCATAAGTGTTTCTAAGCTGAACCTCCCATGGGATATCTACCATGTACAACACAGTGGTAGGTAGTCAAAGGTCAGAGTGCTTCAGAAGCATGTAAGATTTATGGCCATGGGAGTAGAGTTCTCTGTCTGGGTTGGTTAGCTCAAAGACGGAGTTGTTTACACACATAAAGCACCATACAACCCTTGGCTTGTTACCTTGTGTCAGACAGCTCCACCAGCTTACCCAGCAGAAGTGTAGATCTGTCGTCAGTCATTCCCATGCATTGCTCAGACCTGCACAGCATGCTTTCTCTCCTGGCACTTGTTTATTCTGGCACTCAAAAAGCCATCTGATTACCCTGCAGAAAAGAGCTTCCTCACCTCAGCTGTATTAATATCCCTAGTGCAATAATTTCCTTCTGTCCCTTCCTCACCCAGGTTTTTTGGCTGTTACCCATCTTGCTTTCATTTTCAGAGACAGTACAATCATTTTATTCACATTCCATGTCTGCAATGATCACAAAACCACACCTGGATATCAGCATGCTTGATTAATAAAGTGGAAAACAAAAAATGGAAAAACTCTGTATTAGTGCCTTCCCCAAGCTTTCCCAGGGCATCTGTGTAAATTTTTTTTGTGATCAGTTCTTCCCATGGCAAGAAATGTCTTTACTTGTGTTGAATGCAGTCCAGAATATCTCACCCAATCTTAACAATATATAATAGTAAGTCTGTAAACAAAGACAGTAGGAATTTTGAAATATCAGCAAGCTTACTGACTCCAAGGATTTTGTTGTCCTCAGATACTTCAACACTGGCATGACTTTTTCAAACTTAAAAAAAAAAAAAAGATAAAAGTTACAATTAGGGCTTCCTGATTTAATTGTTTCTCACTCCAACACATTACAAGTGCCATCACCTATAAAAAAAAAGATTGTAAAGGTTATGAGGAAAGATGGAAGATATAATTTTGGAAGACCAATCCCTACTAGATTTAAGATTTGAAACTTCTTGGCCAAGAAGTTCCTAGAGGACATCAGTAACAATTTCCTAATACAAATGCTGGCAGAGCCAGAAGTGTTAAGGTTGTACTTGACATACTGCTCACAGACAAGGAAGAACTGATGGCAAATGTGGCTATACAGAACAGTTTGTGTTGCAGTGACCATGAAATTATTGGCTTTAGGATCCAGCATGGCTGGGAAGAGGAGTTGCAGAGTCTGAACTTGCAAATGTTGAATACATTAGAGAATTTCTAAACAAAATTCCATGGAAAGTAGCCATGAAGGAGATAGATGCCTTGAAGAGTTTGTCTGATTTTATAAAGAAAACCTACTGAGAGCTCAAGTGAAAACTATCCTGTTGGACAGAAATACTGGGAATTTCAGTGAAAGGTCCACTTGTCTGAGTACATGGCCCCTCAGTGAATTAAAATGCAAAACAAAGAGCATACAAGGACAAGCAAGAAAGGAGGATGTAAAAGCATTGTTCCAGCACTTAAGGACAAGATCAGGAAAGCCAGTGCTCAGATGAAACTAAAAATAGGTAGAAACATATTGTGTAACAGGAAGAGATTCCACAGAAGTGCTCAGAATAAAACTTCAGAGAAGATATCAATCCATTGACAAATGGGGAAAATAAAACTCATGCTAAACTCATGACTAAAGAAGAGGCTAAAAAATATCATGTATTTTTTGCCTCAGTGTTCACAGACCAAGCCTGCTCCCAAATATCTCATGAACCAGTCCAGTCTGGGAAGCAGTGGGGCATCCAACAGTGGAGGACAACATGGTT
The DNA here is from genome assembly GCA_028566535.1 of Scolopax minor. NCBI lineage: Eukaryota > Metazoa > Chordata > Aves > Charadriiformes > Scolopacidae > Scolopax > Scolopax minor. The sequence continues at coordinate 108,404,884 of JAOXNG010000012.1, read as the reverse complement.
AGTGACAGTAGATATATTCAAATCCACGGGGCCAAGTGAGGTCCAGTCAAAGGTGCTAAAAGAGATGACTGGTACACTGTGTATTGTCTCTGTAAAAGACATGGCTATTGTGAGAGGTTTCTGTTGATTGGAAAAAAAAGGTAACAATATGCCCACCTTTAAGAAAAATGAGAATCCAAAACACTAAAGACTGATCAGCCTTCCCCCCAGCCCTGGAAAACACATAGACAACAAAAAGGTAATCAGAAATGTTAAAGGTGGGTCTACCAAAGGAAAATCATGGTTGGTCAGCCTGATTGCCTTCCACAATGAAATGCCTGACTCTGCGCACACAGGGAGTGGTGCATGTCATATGCTTAATTTTCATAATGTTTTTGACATTGTCCCCAACAGCCTCCTGAGCAGAAAACCATGTGATCTTGGGCTGGACACACTGCTAGATGGGCTGTAAATGTGGCCAGACATCAAGTACAAAGAAGGCAATATCCATTCAGTGGCTGGTGACAATCAATCAACTTCAGAAATCAAAACTGTAACCGCTGTTGTTCAATATATTTGTTGATGATATATATGATGAGACAGGAAGGAGGTTCCAAAAAATGCTATCCTAAATGAGAGACAGTGGCTGATATCCCAAAGCAGATCTTCAGTCCAGAAGGACCTTGCAAGGCAGCAGAACCTCACAAAGCTGTGCTGTCATTTTGTGAATGGACTCATACATTGATTTTGTGATGTCAGGGATCTAATTTACTATAGGTATTATTTGAATTCAGCTGGAATTTGTTACCACCTTTAATATGTGATCATTTCATTTATTGTTCTCTTTCTGCTTTTTCTCATTTATTGTTCTCTTTAGCTTTTAATTTGGCTTTACTAAAACTCTGTGACCCTTTAACCATTTTTTGACCAAAATTAGACAGCCCTTGCTGAGTTATCATGCATTTGCTTTTGCACCAAAATGTGTTTTGTGAGTACATTTTTTCTTGTTGTAGTAGTATTGTGTAAAGTAGCATTTTTAGATTCTACCCATCAAGTTTGCTCTTTTCAGAAACAACCAGTTTGGTCTGTCTCTTCATGTAGCTGTCTATTGCCCAGACATCTAATTGGCTCTCAGTTTGTCAAGGTGAACTTTTACAATGTCAAACTAATTTCTGAAAATGTGTGTTGTTTCCTTTAGCAGTCTCTGCAGCCTGAAGAGACTGGAGTGTATTCTGGATCAGCTGCCAGCATTTTTCTGCATAAAAGAATAATCAACAAGTCCAATAGTTTGAATGGATTAGTTTCCTGACCACATTAACTTACATTGTGCCTTGAAGCCAGCAAAGCATTTAAGTGTGTATATAAATTTAAATGTATTAGAAGACTTATTCAGTAAGAGCTCTAATCACATGCTTATATGTTTTGCCTTTATGCCTTTAATGCCTTTAAGTATGCTCCGTGGAGCAAAGAAAAAAGTCTAGGATTAAAAGTAATCAAATATATAGGAGATAAAAACATTATCAAACAAACATTGTACGAGTTTTTAAGGGTTTTGTTATCAGCTGTGGACAGAGTTCCTAATTTGCTTTCAGCACATCTCTATCTGAGAAGACTGAAATTTTCTCTTTGAGTAGCATACTATGTCTGAAGCATTAATTTCAGTGTCAACATCCATTACAGGATGTTACCTAAAGTGTTATACTATCACTATTATGCTCTAATTAGGTCTCTCAATCCTCCTTCTTGTTTTTGTGTTATAAATGACACAACTGACTCTTAATGGATTTTCAATGGTTTTATCACAGATTTCTTGGAAAACACTAAATCCCAATCAAGCCTTTAAGGAATTTATTTCATGTCAGTTTCAATCAAGTCATTTTCACCCTTGTTACAGGATCAAACCCACCTTGCCTGTACCTTATTTTACAACAGCTGTAGCTGATGACATTTTTAGACTTCTGAGAGAACCAGTCATTATTCCTCAGAGCTTTGTTTGTACTCTCAAAGACTTTCCTTGGTTATGGTTTTTGTTATAAATGCCATTTCTACTTCCTCACAGTGATGGTTCAAATATTGTGAAATAAAGTTGCTCAAGCAGAGCCCGGCCTAACATTTGCAGTCAAGAGGAATTCATCAGATCATGAAATACCAGTATAAGGAAACTGGTATAAGGAAAAAAAAATGCCATTAGGTTTCTGCAATGGTATTCTGTATTCTGACAGATGGACCAGACCTTCTTTTTCATGTTTGAAATATCTAAGTTGTGTGTGCATGTGTGTGCATGTTAAGAACAAGAAGCAATAAATTAAAAATTCAGAAATAATGACTAACCATGACAAAGAATTTGGTTACTCCCAGGAGAACCTAAGCTGTTTGATAGGAAGTTCAGTCATATCTAGCAAATACACCTGGATGAAAAACTTTATTTCCAGTACTCTGCCTTAGCATAACGCAGGGAAGTTGTGGATATCCCATCCCTGGAGGTGTTCAAAGCCAGGTGGATGGGTCTTTGAGCAGCCTACTCTAGTGGGAGGTGTCCCTGCCCATGGCAGGGGCTTGGAACTCGATGACCTTTAAGGTCCCTTCCAACCCAAACCATTTGTGATACTATGATTCTATGAAGCAGCGTAACATATATGAAACATGTCTGTCTTGTGGCTGCAAGACAAAAGTGATCTCTATTTTTGATCCTGTTGCAGGAACATGACACTGAGATACAGTAAGTGAACTCAGGGGAGGTGTCTCAAAAATACCTACTGAGAGAGTTTACTTCTTAGATATTACTACAATTATAATGGTTGTTATTATGAACTTGAAGCAGTATAAAAATCAAGGGAGGTGCATCTCCTGCCTTAGACACTGAATAATCTCAGAAAAGGCCCGGGGCTCTACACATGTAAAGATGTTGCCACATCAGGATGCCCTGCTTTACCTCTAGCTGTAAAAGTAGAGCAGGGTGGGAGATGAGAGTGGAGCCATTTTAAGATGGACTCTATTCTATCAATCGAGCCAGTTTTCAGAATAGTCCTGTACTGGATGTTCATCAGTGAATACAGGATGTGTGCATTTCACCTGTCAGTTCTGCTAACAGGCTGTGAATATCTGTTCAGTTCCCTTGTGTGCTCAATTTGCATTGGACATAATAGCAGGACCACAGAAGCACTGGAAGATTATAAGTCTCGGGGCTTCTGATGCCAGACCGTACTTTGTGTTTTCAGCAGTAGATTTGTCTCATCTTTTGGAAGTCCTGACATCTATTTTTACCAGTTAGTGGTGCAGCCCTACTTCTGTAACTGTTGAACAACATGTATTTGTCAACCAGCTGTTAGTGGTGCAGGCAATTAAACCGAGAAACTGAAAAATATTTCTGATATAATCAGAAGCAGCCAGAGAGAGGCTAGAGATTCATGATAGCAGAATGTGGCAGAAGAAGAGCTATTTAAGTTTTGCAGACACCTCAGCTGAAAAGGATGTACACATGGGTGTTCACTTCAAGGCATGGATTGATCTGTTTTGTGGCAGCATAACAAACCAACACAACTCTCAAGCTGTTATCTTGTTCTCTGATTTCTCCGCTTTTGATGCTTTTTTTTCTTTTTTCTTTTTTTTCTCTCTTTTTTTTTTCCAATGTATAGCCCTAGTAGCTATGATTGTTAAAGAAAATGTTCAAAATTTTGCCAGTACAAAGATTTCCATGTGAGTTTTCAGTTATCTCAGAAGATCGCTGATAGACCAAGCTGAACAAGCCCAGTGGAACCAGAGGATCCCATATCACTATTCGCCTTACTGGGCGATAAAAACAGAGTGTCTTCTGATTTAAGGTTGAGACCATACCTCTGTTTGCTCTTTCTTGACTTGGCTTCTGGTTCACCATGGATTGTATTCAACCCTGATTGGAGCCAAAGACAAAATCAGGTTCACTACTGACCTGGAGACTTATTATCCTTATCCTGGAGACAGGATAGATCTTCTGCAGTCTGGTGGTTACTGATTTCTTTTTTCTGTGATCTCTTCACAGTCTTTTCTAGCAGCATACCAGGGCAGATTAAGATGTATTCATAACTCTTACTTGTTAGATGCTACAGCATTAGGTATACAAGTACTTTCCAAGTTCTCTGCTATAGGGCCGAACATCTGTATTTCAAAGACACTCTAGACCCATGGAAATTCCACAGTTGCCAGTCCTGGAACCATCGTGTTAACAAAACAACCTCAGAGCCACAGAAATAAGAAGGCTAAGACAAAAGCAACCACTGTTCTCACCAGGTTTGTCAAAACAAGTGGACTTCCTTGAAACATTCCCTTTTTGATGAATTAGCGCTTTCTAGGGAAAATTCCTGACCGGCTCTCCCCTCAGTCATTGTTGGTTCTTTCACAATCAGTTTTAATACCAAAAATACTGCTACAAAAGGAATTTACTCATACCTATTCTAGCAGATTTTATACTCACACAGAAATTATCATTTAACAAAACTAACAGAACATGCATCAGACATGCATAAATCCAAGCCAGTAGGCACCTTTCCAATTTAAAACTGAATTAGGTCCCACTATGTAGGATATACTATGTAGGATATAGAACTTGAATAGATGAAATATAAAATGTATCATCCATTCTTCTTGCTCAGAATTTGAGCTGTTAAAGAAACTAACTGTGCTCTAGCTCTTTACTCTAGCTGTAAATCATATTTGCCTATTTCCAAGCATGTGTTTCTTTGAGGTACAGACAATGAACACAAACACATCTTTGATTTATTATGCACATTGTGCTGAAACATGGCTGCATAATACACTTTAATTAATGTGTTTAATTCTCTTCTTTTAACCCTTCATGACATGCTGAGTTCCAGCAACTGAGAAAACCAATTAAACTGAAGCTGAATGAATTTTCTCTTGATGAAGGTTGTCTTATTAACCATTGTTACAAAGTTGTTGAATAGGCGCCTGAATTTCCACATTGCAAGTGAAGGATGAGTTATTATTCTGTTCAGCAAATTAAGTGCATTTGGTGCATTGCTAACCAAGGTCAACAGTTTGTGCTCAGGATAATAAAGTCATAAGACTTAAACATTAATATGTCAGTATTGCCATGCAAAGGGAAACTTAAGAAAGATGCTTGTTTTGCTATGCCTGTTGTGGTTTTCCTTGAGTATTTGGGAAAACATGGAAATAACCATGTTATTAGTTAGAAAGACTAACTTCTGATTTGAATGGAAATTGGAAGAACAGAGTCCTGGTTAAATGTCTTCTTAGTCAGGCTTTTCCCATCCCTGAGCTGCACGTGATAGATGGAAAGTATTTAATGTAGCATTTCAAAATATGTTTTGTATATAACCTCAGATCCAGTGCAAAACGAAACTGGGTGTCCACTAAGATTTTTGTTCTGTTCTCACAACATATATAGTATAAGCCGTTCTCTAAAGTGAAAGGTAATAAATGTACATATATCACAAAGAAATAGTACTGTTAAAAATACGTGACTGGACTGTCAAACTCATTTACCATAAAATTTACTTAGCTGAGGCACAGCAGCCTTCTAAAAGATTTAGAAGGCACAGGCTATTTCAGTGATGTATACATACATTGTTACAGTGAAAGAATAACAAATAATATAATGGCGAGAAACATTTTTATTTTCAGTGCATAATATAAAGAGTTTCAGGAAAGGTCCCCTGAACAACATTCCCTTATGATTCATTTTATATTGTTATCTGAAAAATTTGACATTCAGCAGAGGTAGGAAGAAGCCACTGAATTAAAGACCGCTCCCTCAGATCAAGCTAGTGTTTCCTGTGTTGCTGTTATCTGACATTTTATGTCTTTCTTGTCAATTCATTCATCACTGTTAGTGGTATTTCTGTCTTACTTTGTGGTTTTCAGCTTGTGTTAGGTGGACTTGTGGGGTCCATGTACTGCTTCTGAGCGACCTTGGAAGTTACCCACCACAAGAGACTTACATTTCTTGTGCCTCCCGCAGCAAGCGGGACTCTTGCAGACTCTTTGGAGTCTGCAAACAATCACAAAGCTAAAAATCACTGAATTAAATTAATAGAAAACTATGATATGGTTTAAAATTCCCATATCTATATGAAAAAGCCAAGGGAGCAGCAACTCCATTTTATCATCTGTGAAAAAATATTGCTTACATAATGACTAGGATATTAAAGGTCCTTGTTATACTGAAACATATTACAGCGGGGTTAAATTCTGTAGGTTTTATTCCTGTAAAATTCCTATGCCTGAAGCAGTTTTATCTGCTCATTTCTAGCAACACAGGTATTAACTTTGCATTAGCCCACTTAACTTACTCACTTCTGAAAATACCTAGGAGAAATGTTTAAGGAGGTTCTATGAGCAAGAAAAAAAGAATTGCTGTTTCCTTTTTTTAATCTTGCTTGTTGCTTTTTGATTTATTTATATTATCACTGAAAATGTACACATTTGACTACTTGACAGATGGCAACCCATTCCAGAGCTGAGGAAGCCAGGAAACTGAAAACACTCTGTATTTCAGGAAATAATATAGTAGCAAGAATCCTGGCAGCCTTAGAACGACATAATTTGGAGAGGAAGGTACTGGACAGGAAAAATTGTCATAAGCATGTGTATTTAGTAATAGAGAGGGGAGAAGTCTTGTGCATTTGATTATTGCCATTTGCTGTGTCATGTGAAAAACTGCTAGACTTGGCTGTCTTTGGATGGAAGAATAAAATTCCTGTGAGGAAAATAAATAACCATTGTCAATGAAGAACAGGCATAAGTGGCCTAGAAAGACACTTTGAATAATGACAGAATTGTAATTTTGAACCCAGTCACATCAAAGGCAGAGTGAATATTTACATCTTCTGTGTGCAGGAGACAGCCCTAGATAGACTGGCAGCAACTTTATCTGAGATTCAGAGCCTGCACTCCCTTCAAACGGGCAATTTAATTCATGAATTCGTGGCAGCTTAGGGCTCAGAAAGAGACACACAACCAGAAGAGAAAGGAAACAGAAAACCAAGAAGCTCTCTGCAGACCGTATAACAGCTTTCCAGTATCTGATAGGGGCTTACAGGAAAGCTGGAGAGGGACTTTTTACATGGCCATGTAGTGATAGGACAAGGGGTAATGGCTTCAGACTAGAAGAAGGGGACATTTAGATTAGACATCTGGAAAAAATTCTTTACTGTGAGGTTGGTGAGGCACTGGAACAGGTTGCCCAGAGAAGCTGTGGATGTCCCATTCCTGGAGGTGTTCAAGACCAGGCTGGATGGGGCTTTGAGCAACCTGGTCTGTTGGGAGGTGTCCCTGTCCATGGCAGGTGGGTTGGAACTCGATGATCTTTAAGGCCACTTCCAACTCTAACCATTCTATGATTCTATAAAATGAGCTGAATGTGGTCTTCAGTTTTACAGATAAGCATGCCCTAGCATTGGGCTGCTGCCTGTTCAGAAATAGCACTGGTTAAATGTTAATATTGCTGAAAAGCTTCAAAAAACCCCACTTTTGTTCTATTGCTGTGAAGGAATATTTGAATGATCTTAAACACCTTTCAAAGATACTCTACAAGAAAAATGTATGTCCTGTAAAAGTGACAGTCTCACTTGTTATTGCTTACTCTTAAGTTTTGTGATCTGCAAATACCTAAAGTGCCTTGACTCTCAAGCATAGAGATGTAAACGTTATTTAGAGATGTAGGCCTGGAGTTTTGCTTATGTAAACCTGTAGTAATTCCAGTGAAATCAGAACGTAGCCTGGATTTACACCAGTGTTTCAGTTTCAAAGATCTGTCTCGGAAAGGGCACAATAGCAAGAAAATTAAATGAGTAATCTCCGAAGTAAACACTAAGTGAAGTAAAACAATTATACTTGTTCAGGAATTCTTTTTAGTTAGGTTAGCTGTGTAAGCTGCAAAGTAAGCTTGAGAGAAACTTGTAAAACTTTTTTGACTTGCTGCAGAGGGTGGTTGAAGATGGCCATAGCAGAATTACAGGCTGAACTGGTAATGATGTCTGATCCAGGATTGCATATGCCCTCTATGATACGCTCCCTGACTGCTTCCATCGTGCCAGAATCCAATTTTAACTGAAAAATGGCTTTGAGTTTGAAAGGCAAATTAAAAATGATAGATTATTTAAATAAAATAGCCCTTTGTGGGTGAATGACATTCAACTAATGACAGATCCTTAAACTGCTTTTATGTATCTGTGCATTTCTCTTTCCAAGCTTCCCTTAACTCCTCTTAAAAATGGCTCTTGGGCAGTTACTAAGGAGCAAATTTCTCTTTCTCTAACACATTGCCTGAACAGGAAATGGTGCTTTTTTCCCCTCTGTCATACTGGTGCTGAGTTTTACAGACTTTTCTGCAGTGTCATTGTACAAAGTGATAAGAAATAGGCTGTTGTAATTTCATCTTAGCAATGAGAAAGAGAAGAAAATGGGGGGGAAAAAAAGGAAAAAAAAAACACAAAAAAAAGACAACAACAAAAAAAAAAAACCCAGAGAAAAGGCAAACTGTGAAAAAGAAGGAAGGATGAGGGACAGTGGTTGTTCTTTACAAAGAACTTCTTTCAAAGTAACTTCTTGTTACTTTATAAATCCAGCAGTTTCCAATGCAATGTAAATAACTCTAAGGTACCCTTCTGGCAAGCAGGAAGGGATTTGTTGAAACAAGCGGTGACCTAGGGGCACATTTGTTTTAATGACTTATTTTTTTAGCTACCTCTAGTTTTGTAGAGCCATTGATTTGTACCCATCTAAATCTAAATTAGCTTGACTATAAAGCTATATAGTCACATGACTATAGAATGGTGTGAAGAGATTTATCATGCAGAGAAAAGAACAGTGGAAGTATCCATGGCCATTAATAGACTTCTGCTATCCTAGGACTACAACAAAACTTGTTTATTTGAGAACTGTAGAAGAAATCTGAATGGAAACCATGATATTCAGTATTCGTGCCAAAAAATGCCCCATCCCAGAATATGCTGTGAGAAAACTTTTTGTTAATATGGAGATTTGGCTTACAAAGGTGGCTTGTCATCCTCAGGGGCTGTTCCTATGAGATTGATATGAACCAACATTTTCTGAGAACTGGAGCATACATTTCCAGCAATGTCATCCTTAAGATAAATACTCTGCTGTACTGTTTTATGGCTCTGTCCCATGAAATTTGCCCATCAGCAATGTAGTGGTCATGGCCTTGTAATGATACAGAGGGTGACAATATGATAGAAAAATCTTTTAACTAAGCCACCTGTTTTCACAATGCAAAGGTATCATCTGTTTTTAGAGTATTCTGTGACTTTAGCATGGCTTTAACTTGTACAGGTTTGGAGTTAGGATTCACTGTGAGATTGTTTAACAACCAACCATCCAGATTTTTCATCACCTTTTCTTGTGCAATAGGTTCTCTGTGTAATGAGTTTGTCCAAGTCATCCACTCTCTTCGGGCATCATTTTAAACTTTCTGTTCTGCAACAAATTCAGAATGTGTGCCCTACATGCAAGGCCTTCTATAACTTTTGTGCTGATAAGCACCTAGAAAACATTTAGTGATGGATCCTCTTTGACTTCTGCACATACTGATGTAAGTTTATGGGATGATGGTAGTACTTGATTCTTGGGAAGTCCTTGAAAGTCTCTTTGTAACTGTTTGGAAACCATAGAGCAGCTTTGCTGTGGATTCCTTTCTGTTCTGCTTGCTTTTTTCCCAGAATGTGGAAGGACATTAAGTGACAGTTTGGAGGGGGGTGGGGAAATAGAGTTTGGGTGAGGAGGAAAAGGGAGAGCTCACGTTGATGACATCGTTCACAGAGTTCTTCACCGTGTAAAACTGCTTTATCATTTTGGCAGTTTTATCATATGGGAGAGTAATTCTTCAATGAGTTATATTCTTGTAAAAAATCTTAATTTCTTAAAGAGAGTAATTTTTAAAGCCTTATCTATGAAATGAGGATGAAGGCGATAGTTTAATGAAACCTTGTGTTTTGCTTAATCAATAAGGTTCTTATCAAGCATCTGCCACAGTCAGCAGTGCTGCAAGGCCAAAGGCATGTGTGCAGCAACCAAAGAATTTGTAGTTCATGCTGAGTTCTGCTCCTGGAGTGCTTGTGCTCCTAAGTGTGCAAGGCAGCATTATATAAACTGCAATGTTCTTTATAAAAGATGCATTTAATTGTTGTAACCTAGTAAAAGAGAGCAAGTGTAATGAGACTGATAGAGTCATGATTTAGGCTGTAGAGGACATTTATCAATCTGACAGAATTAGCAGCATAATCACCAAGCTGTAGGGCAGGATTGATGTGACTCTTTTGTCTCAGACTTGGTGGAACTGGGGCTAAAAAGGAACCTGAGCTAAAAAGCATTTCTTCAGGTTAGTAAACATGTACCTGACCAGGGCAGGACAGAAAGACTGGGGGGGATGGGGAGTTTCATATCCCTTGTCTTGTCCCACCCCATTTTCCCCT
>JAOXNG010000012.1:108358774-108376338 GCA_028566535.1 Scolopax minor | reverse complement strand
TTTAAATGCTGTGATTCATATTTTTCTTCTTTCATTTTAAAAATTGATTTTTTTTTTTTTTAAAAAATCATCACCGGGGACATTGCGCCGGTGATGTGTAAGACCTCTGTGCTGTTTCAGCCACTAATGGAATAGCTAGTGCAACCTATCAAACCTATAAATGATTGTTTACTTGATACATAGCTGTACACCACCATCAGGGCTGCTATGAGCATGAGATACTTGCTGCTGGATAGGATGGACACTGTCTGCTCTATGTCCTACACTCAGTTAAGTGTAGGAGTGCATTTGCTCTGCATCTGTTCTGGCAAAATGCCATGCACGGGCAGCAGGGAGAAAAGCAGCCTTTGCCTTGCCAGAGAGGAAAGATTCCTCTTTTCCTGGAAGCATCCAAGCTCCCTTTCATGGAGAAATCCCCCATTCTCAAACAAGGATGAGATAGGCAGGGAGAGTGAGCAGGAGAGACAGAGTCAGGGACTGGAAGACTCCTAGGCAGAGCAAGGAGACAGCACACATGCAAGTCCTGGGTACGGGGGGACAGGCTCGTCCTTCTGACCCAGAGCAAGAGCTCTGTGGCATTCGTGGCTTCTAACAGCTGCTGCATTGCAGACCATCATGCAGTCACCAGCCTGGGAACAAAGGCATAGCAGTAGTCTCCTGTGAAGCCCCCTCCTATTCGTATTCTGATTCAATCTGAGTTTTCCTGGTTTAAAATGTTCAGCGTCCCAATGTATGCTCCAGTAAAACCCTTTCGCTGTTGTTGAAAGGCCATCTGGTGCTGCTAAATGGTTTGTTTTAAATATATTGTTTGGGCACAGTCACCTCAGGGCTCTGACTGGCTCTGTGTCCCAGAGGGACAGTCACCTCGGGCAGTTTTTCCTGACGTTAGCTCTTACCTTGTGAATGCATCACTTTCACCGCTGGTCTGGGATTGAAAAATCAGATAAGGTCCTTGCTTGCTATTGGATGTAGTGGAAGGTATGGGAGGAGGAATGTGTGGCAGGAGTAGTAGTCAAGGATTGCTGGCGTTGGTTTCTCTCAGTTTTGACATCATCTCCCCCTTTGCATCCCTCTTGAGTCCCAACTACCTTCCAAGTCCAAAAATCCAATTCAAAATGCCAGTCTGCACAACAATTCCAACCTGGTCACCAAAACTCCCAGATATCTGGAAGCATCTACAAAATAGATATATATTGTCAGCAGAGACCCTTTAGAAAATAGAATTTTGAAGATGAAAGAAAAGGAGGTAAAATTTTAGGGCAGAAATTACTGGGAGCAAAACCATAGATTTACAGCTGTGGGGTTTTTTAATAGGCTAGTATAGTTCTTCCTGGAGAAAGAAGAACTTGTTTTTGTTGTTGCTACTCTTTTTACACAATATTTATTGACAAGCTGTTGCAAGCAGCTGGGGCAGGGGGGAGGATGTTGCTTTCTATCAAAAGGCTAAATGTGGGAAGAAGTCAGAATAGAAAACTAAAATTACGGGCTTCCAAAAAAACAGACTTCAACAACTGAGGGAGCAGGAAGAGATGGAAAGATAAACAGAAAGTTATAACATGTCAGGAAAACTGGCAAATTGGAAAACAAAATACTATGATACAAGTATAAGGATAAATCATTTCATTGTGAAGAAAAGATGGAAATTATCATAGGAGGCCAAAATGCCTGTATGAAAAGCTTTCAAAGCACCTACAGACCTTAATGGACTCATATAAAATAGGAAACGAGTAAATAACTTGCTGAAGAGCTTAAAGAAGCACACATCGTGTCTTCTTTGCTTCCATATTTACAATAAATTTACAAAATCACAGAATCACAGAATTGTAGGGGTTGGAAAAGATCTTTGGAGATCGTTTGGTCCAACCCCTCTGAATTGTGTATTCACTTAATTTTGATAAGGGATTAGGCATACAGACTAAAAATAGTTTTGAAATGGTTTTGAAAGTATTAAAAAGCCCCAGACATGTTCACCATGGCACAGGCTGTTGAAATTCACTCCTGTTTAAAATGCAACCCAAACCAACGTTAGCAAACATCATCAGGAGCTTGATTAGAACAGGAGAGACAGGAAAAGCACAACATACATGTAAAAAGAGGGGAAAAGAAGTAATATGCTAGTCAGCCTAACTTCAAGTTCCTAGATACAAGATGGTAGAAACCCTGAGGCCTGAAAGCATCGACATAATAATGAAGTTAATGAAATCCACCAGTCAGGGGTTATCAAGAGCCAAATGGGTCAGACTGACTCAGTTTCCTCCCTGAGACCAATTGCCCAAGCACGGAGCATGGTGTGGCCAGGAGGGCAGCAGCTCTGCTGGAGATGTGGGAACTACTGTAAGTAACAACTTTTTCTCTCCTTCCACAGCACAACAGCCCTACCAAAGCATCAAATGCCCTGTTGTATTAACAGGTCTGGCGCAGCTGAAACATGGTAGAAGTCATCATTTTGCCTAGTTGCTGGTGTTTAGGACCCAAGTCCAGGGCCTGTTATCTAGGACAAAAGGAAGAATGATAACAGACTTGAAAAATACAGCTCAGGAGAAAAGGCTGAAGAGGCTGAGCTTGCTCAGCCTAGGAAAGAAAAGGGGAAGGAAAGCACACTAATTTCCTTCCAATGTTTGAAAAGCCTATATGAAGAAAATTTTTGCAGTTTTTTCAAATTTACTGGAGATGTGTCAGGAAGAAACTTATTGGATTTAAAACAAAGGAAATTTAGGTTAGCTGCTGCAAAGCAGTTTTTAATGATGAATACAGTTACATACCTCACTATAAACACACACACATTCTCTGGAGATCTTAATAACAATTAGACTGACATCTGTCAAAGACATTCTCTGGTTTTTTGATCATCTTTTTACAGGGGCTTGGACCAAGTGACTTCTTGAAACCTTTCAGCCCCTTTTTTTTTTTTTATTTCTATACAATAGTTAAGCACATAAATTTTCTTTTTTCCACTGAGTTTATTTAAACTGGAATTGGTTTATTCCAGTGATGGTATGGCACCCACATTTCAAGGATTCCCTCAACAGGTGAAATTAAGCCAGTTACCCTAACAAAGCATCAATCTGAATCACTGAGATTTTTCTTTTATTAGAGAATCAGCCTACAAGGTCTTGACATCTGCACAGAAAGAAAATAAATGTTTTGAAGAAAACTGGCTTAAGGGTGAGGTTTGGCTACTGAGAAGTACTTTGTGCCTTGACTTAGGCATACATCCCCTTGGAAATGAGACTTTGTAGTCAGTTCACAAATTGCAAATTTTTTAGTAAGAGAAGGCTCACAGCATTGTTTTATAATGATACTGTGACTATTATTTCTCTGAGGGAGCTCATTTATTCTTTATCCTTGATATGGTTATTCTGGCCAGGTAAAGACTACTTAAAGGTGATTGTTCCTGATGCAAAAACAAAAATTCCCTTGGATACAGAGAGTAGCCTTCTCTACTAACAGTTAAACAGAGTAACTGATTCTTCAGATTTGGGGCTCTTAATTTCCCAGGCTGCAGCACACCACATCTAATTATATTAGTCACGAGGTATGTGGTTCCCTGGTAGAACATAACTCAATGTGACTGATGAAAGCATCTTTGATGTAGGCATGGGTCCCTCAGACGTGCCTCACTATGAGGCACATCAACCATTTCAGACCAAGCCTGACACAGTCCCAGTATCATCTGTTCAATACTAAGAATGGAAATAGTGACTACTGGAGGCTCAGGTTGCAACAATGCTTATACTCACAAAAGGAACCAACACTAGGGCTTCTCTTCTGCTATTTTTGGATGAATCTCCACTCTAACATTCCTTTCCAAGCTTTTGGCCTTCTTATAAGCTGATGGTTGCACAGTACAGGTAATATTAGTGTCAGAAATAAACCTGAAGTGCAATGCGTATCTTTCTTCCTCAAACAAGTAATATGGTTGGTGAAGGAAGTGGGGGATTTCCTTAAAAAAAAAAAAAAGTTAAAGTTGAGATCTGGTCTTCTTAAAATATTGAAATAGTTCTTAAATATTGCTCTGACACAATCTCCAAATGATATAAAACACTGAAGAACTGAGAAACAAATTAAAATAAAGATATTATGTTCTCTAAAATATATCGTATATCCAATTCAATGTGCCAGGACAAATTCAATGAGCAGACATAGCACAATTCTAAGCTGAAGGATGTGTTCCCCTTTTCCTTACTTTCTTGTGTATTTTTTCATTGTCTCGAATTACTTAAATTGCTGTCTGTCCACATTTTACTTTCCTAGGAAACTATAAATTAGATTAGCACATGCATTTTCTTCAACTTTAGTTTTGGTACATTAACCAGTACAACTCTTTCAATGTTTCCTAATCTTCACAGTTAAATACAGTAAAGCCATGCACAGCAGTCCATAAATATTGGATTGCATTCTCAAAACAGTGAAGCATAAACCGCAGTCCCCAAAAGGATGGAATGAGTAATACAAGAAAGAGAAAAATAGTCCCTTAAAAACACAAGCTGCATGTTGCAGTAGCGTAAACTATGCAACAGGCTTCCATCATCAACATCACTGCATCTTCAGTCAGCCATGTCTTTTCTGGGCTCAGTGTACAGTGAATATTTAAGAGATATGCTAAAACATTTAATAAATAATGCAATAAATATATGATGATCTGTCAACTCCAACTGCACGGGAAAATGTTAAAAAACAGGCAAGTGCTTTTATCACAGATTGTGCTCTCCACCAGTTTGTTATTTGCACTGCATGAATAATTTGTGATTCTAAAAGTAATATTAAAATCCATTTCCCAATGGTATCTACATATTGCACTGCACTGTGAAGTCCTACAACATGAAATATTTAAATAATTTGAATATTTTTTGTGAGGCAGTAGAAGAGGCATTAGCAGTGGCAGAGAGTAAAGAAGAGGATATGTAAAGTATTTCATAGTACAAGCTTTCTCAGACTGTAAAAATACAACAAATAAAACCATGTAATATTAATAGAGAAGGAGAAAGGAAACTTACTGAAAAGCCATTTCCTTGTTCCCTCAGTGGATTTATCTTTTTCTTTATCAAGTTTTGTTCTGTTTTTACTCTTCTGGATTCTTCTTGTCTACAGATCAAATTCCTTCAGATAATAGGCTGCACGCATCAGGGCAAAAGTGCACGCAGTCAACAGACAAGTGACAACTGGTTTTAGTGGAGATGCCATGTTTCACCTACTCTGCAGAAAAATTTACAAGGCTAATTACCTTCCAGCAGCATTGATTTTCCCTAAACATCCAGCTCTAAGGAAGGGCATTGCTGTGTGGAACTGGGCTCCAACAGAGTGATGGTGGCGTTTCCTGACCTCCAGCTTGGAAATCAAACATCTTTTCATATAATTCTGTCTGAAAATTCTCACAGATTTCAAAACATCTTTTGGTTAAAGAATCTGGTATTAAAGGCCCTGGACCATAAGTCTTGGCTTGGTCAATCAAAAGTTGACAGTGTCACAAGGTCCCTTCAACAGTTTTGATTGCTTCACATCAAAAGTTCCCTGTGGAGTGATGAGACCCTCTGTTAGACTTTCAAGAGATTATTACAATAATTGCAGAATTACAAAGTGTTACAGTGAATGATCTAGGTAGAGTTTTCCAAGTGCTTCTCAGTCACCAAGGTCAGGTCCAGTGCAGTGGAGGACTTCTGTCTTCCAATGCCCAATTTACTGTCCAATCTTTCCAAGCATTACACATCAGAGGTCTGCCACATTGTAATAGGACATTTACTCATAGATGCAAAAGGACAATCACCAAAATAATTCATGTGGAAAATTAGAAAGACTGAGAAATTCACTAGCAAGTCAGAGAAAATACTTAGATTGGAGAAATTTTGAACTACGGCTGTTGCCAAATTGAACACTGCATTTCCCTCCTGCAAGCCTTTGTTTGGCTCTGTAGGCAGTAAAGCTTCTCAGGGCAGAGCAGCAATTGCCTTTTATGATACATATTTACAATGCTTCACACAATGGGACCTTAATCTCCTAATAAATGACACACAAATAGTAAATCTGTCCCCTTTCTAAAAATACTTTATTCATTGAAAATAATAAAGGAAAAAAAATCATTGCATACATCATACATGCTTGATAGATGAATTGAACTGTGCTTGTGTCTATTCCTAATATTTGCTTGAGATGAGGGTTCTTCTATTTCTCCCTTCTTTCCCCTCCTTCATGAAAATGGACATATATTTTGATTATGGGCATAGTTTTCCTCCTAGGCCTGCATTTGCTTTATGCATTTGCACATCCTTTATTGCATATTCTTTTGCGGTTTTATTAATAATCTGGTGGGGGACATTTACAAAGCTTGTAAGTACGTGTGTGTATGCATTCATGCAGCTACACATTAAAAAACGTGGCTCTGCTGAGTGATTTGTTCTGACAGCCGGGTTGTCAAGCTACTGCAGAAATGAGAAATAAAGCTGTAAGCTGCATTGAATGAGTAAGATCTTGCTGTAAAACATCTCCAACAGCTTTTAAAGAACAGAACTGTTGGAACACATCAAAACATCTAATGAGCTAAAAAAAAAAAAAACAAGGAGAGCGAGACTACACAAAGCAAGCAGCCATCCCCAAGGATGAAGGCCCTCATGAATGGCGCTTGTCACACAGTTTAGACAGGGAACGCCCCCAGAAATGCTGCTCTGCCCATGGGGATGTATGTTCAAGGCCAGGTCTTACACTCTTCCGTTCTGGCCAGTGAGCTTTCCTATTGAAATTGCATTGTTCCAGTGATCATCTCTTACTCCATGTAAGGTCACGCATGGAGTCTTGTACTCCTCTTAGATTTTTCAGCTTGAGTTTTCCTCCTTGCATAACGTTACTAGTGACAGTGGAAATAAAACAAAAGATGGTCAAACTCAGAAAGAGTGGAGAATGAAAGGGAAGCAGGAGATTAATCTTCATATAATGTACAAACATTTCTGGAGAAAAATCTGGGATCATTATAAGAAAAACAAGAGCTCAAATCTACATTGTTTAATGTTTCCAAAACGATGAACATAGAGCACCTCTTAGGGACCAGAGAGGTTAAATGGCTGGCAGCTGACATGACATCCCAGGAAGGCATCCCAGGAAATCCATGAGCATTTTAAAGAGCCAGCAGGACCCAGGGAAGTGACTCTGCCCCACAAGAGAGGGATGTGACAGGGGAGGCAGCTGAAGCGGCAGGCTCATAAGTCCCCTTGACAGATGAACCCTGAAGCCACTGCCACTGACAGGCAGCCATGAGTTTCCAATGCAGATCATCTTTGCTCCAGTCCCTAGCCCAGCCATTTTCTCTTCTGGAGAAGAGAGAGCAAATTGTAACAAATGGTCTTTGGGGAGGCAGCATCCCCAGTACAGCACAGAGAACAAAGGCATTTTTGGGGCAGTGACATTTAAGAGTAGTGGAAAGATCATGGCAGCAACAGCAAGTATAGGTAGACCACTAAAGGAACATTGTCAGATTAAATATCATGCTTTCTAACAAATTAGTTTGCCTGTGTTATAAAGAGATTATTAAAATCAAAAGAGTTTAAAGAATCTAATTTAGTCTCCCCTGTCTAAGGTGTTTACTTCCTGCATTGCTCCCAGCTCACACTATTAAACTAGACTAGTCCATTTCACTTTTACGGATAGTTTCTAGTTGATTTTATTTTTGGACTCTAATTCTATCTTATTACAAATTGCAATAAAGCCTTGAGGCTTCCCAACAGGTCATGGCACTCTTGTGCAGAACACTATACAGATGTAATAAAAAGCAGCCCACAAGCAGACAGAAACAGGCTTTTATGGAGGAAACAAAAGGGTAAGAAAGAGATTGGGAATGCAACAAAACAAGGGTGATACCAATATATATATTATATTGTATATAAGCATATATATGGTATTTACCTCATACTGTGAATATTGTATATTTGTTAGATATATATTATGGATATCACAGCTAGCCTACCATTAGTTATAGTCACAGTCCACTGTTTTCTTCATTTAGCTGTCAGTCACTGTACCTACTGCATGAAAGAATAAACCAAGAAACAACTTATGGAAATTAAGGAGTCCAGTCATAGCTTCAGTGAAGAATAAAAAGCAACAAAATACCATCACAAGTTGCCTGTTTTCCTAAGCACCCAGTAACTTCTCTCTCTCCAGATTTCAAACATCAGTGTTAAATGAAGGAGTTGCTCAACAATGTTTGTTTCTCCATCTTCAAGAACAGATTAGCTTAAAAGGGATTGGAGGAAGAGTTGACTAGTTTCCATTCACCAAAGGTCAGAAGAAAGGCATACGTTTCAGAAAACATACTTTAGTTGAGTGCCTGTGCTAATATTGTCATGATACTCAGGTAATAACTAAAGCAGCACAGAAGGCTGAGGGCTCCATACACTTGTACGGAGCAAAGAAGTGAGAAGTCCTTCAGCAGAACTCTGTTGCAAAATGGAGGTAAAAGAAAAGAGTGTGAGGTGGTAGCCTTGGAAGAATTTACAACTGTAAAATTAATATAATTTTTTGCTTGCCACCTGCCAAATAGAAGATTTAACAATGTTGCTATGAGGAGGATAGCTCATTGGTGTATCACAGAAAAAAGCTTTGGTGTCCCATATTACTAGGTTTAGCAAGTTTAGCTAGAACTACAGTGAAAAGAAATCATAAAAGGATGGGGAAAATCAAAAGATTAGACATAAACTCTTTCCAGTGTTGAGAAACACTGGAAAATGCTACTTCCTAATAAAATGTTTAGTTAGGAGCAAATATATTGTTGGCAATAGAAAATTGAGCTTATTCACTTAGGCTAACGATGATACATATCATGAGAGCAGGTTTGCTTGGCTAGCTCCACAAAATCTGTCATAAAGTAAAACTAATGACGTTACAGTTGTTCTAACAAGTAGATGCTTAATAAACTATGCCATGTAGGTAGTTTCAATATATACACAGGAAAAAGATATACAAAATAGCTATTGTCAGCTACCGATATTTCAACTGTTATTACAATTCACAGCATCTACTCTGACTGCAGGTGCAACAACTACGTATTATAATTTGTCAAAGTATTTGGCTAACAGCAAAAAAATCCTGGAAAAAAGATACAGACCTGAAGTATCTAATGCTGAAGCCACTTCATACTGAAGAGTTTTTTAATGCTTTTTTTTTTTTTTTTCCCAGCTTCACCTCCATATGGTAAAGGAGTGAACTTACTCAGCAGTTCACTTTGTGTGGTGGATTAATTTTGGCTAAGGGCCCAAAGCCCACCCAGCCACTCACTCACTCAGCAGGACAGGGAGGCAACTGGATGAGAAAATTCTGTTGTCGAGACCTGAAAATTGCTTAGCCAAACAGTGGACTTAGTTCACCTCTTGAAGGTGTCATTTAAAGCAGATACCCCATGTACATAACACAAGGCAGTTTCCTGCTGCCATTAGATTCTTTTTTATTCTTTGTTCTGTGTCAGAAGTCACCTGCCCAAATACTAATCATGGGATTTGGCAGCTAGTGGGGAAGCATGCGAAGAGCTGCTTTTTTATCCAGCCTGTTCTAGATACCACTCTTACACCCATACAACCAAGTCAATGAGTTGTTTGATTTCATCAGTACTGGTATATCATTGTTATTACTAGCATTACATATATTGCATGAAAGGTGTCAATAATAGATAGACTGTATCCTGTAACTCTGCTAAAATCAAAGTTGAACAATGTTTGCGTATTGCAGATATGCCCCTAGTGTATAATACATTCCTAACAGCCAATAGCATTTTGAAAACATTATTGCATCAGGAAGAAAACTGATCAGATGATACTTCTCTCAATAAAAAGATAATGGGGGGATTATTCTGGTAACAAAATAGATATGAAACAAAGCCACAGAGACTGTTGAAAAACAAGTTCTCTCTCCTACTGGTCCTATTATTTGTTCTCACTATAGGCAGCATCTTTCCCAACTTCTGTGTATGTCAGAAGAGCATAAAGAGTGGATAGTGCTTTTGCAGCTGTTCTCTTAAGCATATCTGGCACCAAAATGGGCTAGATTCAGTGGCCAAAGAGTTTCATCTTAAACTTATAAAATAATCTCATACTCCCACCATCCCAGCTATGGGACAGGAAGAGCCCCAGAGCAGAAAAGCAGAGCCAAGACTGTTGCCTGGTTTCCATGCCGAAAATGTTTTCACTTTACTTTTCTACATCTTCTCCTGATAGGAGATCAGCACCCACAGCATCCACCTATAGCTCTCTCAGTTCTTGTTAGTCTGATGTCCTATGCCAGGTCTTGTTTCAACACTCAATCAGCATTACTACACTGCCTTGTTGTGTGTTCTTCCCTGAACCCATACACTCATGGCTGAGACACATTTCTGGGCCTTTCCTCTCACAGTTTCTCCAGACAGGAACCTGAGTTAAATCTCTTCATATCTTCTAGTGCTGGTGGGATCATGGGGTGGAAGGAAAGCTCCCTGCTGTCTTCTCAGAACCACCTCATCCTCATCCCAAGAGTTTTGCCACCTGGTCTGGACCCTTCTGATTTCCTCTCTTCACAGAGTCCCTCAGCCCTATTTTTAAGCTCTGTGATGTAGCAGAAAACCCCTCTATACAAGGGTTTGAAGAGTATCACAAGACTCTTGAGCATTAATGCTGACTGTTCAACAAAAGTACCACAGTTCACACTCCTTCCATTTACTTGCACAGGCAATTCACTATCCAGTAATGACTTCAATCAGCTTTGGGTCATGCATCCACAAGAATTTAGGAGACACAGGTGTTTGAGTTCACCCTTCATCTTTTCTTCATCAGCACAAAAAGCGTTTGCATTGCTTTTGTCATGCCCAACTTGTTAAATAGCATAGGTCATATAGGGAGGATGGTTGAGAGAATAAAAAGGATGGAGGAAAGAGGCAAGTAGATCTGCTAATATCTTTTTAAATGTACATAAAATGCAAGGCTGGATGCCACTAATCTAAGTAGCCAGACTACATAGACGCAAACTGAGGCATCATGGATGAATAGTTGTCAATTACCAGGCCACAGAAAGCAGATGCATCAGATTGCATTCCAGCCTGTTGTTGCTACTGCAGTGATGTATATGGGAAAAGGAGAAAAGGATTACCTAATTGCTGACCTCAGTACTCATTCAGTTACAAAGCTGCTTCGAAACTTACCTATCAAATGGTTTATCTTTTGATAATGTAGATCAGCTAACCCAAAATTGCTAGGGAGAGATTGACATCTCTGGATCCAAAAAATATTTAGAAATAATAATACTTTTAAAATATTTTTCTTTCAGATTTGCAACTAGCATATTAAAATGTTTAGGTTTTACATTCAAATTGAAACCATTCCAATTTATCGAATTATTTTTTTTCATTGTCTGATTGTCAAATTAGAATTTTCTTCCACTTCAGTAACAAGTTAGTTGATTTCCACACAGGACAAACATGTTACTGAACAAAAATACTCTTTATTGAAGAATCAGGGGGGATTATATTTTAAGATTTTTTTCCTAATATCCTCCTGTGTTTCCCTTTTACTTTTCTAATTTTCAATGCCCTTTCCAGAGTAAAATGCAAACAAATCTTCGCTCATTTTGCTTTTCTCCATCTGGATTGCTGTCAGAGCCTGTTTGATTGTTTCTAAGCTGGTATTCTAGTTTTGTGGCAGAGGAAGGGAGGGTGGGACAAAATTTATATCAGCATTCTCTTTGGGGTGCTGTTCTCGTAATGAACATAAATTACTCTCATTTATCATCTTGTGATGTAATCATATAAAAGCATTTCCCATCCTCATCCCTATAAGGAACTGTTTTGCTGTATTGGATTAAAATGACAAATGACAGAATCTTTTGCATGACTTCAACCATTATAAAATTCATAAGGGATTGTTGCAGTATAATACCACTAAGGCTTTCCAGTAGAGGTGGCCCATGCTGAAAGATGCAGTTAGAGGTATGCAGTATACCAATAACTTATCCACACAATGTTGACTCTTAAGGGAAAAAAGAGAAAACAAAACAAAAAAACCCAAAACAAAACAAAAAACCAACACCACCAGCTGTCTTAAAGACAACTCAAAACACCATAGGGAGTGGTGGAAATAAATCCAGGGGTTCCACTCTTGCGATATTTTATTGAATAAACAAAACCCAGTTGGACTTTTCAATATATCAGTGCTCACAAGCTACAAGAAACATGAAGTTATCTGCAGGATTCATTTGCTTTCTCTCTTTTGGAAGCTGATACATCCATCCACTCAGGGCTGCCAAAATGTGCAGAGCTCCAGTAAGAGCTGATGGAAAAAAAGGGTGCTCAGCAATGCAGAGATGTGTTTACTATTTCTCAGGAACAGATTGGGTTGCTATTTCAAGTAGTAGAAACAGAAATCCTCCCCAGGGTTCCAGGAGCAAACTTTACCATTCCATGTTTCCCCAGAGTATCCTCACAATTTAAAACTTGTCATGGACTGTTTGTGAAGAGGTAAGTACATAATTAATCCACCCAGTGAACTTTGGACATTTAGTCTGTTGAGCATCAGATTTGTCATATAAATGAACTGCCCTTTTGGGAAAATTGACTACAGCATTTGCATAAACTGACACGTATCTGCACAAGTCCTGAGGTCAACAAGTACCCTTAAAGAAGTTGAGGTCTGATTTTCTTCTGTCTTCCACCATCATTTTGCTGGAGATTTCCATCAAGTTCCATGGACTCTTGCCTCCTTACACATCCGTGTAAAAGAAATGAGTCAGCTTTCTGATATCATTGTTTACTTCATTTACTCTCCTTTCTGTAAATGATGAACTACTCAAATGACTAAGAGACTGCACTGTTTTCTTTATTAAAATGAATAGTGATACATTTGAAATGTACTTAATCTAAATCATATTGGAACTCATACTTCCCATTGAAATATGTTGCAAAAAATATACATTTCTGCTCTCCATTTTGCAAAAAAAAAAAAAAGAATTTTTCAGGCCTAACCAGCCTTGAACATTCATTTCTTGCTTCACATGATTAAAATAAAATGCTTTTCTCTAATTATTACATTGGCCTGAAATCAATTGTTGGCTCTACCGAGTTCAGTGAATCTAATGGTGAGAGTATTGTTCATTTTTTTATGTTGTTAGATGGGGAGAGAAGTAGTTGACAAAAAGCAACTTGATCCCTTATCGTGGGAGGAAGAAAACCTCTGTTCCGTATATTCTCCCCCTGAGTAAACATAACAACAAAACTCTTGCTTATAACTCACTCGTTTCTCTTCCAATAAAAATTATTGAATTTTTTTTCCTCCTGCAGTTTAAAGGTTCATTTTATGAGATGCCAAACACTGAAACAATGGAAAATTGCAGGTCTTCCATGAAGTATCCCTTGTCCCATACTATTCTGGTATTTTTCTTTAGTGCTTTTAACATGATGGTAAGCAGCACACTAACAGTTGAAGATATTAGGCAATAAGAATAGGAGTACCATAGATGTTGATCTGCTGCTACTAATAGGAAAGTTTCGTCTCCACATTCCCTGGGCCCTTCAGTTCAGCAAAACTGCCCAATGGACATCACAAACACATAAAGCTGGGGCTCAAAGTGACTATTCTAAGTCACCCAGTCCATCTCCTACCCCATTCCAAATCATCCACAGAAGTCTTGACAACTGGTTGTCTAAATTGTTCCCTAAACCCCCCAAAATGGAGATTTTCCAGTTTTGCCAAGCATTTTACTGTTGAGCTTAAATATACTTAACAAGTGTAAGTCATTTGTTAATACCTAAACTGAATCACCATGGCTATAGTTTAAATTCAGTATTAGAAAATGCTCCTTCTCTTAATGGAGATTCTTTAGACTTGAAGACTGTTACAGTCTCTATCCAAGTCTTCTCTGCAAATGAACTGAGTTTATCCAATCTTTCCACAGAAGTCACATTTTCTAGAACTCCAGTTTCTTTGCTCAGGCTCTCTACTGCAGCTCCATGGGAAAGCCATATGGCCCCAATGGCAACCTGTTACAGACTGTCAACAAATACTTGTTGTATCACAAAAATGCATCAAAAATCACTGCAGAAGTACTATCTTGTCCAGCTGATTCTTCCCCATAAGGAACAAATACTAACACCTGCATAAAGGGATATGTGAAGCACACCATCTACATTAAGTTTTAATTTATTTTTACAAATTCACTTTGACTACATGTATTTAATTAGCTATTAGGAAGTAAAGAATAGCCGAGACCAAGGAAGCATGTTTTTGGATAATTTTCCTTTTTTGGAAATCCATGTTCTGCTTACTCCAGCTGTTACCACTGCCACATATTTGTCAGGGATCCCAGGCAGTTCTCAGTACTGTACAGGACTCTCAGTGGGTACAAAGGGCTGGAAACAACTTAGATATAAACAGAACCCACAAATGCAAGTTATCTGATGACTGAAAATTACATACCTTCAGATGTTCAGAACGCTAGAGTACCTGTGGTGACAGCGTCATTCTACTCTCTTGAATCAACGCATTTCTGCAAAAAATAAAAAAGTGTTTTGGCTATTACTCAAGGTTCCAATATTTGGAATCCAAGGTGTTTGGAATTCATGCATACATTAATAATTTAGATTTTGCTACTTGAGTTACGAAGATACACTCGTCTATGGATAAATTAACTTTTTGCTATGGTTGAAAGCTCTGTATAAAAATCATGCCAAAACTAATATTTTTTCATAAAATGCATCTACCTTTTCAACATTTGATTTTATAGCTGTCACACTTTCTTTCTAGTAAGTGATTATCTGACCTTTCTGTAGAGCTTTTCTTTTATCATAAGTAGTTTTTATGGTCAGTTTTATGATTACAATGTATTCTTACCATGACATTCAGCTAAAACATTGTCATTTTTGTAGCACAAGTACCCAATATTGAAATTAACTGGAGGTTGACAATTTATGTCTTTTACACATCTCTCTCTGGTGTATACGTAAAGCACCTCACTCATTTACTGAGTTCTGGCCATCTTCCTTCTTGCTGCTGGGGGAAGGTGGAGGGATGGAGCCCTGTGATCCACTCTTGCCAGATCACAGACTTTTGGGGTTGGAACTAGCCTGGGAAGTGCAGCAGTGAACATCACAAGAGCTCAGCCCTGCACTGTTCTTTCAGTGTCAATTGCTATTCAGCCACCAGCCAGATCTGATGCAAAATGTAGTACCAGTATTTTACAGAAAAGCCTTTCTTAAAACCAGATACTGCTAGTTCCTTCTCCTTGGTCCCTAGGAGATACTGGCAGAAAAATCTTCATGTCTGCTCAGGTCAGGTGCTTTCATTCCTTACATCTTTAATCCTTTTTGTCTTCTTAGCTCCCTGAAGAAGGTCAAAACAACCTGTATTGACCTCAGACATGCAAAATTTCACAATCTTATTAGCTGCATTGTTTCAGTGCTTGGAGATTTTCATTAATTACCCTTCTGTGCCTCTAGTGTCAGCAAGAAGTGTCCTTTGGGTTGTCCACAGCTTCAGTAGCTGACAGATCATCAAAGATATGCTTATAAAGCTAATACCATAGTGTAATCCCAGCTTCCATACCACAAGTCATGTCTCAGTACATCAGTTTTTAAATGTTCCATTATTCCAGTGCACTGGGACTCCCACAGCAACATTTTCAGCTTCAGAAAAAATACTTCCTATGACAATTGACTTAGGTTTATATTTTATATTTTTATTTTCCTGATTCTTCATCAGTGCCTAATTGTTAGCTACTTTTCTCAGGACCTTTGAAATTCAGTTCCTGTTCCTTTCACTAGAACATTACTTTGCACCTAGATCTGCTTTCAGAGCTGCACCTGTGATGTGAGATGGACGGTCTGTTCAGGGGAGTCAGAACGCCCTCACTGGGAACTGGGAAGAGCAGGTGCTGTGTGACTACCCACAACCCTTCACCAACCAGAAGTAAATTTACCAATTAAATAACACGGCAGTGGAGGACAGACTGAAAAGTCTAAAAACTTACTGGTCAGAGTTTTTGATGTCCACTCTCTCTAAAAACAGTGTCTCTGATATTGTCTGTGTGATCACCTTGAACAAGTCACCTGGAATCTTCATCATACACCATGCATTGTATATCTCTACACGCTGCTATATTTGGTCAAGATGAAAATGAACACTGTATCTTCCAGGGGTTATGCCCCAGTATCATACTCAAATCAGCAATCTTTATAATTTTGAAGAAGTTTTAAAGCATCAGCTCTTTGTATTGCAAAGCATGGTTGGAAAAAAATAGATATAAATGGGATTTAAAACTGCTAAGCAGGACTGACCAAGTGTTTATGCAAACAGCAGTGGGAAACTACATGCATTTTGTTAACAGAGGTGCTTGGGAGGACCTGTTTCTTGCTGCTGAAGTTTACTTTGATTTTATGGGGAGAAGCTTAACACAGAAGATGGAACACAGCAGTGCAAAGTATAAGTTGTTAGTCTGCTATTAAGGAGGGCTTAGCACACTCAGTTACCAGACTTAAATTGATGCGATGGTAGCTGGCACCAAAAAGAGAAATAAATGGAAGTCAGCATAATAATTTCTAAAACCACATAGATCATGTTTCAAGAGCACATCTGGCTACCTTAAATGAAGCTGGTAGCTGTCACCAGCTGGGAAGAAGCATTATTCTCTAATCCAAGAAGGGGCTTGCAGATCAGGATTTATAGATTTTCTCTCTCACTTTGCTACAAACTCATATTTCAGTTTCATCCAAATCATAATTCATAGCACTTCAGGCTTTCCCAGTGTCATCACCAAAGTAGAGCTGTTGCTTCGCAGAAAAGCATTCACACTTCCTCCAACAAAGTTTATAGAACGTTTGACCATCTTCCAAAGACAAATACTATACTCAATTTCAATACTTGTGGTAGGAGATTTTATTCATGCAAGAGAAAAGATAGAGACTGGGCCTAGATAGTTAATAAACATAAATCTGTTTTGTTCTTCATTATATTTAATACAAGTAATGGAAATCATCTGTTCTTAAAATGATGAAACAGGCAAATATGACTTTTGAGGCTTAGGTTTAGCTATATGTCAAAGGAATAATAAAAAAAAAAAAAGATGTGTCTTATGTGAAGAAATATAAAGACAGACAAAGGTGTAACAATACATACATTATTTGCATGACCACCTATCTCATCCTAGGGCTGCAGAAAACCTCAGGTGTACACACTGAAGTGTAGTGTCATTATGCGCTTATATCTAAAATTCTTCATAAAAAAGAAACCATCCTGTTTGAGTTTTGAAATGAGATTGGAGTTGTGTGTGTGCCAAATGTATGGACAGTTGCAAAAAGATATGTTTGCACATGGTAGTAGGTGGCTGAATACATACCTCTGCACCTAAATAAGTGGTTTTATACTCATATTGAAACAAGGATTTTAATGGGCGACACTTTACCATTTTGATATCTGTGTAACCCCAGGACATGGCATCTCTCATAAGTAGCAGATTCTTAATGTTATTCCTCATTCTCCTCTTGTCATGTTATATAGGGTTGAGACACATGAAGACATATAGAATCATAGAATCATAGAATCATCTGTGCCTGAAGGGACCTTCAAAGGTCA
>JAOXNG010000012.1:108308410-108320525 GCA_028566535.1 Scolopax minor | reverse complement strand
GACAGGGCTCTGAGCAACCCAATAGAGTTGAAGATGTCCCT
This sequence comes from Scolopax minor, assembly GCA_028566535.1. Taxonomy (NCBI): domain Eukaryota; kingdom Metazoa; phylum Chordata; class Aves; order Charadriiformes; family Scolopacidae; genus Scolopax; species Scolopax minor. The sequence continues at coordinate 108,320,484 of JAOXNG010000012.1, read as the reverse complement.
GCTCATTGCAGATGGTGTTGGACTACATGACCTTTAAAGGTCCCCTCCAACCCAAACCATTCTATGATTTTATGACTTTAACAGAAGTCTTCCAATAATGTATTCTCTTAATCATCTAAGAAAATCCATATTGCAGAAGATTGCACTTTGTCCACAGAAGAGAAGGAAAAGACCACTGAAAGCAAAGCTCCAAAGCTTTCAATAAGCTCTCTGTGAGCAAATCCCCACATCTGTACCATCTTTTTGACTTTAATGAGCATGAGATCATGCAGAGCCTACTGCAGAGTCAGGCTTTATATGACTTTTCTCCACCCTCCATATAAAATCAAAAGAGAATTATTTTGTGCTTTATACATGCTTCTAAGTAGAGGAAGCAATTATTTAGGTGACAAAATTTCATTAAAAGCACATTAATAATGTTGATATTTGTTCTTAAAAATGTATAGATTAAAAATATCATCACAGCACAAAGGCCAGTAATCAAAAGCAGTTTACTAAGCACCAAATACATCCATGCCTAAGAGAACTAAATTTAAAAGCAGACTTCAGAGATTTGACCAACCTCAAAGATTGGTTTCCCAAAAAGGAAAATAAAAGGTAGTCAAAAAACAGATCAGTTCAGCAGAGGCAGGAAGGTTGTGCCAATCTTTCAATTGATCGGGTTAAAGAATTTAAAAAGGAAGTCCCAGGAATATCCCCCTCTCCTGCTGCCAGAAGGGGAGGCTCTTTTTTATGTCAGACCTTTTTTTTAGAAAACAGATATATTATATGTGACTCAAGATCACATTATAGTATGATTTTTCATTGATAGGTTGTAGGTATTTACATAATCACATCAGGCAGCAACTTTCACTGCAATGAAAATTACCATATCAAGAGGGCAATAATGTGGCTGTATTTTGTTGGCATAAAATCTCATTATGCTAGTTTCCTTAAAATAAGAAAAGTCAGTGTTCAATTTGTAATTTACAGCTTCTTTGTTAGGCTTTTATATTACCAGAAGACTATCTTAACACACATAGATCTGAGTTGCAGCCCTTAAGCAAACTCTGGAGATTTTTCCTCTGACAACAGGTTAGAGGATCTTCATCAGTAGAAAGATCAAATATTAAGTTTTTCTACAATAGGAATAGATTTTAAAAAAAAATCAACAAAATAAATCAACAACAACATTTACTTCCATCTGCTTACAGACACCACTGACAATAAACATCTTAAACCCATGATTAATAGATTATTTTTTAATCACTTGCAGGTGTAATAAATTCTGTGAGAACAACACAGGCACCTATACTTGGGCATGTAGTGTCCTAGGACACATAAAGTCAGCTGGTAGATATAACACTGGTCTTCTGGAAAACCTACTTCCTTCTCAAGTACGATCCACTGGTCAGGCAGGATACCTGCTACACCTTCTTACTCTTAATCCCAAATACATGTTGAAGATGCACCCTGATAAACATGTTTAAATAAGCAAGAAGAGGAATCACTTTTGAAACAAGCAACAGCTTCCCCTTATCTTTTGAACTTCTGTTACCTAAAAAGCAAGCTCTAAAGTGAAAATGACTTTGTTGGCTTTTTACTGTTTGATCTGTGAGCCATACAATGCACAAAGCATTGAACTCATTTCATAATAACCCTTCAAAAGAGTTTGCAATGTTTGCAATTATTGCCCAGTTTGCCTAATCTTTGAACAGAGTAGGACAGAAAAAAACATGATACTCAGCACAAAGATGGCTTTACATACCTGCATTTGAGCTTAACATTCAAGCTAGATGTTGATGGAACTAGTCTACAAGTCTACCAATTAGTCTACAAGTAAGGCCTCACAAGGTGCACAAAAGGCATTTACTTCTTTTTACTTCCAAAATCAGTTTTATAACACAGCCTAACAAGCCAGGGTTGCTACAGGAGAAGGGAGTTCCAAAGATTTGCCATTGCAGTCTTCTACTGGAGACATACAAAGTGTCTAGAACACAGCCAAGAATCAATTCCAATGTTTTTAGGCATACTCTATATTATTTTCTAGCCATAGATGTACATACTTAAAAATTGAAGGAGAAATATCTATAACAAGAAGAATCTATAAAACAGGAAAAGGAAAAAAAGATATCTGAAGTTCTCCATTACTTCACATTGTCTGTGTAAGACAGTACCTTCTAAGAGCAATATTGAATTGAATTAGAAAGAAAACCTGCTGTTATTTGAACCAGAACCAGGAGTAATAAGCTTCTTTATGCAAATGTGTTAAAATGAAATTTTAAGTACATTTACAATGACATATTAAAGCTCTAAGCATTGAACACAGCACATGCATTACCAAAAACCCCTACAGTTGCAATTTCATGGTTAAATGCACTGTAGGAACCCAAATATCTCTTTTTGATGGCTTACTTTAATTTACATCTTTCTCTTCCCCCAGAGAGATAAACTGTTATAATCAGTCATTAAGTGGCTACATATGTACCAACATACAGCCTTTACAAAAGTAACAAGAAATAAAAGTGCCAGACAGCATCAGTAAATACTAATATTTTTGGCTTTGTTACTACTTAAACAAAGCATAAAGAATGTGTGTGACTCATCAAGTGTCCTTCTCCCCCATTGCCAAATCTCTGCTTCTGTTCTCATTCCTTTTGAGCCAGTCTAGGACGCAGCTCAGCTGCTCTCTCTACTGGCCGCTTGAGAAAACTGGCCGATCATGAAAGACTTACCCTTTGACGACACTGAAGTCAAAGCATCAGCAATTAGCTTTCAGTCTACCTTTTCACACCATAACCAAGCTCTAAATGGAGCTGCTGAAACCCTGGGATACCCATGGAATTCGGTAAAAACCTTCTAAGTCGCTGATGTTGCTCAACAGCAAATCAGTTTTTCAAATAGAAACATAAATGCTGCACAACAGTATCAAATGTCAGCATTCAAGTAAAGACTCAAGAAATACATAAATTGGCAGAGGCAATTTTTTTCAAAACCCATTCAGGATCATAACTTATAAAGATTTCCCCATAATGGTGCCTAGATTCTGCCCTACAAAGGAAATGTTCTGAGGCCCATTGTGGCACCAGAATTCTCTGTAATTCATACAAGCTGCTGTTTCTCTCCGTTGGACAGCTCACGAGCTTCCTGGTTGTGTCCCAGTGTGCTGCTAACATTGGATTTCTGAAGAGGCCCTAAGTGGCTGCCTCACAAATCATTATCCCACCATTCATTAGCTTAAATAAACATATATGCTCCCTGATGTAACTCTAATTCTTAAAGATGTGGCTTCAGAACTGCAAAAAGTCCTCCTAGAATTGCCTATTATTTTAAACTTATTTTAGCTAACCAAAGTATACGTCTTCTCTAGTTTTTGAAGAAGAATATATACACGTACATTAATTTTAATCAATACAAGCCCAAAATACAAACTTTAAAGCATCCCTGAATGTGTAACTGTCCAGATCAGCTTCCTAACTGAAATTTTTCTGAAGAAATTTCTTCCAAACTGAAATTTCGGAAGAGAGAAAGGAAAGCATGAAGCAAACTCTCCAAGAACATTACGCCTTTCCTCTACCTGCCTCTTCTGATGCAAGAACATAGCTCCATGTGCACCAGGAATATCTGCAGATTCATCATGAGTCTTCCCCTTGGAGGAGGATGAAATGGTTTTTGTGAGAGGTATTTAAATCTTACATGGCATTGTAAGGCACTTAGGTGCTGCAATGATGGAGGAAGTATGAATTTCTGTTGATTATATTAGTCAAAGTAAGCTTGCCCAGGAACAACGTGCAAAAGGTAAGGTATCACACAGAAATCTTCAAATCCTTTGGACAAAACTCTTAAAAGTTGAATTCATACCCACACTAACTGGCATCAATTTCAGTAAATCAAACACAGCTCCTCAGAAACAAGCAGGACATGCCTTATTTTTTACCTATTGTTAATAATTTTAAAATAATTAAGATTTTGGATTTAAAGATACAACTTCAGTGCAAACATATATGCAGGTCATGCAGAAATAAAAACATTTCTTTCAGGATGATATAATAAAGAAAGAGGTTTCAGCTTTTATTAATAAAGTAGAACATATCCTATTCTATATAATCCCAAAGTTCCCCCCCTCCCCAGGCACTTTAGTTCATTTGGCATAACTCCATATATACAGTATCTGCAAACTGTTCCTGCTGCATTTAAAACACAAATTTAAAAAACACAACTTTTGTTTATGTGACTACCCAAAACATTCACACAATGCTTGAAGTTCTACTTTTCATATCCATTTTTAGAAACTTGGGTGCCTGACATTTTCAGAAATGTTGAGGAATCACAAGTCCTGTTGAGCAAAATTGCTTGGCATATAGGAAATTTAGGTACTTCATATATAAAGGTATCTCATTCTAGGTACATCATTTCAGACATCCAAGTCCAGTGCCCTACAGAAATTTACAAAACAAAACATACCAGTAAGAGGGGGTTTATGTGAATGCAGACTGCAAGGTATGCTGACAATTAATTTATGTTCTGGAATTGGAAGTACATCTTCAGATTTCCTGTTGCATAAACAAGAAAAGGCATATGAGAATGAGTATCACCAAATGTGATGCTGCAGGTCTCACAGAGTTATATCAGATAGAAGGTAACACACAGAATGCTCATTCACAGCCAAACTTCAGGTAAATTGAAGGGAAGTGTTGCTTAGCCATAATATATAAAAGGACAGTTTATGAAATCACTGAGACTATAGTAAATGTGGTTAACAATAGCCATACAAAGCCATTAAGAACAAACAACATAGGTCTGTATGTTTGCATGTATAGAAAAACATCAGCATCCCCAAAACAGCACCAGCTTATGCCAAGGACTCGTGGTCCAAGAGAACCTGTCAGCAAATGAAGTCCCATCCACAAGGCTTTATCTGAGCCAGTTGCACACAGACAGATATAAGGAACAGGCAGGGGTTTCCACCCTTCAATCTCACTAAAGCACTACCTCATCCCAAAGCTAGTAAAGCTATTTTTAGGTCCAAAATCAGCCAAAAGATGACACCAAGATAAGATTTTGGGACATTATATTATATAATGAACAAAAGAATCCTAGCAATCTCCAAAAGACATTTACCATAAATATCTCCAGCATACCTTAGGGCTTCCTCTACATCTCCTTGCACTCTCCCCAATATAAGAACTTCATAGGGCTTTTTGTGTGAAGAATCCAAAGGCAATACAAATTCTCCAGCTCTAGTAATCTGACATAAAGGAGTTAAAAATACACAGTGGAAGATTTTCATTCACAATTTCTTGAGTCATTTTCTTTGACGTGATAATAAATAGACAAATTATAAGAAGTGTCATAGTGCAAACCCTCCCAGTCTCCAAGAAAGCAACAAAACAAATTGAGAACTTACTTTTACCCAATGCCACTCAGCCAGTGTCTTCACAGACCAATGAGGATACAGTTCATCCTTAACAAACCGTAAGTGTTTCTGTCTATTGGTCACCCACGTGACTACAAGGCAATTTGGAGCAGCGAGTGCTGGTACAGGAATCTGCTTGATTTGCCACGAAGACAAGTAGCTGTATCTATATGTCAGTACAGTGAGAAACCAAGTTAGTGTATACCAAATACAAAAGTTGCAAAGCACCACAAACGGATGAACAAACTACATAGCCAAGACATTTCAAGAATTCTCTCCTGACATGTCATAAAAATGGACCAAGACTGACACCCAGTGGCCATACCTGATAGATTTGGATATAAAATCAATAGTGTATGTACTTAAGTTTTATTGAGCAGAACCTTTAACTGCATAGTTCTACTATTCCCCCAAATAAAGTATTATGAGTTGTGATTCTGAAGAAGTCTAAAAGCCCACATTTCATTTAAAAGCTCGTGTTTAATTTAAGAACTATCATATGTAATTCAATACTCTCATCTTTATGCCAGAACAAAGCCATTTAGTGAAAAGTAGCTCTTCAGTCAATGTATTATTCACTTTTCATAATAACCAATCTCTCTTCTGAATGAAAATGACAAGTGAGTCATTTAAAAGTACAAGGAGAAACACTAACTTGACTGACAAGTTAAAAGGTCATAAAAGAGTAATCAGTTCTCCAATTATTCGCAGAAGTTATTCATTGTTTTTAAATTACCATTCATGGCAAAAGTTCTCTAGGTTACTCAGAAGCGTTTTGCACATTTTTGAATTAACTATATGCTACATTGATCAATACAGATTGTGTCCCATTCTACCATTTTTCTCATGATGCTATTCTACACTATTAGTGAGTTGTAATTCGTGGAACCTACACATTGAAGTATCAAAACCACTGGCACACCACCTACTGGAACAGAGAGCCACTGTCCAGGTGCCTGAGATCCCTATAGAGTGCAACAGTGAGAACAGCAGTGAGAAAAAGGTAAAAAGGATAAAATCCAAAATACCTCCTGGATTAAACTGCCCAGAGAAAACAAGATTCACAACCCAGATGTGAAATGCTTAACAAAGATTAGCCATCAACAAGGTAAGTAACAGCAGCAATAGCTCTTCCACCTTTTCCTTTTATTTTGTAAGGGAGATAGTCTCTTGCTGCCTAATTCATGCCTGTGAATAACCACAGTTTTCCTTTGAGTAATTTACATAGTTAAGAAAAACACTTGAATAAGTTTAACTATGGATTTCTAGAGGTTTCTGTAGGGCTTTCAAAGTAAAGCCTACTAATCAGTCCCCGCATCTTCAAATTATGTCTTCTTAAGAAGCTTCAAAGCTACAGTAGACATGATTCTAGAAAGTTGTAAGGATATAATTCCTGCCCACCCTTCTTTCACATGGATACAATTCTATGGTAATCAAGAGAACTCTATTGTCATAAGCTTGATGTTACTCAGTGGAGAAGGAAGCCCATAAAATTTTAAGTTAATGACTTCACAAACTACAGTACTCAGAAAGTTCCTATTGCACTTGAGGATTTTACTGCTGCATCATCACTTCCTCTCTTCTACCCACCAGACTGAAACTCAAACTACAACTCAAATTTAAAAAAATTAAAAACTAAAATTTCTAAATTGGACCTCAGTCCTGGAAATACACATTTATCTATTTATGCCCACAAAATAAACTTATTAATTTCAAATTAATAGCCATGTGATCTGGGCCTTACAAAACATGCTTGTTTACCAGGCTTTCCTGTTAAGTCTCAAGGACTAACATTCTCTCACCAGTTTGGTAATTTAAGGTCTAGTCTTGCAAATATTTTGCAGGCAAAGTATCCAAGCCATTTCAGTGAAATCTCCAAGACATTTCATAGACTTGAAGGTAGGCACATGCCAAAATATTTGCTAGTTTAAGATACAGTCTCACAGTTATATTGGTCTTGGATTGCATCAGTGTATCAAAATGTTACCTTATAATAAAATGTAAGCTAGAACAAAAATGTTTGTTTGATTTTAAAATAAGATTTACCTGTTACTTCTTTTAACAGACTTGTTCTCCCATGGTGGATCAATCACAATTACATCATATTTTTTCTTGTCTGGGAAGTGAAATTACAAAAAAAAACCCGTAAATTAGTTTTAAAATATGTCTACTAGTTAAAACTTATAAAGGCTTAGCTACTCACATTCAGACAACACTTAAAGAGCCAGTTATGGAGCAAACCCACAACTTTGTTTTCTTCTTTCCAAATAAAAGGCAAAAGGCTTCTAGCATGCTTGTTTGAATCCAAATAATCATATAGTTCAGACATTTTTAGGCTGATTAACCTAAGAAAAAGACATCTATGTGATCTGTGCCAGATCCCCCTAAGAAATTTTTAACATCTTGGAGACTTTCAGAAAAAAAACTGATAGCAGAGCACAAGTCTCAAAGCTGAAAATTTGTTTGAGCTTCCTACCAGGAGGTATGTAATAAGGCAGCCAGCAGAAAGAAAGGCTGCAGCCCTGAACACAGGATTTCTGTCCTGTTTCATCTTCCATCAGGATGACTAGGACACATAGAGCCCCAAACCAGCCCTGCAAAAACTGTGTTTTGCAATACTGGAGGTGAAGAGAGACAGAGAGCTAGACACAGAGTGTGAAAAGGAAATTAAGGGACAACAGAAAGAAAACTGAAAAAGTTTTCATGGGAGAAGCCAGATTTACTCTAGTTGGAAGATAGAAGATATATGAAAGAAAAGGACTCTTCAATTTTGTATTTCCCAATACTCTCAGCTATGAGGTATAGCAGCTGAGAAGTCACCCCTAAACATGAGTTTGCTACTCATGTTCTTGCTGAAGAGGTATTCACCTCCAGCTGGGTGCAGCAGCTTCTCTGAGAGACACTGGGGTTGGTTTCATAACCAGTTCACGCCAATCTAAATAGACTCTGCCATTGAACAGGATGAATCTGTAAGGGATACCTTAGCTTTAAGGTACATAACCTCATCTCTCTCCCATGGTCTAATCTAGCTAAAAGTCAAGACAGAACAAACACTGCTCCAGCAGCATGGATTTACCTATGTTAAAGCCTCATCCCGCAAAACAGGGACTAAGCAGCATAGCTAATACCAATTTAGTGCAATTACATGACTTCCATACTTTCAGTGGCTCAGAACATTCCCACAAACTGCTGTATTTTGGGCTTCATGTAAAATGCTGTGGCTGAGATTTTTAAAGGAGCACCCTGGAGACCGATAATCCCCTTATGAAAGGAGCTCCTAACCATTCAAGATTCCTTTGAAAACCTATTTGCACAACATTAGAAAATGTTGCTGTGAGCTGTCAAAGTGATATTTCTATCAGTGAGATACTGTATATTAAAATCTGTTCATCAAGCCCTTAGTTATCTTAATGTTAATTGCCCTTCTGAGGCAGGACAGAAGTGCTAATTTCTAATGCCTAGAGATACTTACAGTTCAGCAGGGGCTGTAAACATGAAACATCAGATAAAAGGAAACTGCTTTTTGGTGGCACCAAGTACTTCTGCCCCATTAACACAATTATCTTTGCACTGCTTGAGCTGTTTTCTGTAATGCATGAAAGCAGGTCCTGTTCTAGAACGGAGATTGCATCATCTAGCAGGCGTACAGCTTGATGGTCACTTTCACTCACAGCTGGAAGCTGCTTTGCCATTTCACATAATTCAGCCAACCCACAGCCAACGTGTCCAGGAACAACATTCTTCCTGCAACTGAGCTCTGCAGCAGCGCGGTGAAGAAAACCACTTTTGAGTCCTTCTTGGACTAAATGCAAAGTGCCTTCCCAAATGAGCTTCCTGACCTGTATGGTCATAAGGAATCAGGAGAAAAAGAAACGATCTTTCAAGCATCTACTTGATCAGGTAATGAGACAGAAATCAAAACATTTTCACCTTGCAGCGTGGGAAAAGGATCCTTCCCAAATACCAAGATCATTGACTCAAATACTACAAGGGCATGCTAATGAGGCCAGCCTCACTTCTGTTGGTTTTTTGATAAAGTGGCAATAATTAGAAGCTGGGATAAAGAAAGAGTGAGAGACTAGTGAATAAAACATTTCACAGGCAATAGAGGTGGAATATTATTGTTCCAAACAAGAAAAATTCAAAGCAATAATTTGAAGTATAAATTCAAACTTTAATCTAATTTTGGGTTACTGTGCCCATAAGCATATTTTTAATTGGGATATATACTGGGATTTAAAAGTCAGTATTTTTCCATATTCTAATTCAATTCAAAAAACAACAATGTATGTATTTTAAAAGTAGCATGAAAGTACAGTAAGTTAATCAAATTAAGTTATTAGAATTTGATTATGCAACTTTTCTAAGTGACACGCCTCTCAAACAATCTGCCACTGATTCCAGGAAGACAAGACTCTTGGATCTATATATATACTTTCATTTATTTTGGTACCCTCTCTTAGAAATTTTAGAGACCTCAAATATTATAGATTCTCAAATCATTGAATCTTTATGATTTTTAATTACCAATGAGGCTCTTTTGTTAATTTAGAATAGTGATATTGCCAGTTACAGTGGCTTTATCAAAGGTTTCAAATACTTTTTATGGTTTCTAAAGCTCCCCAATTACGGAATCCTCAACTTTACAAAATGTTTTTACAAAATATTCTTCATTACAATTTTCAAATAAATGGGAGGCAGAAATTCATACCTTTTTCGTGTTTTCTTTAATAGCATCACCATCAAGATACTTGAGGGGACAGAGTCATAACTTTTTAGTACTTAGGTTTGTCATAGTAAAAGTTGATACTGCTTTAACAGAATTAATAATTATGCTTTTAGCAATGCTACAAGTTGTACAGCTGAATTAGTAGAGATGGCTAATTAACACCCCTGTGTTAATTAGCAGGTGGACAAAGCCTCTTGACTATTAAGTAATTTAAACAGTAGTTTTAACAAGTGGCTGCTGAAGGAATTTAGCGTATTTTGTACTGTTCCCTATGTTGACTCCAGCTGAAACTGGTAAATGGATTCAATGCCTACTTTCACTGGCAGAGACAAATATGGGGTTGTTGAAGGATTTTTTAAAAATTATTCTGAATATATGAATAAGTACCAAAATAATCTGAATTGACTAGCCAACTTTTAGCACTACAAATACATTAAAAAACAATATATTCTAATCTGTGAATGGTATCAGAGGCTAACTGGGATCACAGATTTTTCAAAATTGCGTCCTTTCTGCATATTCACCAAAAATCATTTGGAGTTACACAGGCCTCCAGACATCAAACATCTTCTCTTCATTTCTTCCCTTATTCCTACTGTTGAATGACTTTATTTTAGCTTAAAGGTTTTCATACTCATAAGCCTATGTTGGATGCTGAACTCCAAAGTTCTCTCCTTTAAGGTGATTCTGCACATGCATGGCCTATTCACAACAATCATTACAGGATCTTTACACTGTCTCATAGCAATCTGTACATATTTACTACAAAATTGTTGACATGTAAAAGAAGAAAAATTTAGTCATTTAAATACAGTCCAAGAGGAACAGAATTAAACAAAAGAGCTCAATATAACTAAGACCTTTGTCAAAGGAAAGCAAGCGTAGGTCCTATTTCAGGTTCACACTACTATTTAGGAAATCAGTAAGAATATATCAAACATAAATCACAGATCATATTTCTAGGATTTATTAACAATGTAATTCAGTTGTAACTTCACCAGTACATCACTGACATGAGCCTAAATAGAGACCTGAATTCCAATTAATTCGTTATGCTTTAGTATGACAATGTAAAACGTTAAAGGGGACAATCCCTTCTCATTAGCAGAATTGATGCATCTTGAAGCACTTTCAGAGAAGCTTTAAATATCAGCATAATGTCCCAATATGCTAAAGATGAGTTGATTTTCAGAACAGGCTATGCTGTTTATTTCACATCAGTCACTTCCTGTTCAACTAACATTCAGCTCATCACTATATAATGCTCAGTTAACCATAACAGTAAAAGACATTTTGTGAATGCAGCTTCCAGCTCTTCAAAGTGTCTCAGCTGCAGTTAGACATCTAGTTTGTTTTGCACAGATCTACACAGAAAATGCTCTCTCTATGCACTCAATCATGTAAGAGCTGGAGAGATGACCTTCCCATTAGCTCCAAGAACAGAACTTATCTGCAACCAGGTCTTGCACTCCATGCACAGCCCAAAGTCAGGTATCATTTACTTGCCTTTGAATGGTATTCTAGAGCATCCAGTTCACCTTGGTTGAATACACATTTCCTTTTACGTTTCTGCAGAATGAGCAAATGGGGAGGAGAGGGACACACACACACCATATTACTGCATGACAAAAGGGAAAAATAAGTAATCAAATATACCTGAATTACAAAATAACTCTTTTTAAAGCAGAATAAACTTTCCATCTCTGACTTTTTCTATAACCACTATAAGTCCAACAAGCAAAAGACAATCTCAAAATACCTAGGCTGCTGTAGGCATTCTTAAGGTACACAGGCTTAGAGCTGTGTTATGTTACTCATGGCAGTAGATCTGAAAATACTTAGTATGTGCCACAGTTCATGTTTATGCCTCATTTGAGTCCATACTAGAAGGCATCTGATCTGTTGCCAAGCACAGTTTACCAATAATAGGAGATAATTACCTAGGCATTC
>JAOXNG010000012.1:108286972-108300264 GCA_028566535.1 Scolopax minor | reverse complement strand
GGGTTTTGTGGTGGGGTTCGGTTTTTTTAATAGTGGTAATTCTCTTGTCTGAGCAAAATTTAGAATTTGTGACAGAAGTTTGCCACTGCTGAACTGGGCACACATGAAAATCCCATCCTTTAGGCTGAAAAGACACATTTGGCTTAGCAAGGCAATTTGGCAATGTTGAATGTCCAGTTAATGCCTTTTCATCTGTGCTTTTAGTCGATGTAACGCAGGTTCATTACCCTGATGTGATTGGTCACATGCCAGAACAGCACCGTTACACTCTGCTTGTTGAAATCTTAATCCAGTGTTACTCTGCTTCTTATTATAAACATGAAACTAATATGAAAACTACTGGGAATCTTACTCTTTGTATGTCCACCTGTGCCTTTCAGTTATATGCTGCCATGAAGGAAAATGCACCATCGTTTGATGATGGACAGAGCTGGGGAGGAGAGACGGATGATGGAATTGTACATAATAAGGTACCATAACAAGTAAATGATTATCAGAATTGTTCAAATGAATTTTGCCATACGTTCTGACAATGCAATTTAAATATATGACATGACAATTTTAAATGTACTTACATATTCTGCTCAGTTCTATAAAGCTGAATTTTCTGGGAAGTATAGTAGTATTATATAAAAAGCCGAAGCAGCTAGTTCCCCGAGCAGCCACTTCCCTGAGCAGGCATCATGGTCAGTCTATTGGTGGAGACTGGGTATTAAATTGAAGTGCCTTTCTCTCTGAGTTGCTACTGTTTCTGTTCCCATTTGTGGAGAAAGGGATTCATTAAACTGTTTGTTTATTCTCTTAGTAGGGTCTCAGGTATATTTCTCTTTAGTCTTCTAAGGTTAACAACAGTACAGTATAAAGACAGTGACTTAATTATATGTGGTAGCCCCTGCTGATATCTACTGTTTACTGTTTAAGAACTGGTCATAATGTTTAACTTCCTAGTCACCAAATAAGGTGACAATGTAATCGAGGCACTTAAAAATCCAGATGTTTGCTTTCTTTCTAATTTATCATAAATTATTAGTATGATTCAAATTTAACTCTGTGTTAACTCACAGGAGATGTTTGAAAGGGGTTGTATGATGTGCCAGAACACTTAATTAGAAAATTGCAAAAATCAAATTAAATCAGAATTGTGGACTAAGGTTACAAACCTGACAGTTGACAAGTAAAAATGCTTTTAAACTAAATGTGTGCTTATACACTCATACTTATGCATATATATTGAAACAAAATTTACAATAATTACTGGTGTAATTGTTTCTGAAAGATCTGTACAGTGTTCAGTAAATTCTTTTGGATAACCTTACTTTAATTCTAGATCAGGTCTCTGACATCTCCACATTTGAAGATAGTGATATTTACCAAAGGGTTCTGTTAGTTAGACCTACAGGTGGGTGTTGTTAGACCTACAGGTTCCATAAACTAGCCTGAGAGGATCATATGATATGATAGTTAAGAATTTATCCTTTTGAATATACTATCCTTATTAGGCATCTCATAAAAAACGTATTAAGTACTTCCAGACCTTTCTTAATCTGGTGCCTCCTGCCTAAATATAATCTGTTGACATTCAATGTTTAAAGGCAGGAAAAAAATGTTGATTTTTACAGAAGTGCACTGTAATATCTTACAGTGAAAGATATTTTTGGTGTCTGTTTAATTTCATTGGTTGAGTAGATCTATGCTATCTAGATATTTTACAGCCCATTGAATTGTTGAAATGAAAACAATTTTAATTGTTTTCAGCTCTTCCTGGACTACACTGTGAAATGCTATGAGCACTTCATGAAAGGGGGTGATACTTTTGAAGAACTGGATGCAGAAGTGCGGTCAAAATTAAGTAAGTTTTCGTGTTTTAATGAAATATTTAATTGTGTTACTGGTTTCTTTTCTCCTACTATCAGTTTTGCTCAATTTACAAGTGACAGTGATTTGAGGTAAGGGAACCTGAAATTCCCAAGTACCTCTTGGTTAAATTGACTTAATTCTCATTTTTTGCAGTATCACTAGAAGAGATGAGACAGGTCATGCTTTGCTATTATGTCCCTGTGTAACCCTATTGTTTTCAATAGCTTTGTGAAAGAAAAGCAATATACAGTTCTTCAAGTGCAAATTTTATCTAAGCAGATGACTCTTGTTTCTGTCTGACAAAGTTAACAATTCAAACAAGAAAAATGTTACCAGAGGATGTACATCTGATGAGTAAGAAAGTTCAGCTTCTAAAAGCTCTGAATGCGATCTGCCAGAGTTCCAAACTCTTGTGAAGGTTCCCTTATATGATTCAGCATCCAGCTGTGTTTTCTTTGAGGAGATGGAAAATGGGGTTTTTTGATTCATTCATTTAATTCCCTACAGAAATACAAAAAGAGTATGAGAACAAGGAGGAAAAATAGTTCTCGCTTTCTGTGCCCTCCTCTGAAAAGTCAGGAAAATTAAGGACACTTTTGTTGCAAGCTGGCACCATTCGCTGGAGAGGAGGCATAAGCTACCAGAGCTAGAGATGTTACTAGATGTTAGTGGATAAAAGTAATCCTGCCATTGTTTGACAAAGACTGAGGGAAGTAAGGGAAAAGATGTCTCAAGAAGCAAGGAAGTATGTGGATGAGAAAGGAGTATACAAAGAAGACTACCTTTTGAAGCTGGAACAGTTGAAACTTATCTAACAACCACGATGTGGGTTGTATGAGAGTTTAGAAACTGACCTCACAGGAGTAATTTTGAACTCTTATGACATGAGGACTGAAAAACTAATTTCTGTTCTTGTTTGATTTGGGTTTTTTTAAGATGGGTTTGTTGGTGGGTTTTTTTTAGTTTAAGATAATTGTCCAGATAATGAGTACTTAAGTGCTGAAGCTTCAGTGCAGATATTTGGATTAGGTGATAATATTCGGTGAGATTAATTTGTAACCCCCATCATTCCCCTTTCTTTTTTTTTCCCTACAGAGGATTTATTTAATATAGATGAATTCCAGATAGAAGGTTTAGCAGCTGACAACAAAAGACTTCATGAAGAAATTGCAAGACTAGAAAAAGAAAAGGAAAGCGAGCCGGTTAGTAAATTGTCTATGCTTGTTTATATGGTAGAGGTTAATTTTCTATTCGTAACCATTATTGTCATTATTAAACTAAGATACTGATAATTGCAGCAAATGAAAAATTGGTTTTGGTGCTCTATTACGCCAGGTTATTAGAGACTTGTGTACCATTTTAGTACAAGGAATTTACTGTGGACTTTTCAGTCACTATTTTTTTGATATTGTGTAGATATTTTCATGTAACGAGACCTCACATTGACTGAAATATTACTCAAATACTTGAACCACTTTTTTTTTTTTTCTGAACTCCAACATTACTTTTTCCAAAAGTGTTGAGAACTTCTTAGGGCATGGGATTTAGTGGTATCAATATATTTTAGTGAAAATATTTTGTTAGAAAAGATGGATTCTGCTTTTAATGAATCATGAATTTAAAAGTGGTTTAGTGGCCATGCAGCTGGAAATGCAGACTCCTGCCTACTGTGTGAAATGTCCTGTTTCTATTCCTAGCTTTCCTTGCCCTTAGTTTTATCTGCCCTTTAGCAAGAATTTCTTAATAAATGCAATTAAAAAACTAAATGCTAAAGTGCAAGAATTAAGGTGTAAACCATATTTTCAGCCTTTTTTATTATTATTTTAAAGATGCTTAACTTGATTTGGCTATCACAAGGATAAACATTTATTAAAGTTCTTTAGTTTTACATTTATACTATTGAAGTTGTCCGATTATTGTATTGTCTTGTCTGGAAAATAAGATAATTATTTTAGATTAATATAATAGTGTTTTTTCTTTCCACCCATCTACTAGGATCGTAGAGTAACACTACGAAACCTGAAATCGTCTATTCAAGCAGATGTCCAGAAATACCAGGCTTTTTTGACTAATCTGGAATCTCATATAGCCATCCTTGATCAAAAAATGGAAGGTGTTAATGAGGAAGTTGAGACAGCAGGTAAGAAGGCCTTGGTCACAAATGGGATAGTGAAACTAGAAATAAATTTAAAAGAACTGTAATAATCAGCTTCAGGACAGGGTGAAATACTTGGTGTATGGTGATACTACAAATAAACTTTCCAAAACGGATTGCTAATAGCTGTTTGTACACTAGAGTAATGAAATACAGATATTTTTTACTCATAAAAATATTGAGAGGTTAATTTTAACAATGTAGGCTGGTATTTTACATGCATTTCTCAAATGTTTTGTGAACTTAGTAATGGAAGCAGAAGCAATGAAGCAGGAGAACGCCCGGCTCCAGCACATCTTTGATAATCAAAAGTACTCAGTGGCGGACATTGAGAGAATAAATCATGAGAGAAATGAGTTGCAGCAAACCATTAACAAGCTGACTAAGGAAGTGGAAGCAGAAGAACACCAGCTGTGGAATGAAGAGCTAAAATATGCTAGGAATAAAGAGGCGGTATGTGAAAACCCTACTGTGCTGAGAGGTGGCTGTTTTCATTATGCAAACTTATACTTGGGACTTGGACTATTGATAACTTCTTTCCTAAATAATCTAACAACAACACAGATCTTGTCACTTTAGCCTGTTAAGACATAATGGCTTCTGTTTACAGTCTCTGAAAGAAATGTTTCTTTTTCTCCCTTTTTAAGCTTAATAGAAATGTATTCTTTTCAAATTTTTTTCTGCATCATAAGGGACAGAGCTAGAATATGCACCACTGTCAGCTCTCACTGTCACAGCATTAAGAGCTTTGATAACACAAGCAATTTCAGACTAATGTTAACATTTCATAGCAGGGAAGTAATGAAAAACTGGTGCTTTGAATCAATCTCTCTGCATGGATTTTGGGCTAGATTGGTCCCTTATGTGGAACTTCTAGCAGATTTTTAGGGGCTGAATTCAATTCCCTCCCTCAAACTGAATGAAAAGATGTGGTCTGTAAGTAGTGGGCTTTAAAAGTTTTCCTAGATGGAGAACTAAAAAAAAAAAGTTTCAAATGTTTTGCATTTCGCAGAGTTACACTTTATCAAGCACTTGGTATTAAATTCCTCATACTGTGCAAGTATGAAGAACACAACACTGGAAAAACTACTTATGTTGTTTGCATATAAATGGCATTCATTAATCAGAAAATAGAGCATTTAATAAGCTTTGTCTAGAGGTATACTCAAGTTAAAGTTTGATATTAGGATCTGTGGCTATGTGGCATTTCTTGTCATAACCAATGAAAGAAGGCACATCAACATGATGACTGATGACTGTTAGTTATTTGTAATATTTCCAAGCATGTTTTTCTTTCCCTGTCAAATAATCCTCAAAAAATTGAGGCAGGAAAAAATATGGTAGATGAGTAGGGAAAACCACAGGTGAAACCATTCCATCCCACTCGTACACACTGAGAAACCTTGCAGAGCAAATTCTGAAAGAATCATAAAATAGCACTTAATACAAACAGTGCAAGCTACTGATCTGTTAATACATACAGCTCTTGCATTCCGTGGCATGACTTGGAATTGTGTACAGAGCAACTCAGAAACCTGTTTAAAGTAATATATGAATACTTTTTGCTGAGATTTTCACTTGTATTTCTTCTATAATTTTTGCCCTTTTCTCCTCTGAGCAGATTGAAATGCAACTAGCAGAATATCATAAACTGGCTCGAAAGCTGAAATTAATTCCAGTAAGTGCTGAGAATTCCAAAGGCCACGACTTTGAGATTCAGTTTAATCCTGAGGCAGGACCAAATTGCCTAGTCAAATACAGAACTCAGATCAAGGTAAGTAGAGTCAATACTGAATGTTTCTGTTACCACTCAAAAAAAAAAAAAAAAAGTGTGTGTTTGGTAATGTTGTAAAGGTCTTTCTTAACTTCTCAAAGAAACTTCGTTGAAAAGCTTGTGTAATGTATTGCTATAACTATATTAAAGTATAGAAAGGAAATTTGGCATTGGAGAGTACGGCAGCCTAAATAAAAATGGGAGAGGGAGAAGATGTACTGTGGTATATCTTGGTTCAAACTCTGAAATTGCATTAGCTAGATCTTCTTGTACGTGTTTTACAGGCTCCCCTTATGGAGATCATAAACCAGACTGAGGAAGAAATTAGGAATGCTACTCAACGGAAAATGACTTTGGAAGATACTTTGGAACAGGTGTGTTGATTAATGAAGATTAGATCTGAGAATCTTATCTGCTGGTCTCATTTGAAATGTGGTGGTGTGGTGGATTGTTTTTTGTTTGGGTTGATTTTGTTGGGTTTTTTTATTGTGAGAATTAGGGTTTCCTTCTGTTTGTTGAAGTTACGTGTATTCGCTGCATTGAAGATTATGCAGCTGGCATATATTTGACCATAAACATTGGAAAGATTTGGTTTTAATAAGTTGCCCATTCCAGTCTGTTGTCTGTCTTACCATCACTGAGCAGTTGTCATCAGGAAGATTTTTAGCAATATTGGGCTCAGGATGGATTGGAAAAAGGAGCATTTTATTTCCCCATTCTTCTTCCCCTACCTCAGTTCTTATTGGTAAGCATGACACTCTATGGTATGGAATATTCTTTTGGCCAATTTTGGTCAGCTTTCCTGGGTATGCACCTTCCCAAGCTCTTTCCCTACTCAGTGAGAGGTCACAGGAGAGAGGGAGGGAAAGCCTTTATGCTGTGTAAGCTCTACAAGCAATAGCCAAACATTGGTGTGTTACCAACACTGTTTTAGCTACTTAGCCAAGACAAAGCATACGGGCTGCTATGAAGAAAGTTAACACCATCCCAGCCTGGCCCAATTTAAATATTTCTAGGCTACCATATGTTGTTTGTGATGGCATGGATTTGTATGTTGGAATTCTTTTTGAATTATATTTTCTTGGTCACGTTTTCATTCTAGGTTAATGTAATGGTGGTGGACAAGAAAAGCAGTGTGAAAACACTGAAAGAGGAAGCTGAAAAGCTGGATGATCTTTATCATCAGAAGCTTAAGGTAGAACTTCTTATAAGTTGATGACAGTTTATCCTTAATGATATCCTTAATCCATTTATTTATACCTAAGTTTTTGGTTTTGGACCTCTGCTCTGGCCTCCTTCCATTCCTCTTGCAGGATTCTCTCATTCTTTTCAGAAATATGAGTGCTACTTTAAGTGAATCAGTTTTCACTTTCTTGCTAGGCAGATCCGGTAAATCACAAGCTACTACATCCAGGAATAAAAGCAAATTTAACAGTGTCTGCCTTGTCTATTCAGTTTGTATATAATACATGCACTTAGAGGTTTTTGTAAATCACATTAAAAACTCAGGAAAACATTATTTGACTGAAAGCACATTGAATGTTTCAATGAGAAATTGTTTCTTTGTTATTCTTCCCCAATGGGAGAGCAGTCTCCACACTTTTCCTCACTTCTAGTTGAGCAGCAAAACAGATCCCTCTTGGTTAACTAAGTGGCTGCTTCAGGACCTTCCAGCAGCACAGCTTTGGTGGGGCTATGGTGCCCAGGAGAAAAATGCTTTTTGAATTAAGCTAGTGTTTAACATACCTGCTCTTTCAAATCCAAACTTTATGCTATAACCTGGTTATAGCATAAAAACTGGGTTATTTCATTGCTAATACCTGCTTAGGTTGCTGAAGGCGATTAATTTAGTTTATTGCTTTCAAAACCACCTGGAATCTAGCTTTTGATCTATGCTGTTGCATGTGCTTGTTTGTTAAAGTAAGCTTATAAAATACTCAGTTATGATAAGAAATATTTGTGTAATTTTAAAAATGCTATCCTCAACATTTAAATTATTAAGTATTAAAATTATTTTTGAAGGATGAAGTTTCTGTAGTTCACGAAAACTGCATGTTTAACTGATGGTGAAATTTAGTTTGGTTTTGTGCATTTAATCATGCTGAGTATAGTGTCAACAGTGCCATTGGAGAGATTACTTACATTTTGTACTCATCTTTCAGACACAAAAGGGAAAAGCAGTTTTCTCACTCAAATGTGACTTTACCTTTTTTGACGTAGAAACAATTGTTCATGATGTTCCATTTCTCAGCTATTTCGAGTCCATATGTAAATAACACTTTTTGAGATGAACTTTGAAGGAAAAATACCTCACAGACCTTGAAATATTGTTAGAACAATAAAGGGAAGGTTAGGTTGGTTTCAGGCAATAGAGAAAATACCTGAAACTTTAGGTTTGGGAGGATGTCCTTGGCATTTTTAGTTTTGAGTTTGGAGTTACTTATGTGAATTCTGAATTCAAGTATCAGGATGTAATCAGGTAATATAAAGGAGGAAAAAAAATCCTGATTATCCCTGAATTGTGTAATTTATTTTTATTGATTTTTTTTTTCCCCTCTTTCTTTATGTTTACAGGAGGCAGAAGAGGAAGAGCAAAAATGTGCAAATGAACTGGAATTGTTAGAGAAACATAAACAATTGCTTGAGAGTGGTATCAATGAAGGTCTCAGTGAAGCCACAAATGAATTACATGATCTTCAACGACAGTAAGGCCTATAATTTCATGTTGTTTGTATAGTTTATTTTGGTTTTTCTGTGTTTTAAGGATAAAGACATTTTCTTGAATCCTAATGTAAAATTCCTTGGCGAGCAGGTTTCCATCTCAGTATATTAATTCCGCAAATTCTTAATTGAAAAATGTTTCTCCTTGACACTTAATATTTTGCTGGAATATTTCTCTACTGTATCAGGACTCCCATAACTTTTCTTATGTATGGTTTTAGTAACGAAATTAGTTTGTTTCCAAATTCATGTGACAACAACATTTTCTAAAGTCTGGAAAGACTAGTCTGACTCTAAGGTACTTTGTTTCTTACCAGATAGCATAATATTGTCCTTTTTTTTTCTTCTAAATTGAGTATCAATGTAGAAAGCCAAGGTAGTTCAAGTTAATACAAAAATTATGGCTAGACATGATGATATATCAGACTTGGTAAGGTGATTGTTTTAGGTGTCAGGAATTTTATAGTTATGGATGTGACTCTGAGTGTCTTTATTTTTTAGATACCAGCTTGTTATGCAAACAACAACAGAAGAGAGCAGGAAAGCTGGTGACAACTTGAATCGTCTTTTAGAAGTGATTGCTACTCATGTAGTATCTATAGAGGTAAACTAAATTTGATATTCAGAATTAAATCTTTCTAGAGACATTTGCAACTGCAGTTAAACACTGGAAATGGAAATTAGAATATGCTCTTTCCAATAAAGTATTGGTTATTTAGGGTTGCTGCACTGAGTCTGTAGATCCTAGTAAAATAAATTTATTGACAAATCCTTTGGTATAAATAATAAGAATTTATTAAATTTCAGCAATAGAATTGTCAGGTTTAATCTGCTTCTGGTAGATGCCTTTCAGAGAAGTGTTTAACTGAGATTGTTTAACCTGTGCAATGACTACCTCAAATGCTTTAGCAGAACCAGCATAACAGAGACCATTGTTTCTAATAAATTTGCTCTAACTTTTTTCCAGAAATATCTTGATGAACAGAATGTGAAAATTGACAGAGACTATGAAGAATTCATGTCTGAAGACCTATTGTCAACCTTGACCGGAATTCTAGACAGTTATAAAAAGAAGGCTGAAAGTCTGTAGTTACCAAAAAGAGATCCGAAGTCGAAAATTTTGCCTTTCTGAAGCTCTGTTATGGGGCCTTCTAAAAGGATGGGTAATTCCTCTGTTTAGCACTGAAACTGGTTTTAAATGTAAGGAAATGTTTATGAACCTCTTATTGATACAAATACATTAAAAAATTAAACAGTATATTTTCATTTTCTTAAAAAAGCATTTGCTTCCACTTCCTCCTTGCAATTTCTTATGCATGATTATAAACAAGACAACTTTGGAGCAACTTCACTTCATTTTTTCTTTATAATTAAATCATTTGTGCTCTTCTAGGAATATTAGTAGACAAGAGTACAGTTAAACCTGTTAAAATAACAAGTCGGGGTGGACTTCAACATGAAGCCACAAGTGACAGCACAAAAGCAGAGGGTGCTGACAAAATGAAATACTAATCCTTAAAAATTTTAACTAGTGGTTTTTGTAGACTTGTAAGATTGCTAACTGAGAAAAGAGTTACACTTTCCTTTCCTGCAGTATTGTTTGTGCATTTCATAATATATGTATGTATTTAGCACACATGCATGACTGCACATCCTTCCTCAAGCCTTTCTTTTAGTAGCAAGCCAACTGTAAACATCTTTCAGTCTCCTGCTTGTTTTGTTATCTACCAAACTGCCCGGAGACTCCTCTTACATGAGTAAGATTATTTTTTATTTTTTTTAACAAAAACCTCTTTGAAAAGATCAGTAGTCAGTAGAAGTTAT
The DNA here is from genome assembly GCA_028566535.1 of Scolopax minor. NCBI lineage: Eukaryota > Metazoa > Chordata > Aves > Charadriiformes > Scolopacidae > Scolopax > Scolopax minor. Next base: position 108,289,933 of record JAOXNG010000012.1, on the reverse strand, counting down.
ACAGTAGTCTTGTAAATAATGTAGAGAAATAAAGATAGTCAGCTTGAAAACAAAGTTCTGTCCCTTAATGACTCATAGTCCCACATGAAACCTCACTGTACTTCTTGAATATGTTTATCAGAGAGAGCTCCAAGTAGGACAACATATGAATTCTGGCAATATAGCTAATGAGTTGTAGGTTTGACTAATGTTGGATACATCAAAGTGGTCTAAAATGAATCTGCATTCTTCTTGTTAGACCAGTAGGAGAGACTCTATTTGAATAAAATCATTGTATGGAGAGATCCAGTCCAAATAGATTGAAGAAAATGTAACATCTCTTTGTTCAGTGCTACGTGGAAATAGTGTTGTCTTATCTACTCTGTATATACTTTTGTATTTAAAAAATAAAAAAATTAAAATCAGGATTTATGTCTTGAATACTTTATGTTGGTGTTTCATAAGAAAATTATTGGAAGTATTTGAGAGTTTTTAAGAGTTTAGTGATAAATATCACTGATTCAAATATATAACAAAAAAAAACCAACTTAACTTTGCAGTCTGTTCAAAAGCTTGTAGCAGCTGATGGCTAAATGAAGTAGCTCCTTAATTCTATAATTACACACAATTCTTGAATGAAACACAAATCCCTAGGATATACAGCAAAACTTAAATTTGACTATCTGAACAGAGACTGCAAATAAAAACTGAATTGTCTTTAATTCTAGGCTGTTTTTGCAGTGCATAGGTAAAACTCAGTTGTCCTTAATGAAGTGTGTGAATCTTCTGGCTCTGGTATGAGTATTTGGTTTCAGATATTATGAAAATAATGGTGTTATTTAAGCTTATAACTTTTTGTTCTTTGGTTGTATTCCAGAAGTTTAATTTGACAGCTACAAATGTTTTCTGACAGGTGGATAATATTTATGTTTTCTTTCATTTTACCTTTGTAAACTCTTTTATTTCCTATATTTTTATGCCTAATCCTTATCGATTCTCTCTAGAAACTTTGTGATCTTTCTAGTATTTCTGTTATATAAAGCAATGTTCTCCTAATAAAGCAAAGCTGTGCATCATACAGAATAATCAGGTTCCTTTAAAATATGTGCTTATTTAGGGGTTGTGCTCTCTCTTGGCTGCCTGATACCTGTTTGTCTCAGCTTCTGTAGCTGACTGTACCTGTGTTCATTAGCCATGCGGACTAGTCAGTTGAGTAAATGCAAGCAAAATAAATGTCACTTCCAAGGACTAATATTAACACAATTCGACTGGTTTAAAGAAACAAGGTCACAATGACTTTCCTCCGTGTACTGGCAAATGTATTATTCTGAAACTAAAGTAGCTTGAGTAGTAAAAAGTCCACATTGTAATGCTGGCAACAAGTTACTGGGTCTGTATGGCAGGTCAATTGAATTGACATTAGAACCAGCCCAGGCTTTGACCTAGGTTCTGTAAATGTTCTCATGTTGTAATATAACAATAGATTAATATCAGTCAATGTTTACTAGGTAATATATCTTCACATCTTAAAATGGAGGTAATTTTTCAGTGCTTCTTGAACATAGCTCCTGTGTGATAATTCAAGTCAAGTGGTCAGTTGTGGGGTTGGTTTTTTTTGTATTTTGGAATATTGTTTTTGAAGTTAGACAATAGACGTTCAAACATAATGAGTGCTCTTTATTTTGCTTTTGTGTCTTTTGTATCAGAATGTAAAGTCTTAATCAGAATGTACCACTGGCACCTGCACATTTCAGTAGTATGAGTCATTTGTAATGTTTTTTGCTTTTGTATACAGTTCCCTCATTTATTGCTGGTGTATCTTTTGTACAGTTTAGTTAATATGCCTTAAGTTTATGTATTTTTATACTCAATAAAATTTCTTAAATCTGTTTCTCTGAAGGATAGATTCTTACTGCAAGTATAGAAACATGATATAAAAAGCACAGTTAATTTGATTTTCCTGGAGGAACTAGATAATTATCTTAGCAACAGATAATTCCGTGATTGTCCTTGCTGTTAAATGTGCATTCTGTAAAGGAAAAATGTCTGTCCTATAAATTGCAAAGGATTAAAAATCCTTAACCTTTTTAGAAACAGATGGCTTTTTAAAAACTCTAAGGAACGCTACTTTGAGAACTGACTTATGCGTGTAGGTATCCCTTTGGCATTAATCTTCCCAACCAATCTTTTGCTGCCTTAAGTATTAAAGGACTCTTTCCTTTACATGACCGTTCTTCCATCTGATATTTAATAACACTTTAATAACACTTGATGCTGCAGAAGCATGGTAGAATTCTGTGTATAATTTTGTGCTTTTCCCTGGAGTATGTTCTTTTTCAAATTTTTTTGTCAGAAATTCAACTCGCTGTCAAGAACTGGGTAGTTCTTTTCGGAGAAGTACTTGAATGCATCATGAGCGCGATAAGGCTGTTTTACCTTTGCAGTGGTCATTCAGCTCGTGTGTGTGAGGCTACTCAGCCTTCTTGTTGGCTGTACCAATGTGCAGTAGCACATGTCTACACAAGTCTAATTCCAACCTGGATAATGATATGTTGCTCTCTATTGCTTCTGTGGTACTTCTACTATTTTGTGTACTTTGGCCTTTAATGGGAATCTTCATCCCTTCTCCACTGTTTGTGGTAGAATTAAAAAAAAAACACGTATATATTTTTATCTTCTGATTTCTGGAAATAGTAACAACAACAACAAAAAAAAGCAACAGCTGAAGAAACTGCCTTTTCAATCAGATGAGGGGAAAATCCCTGCAGCAGTGCTCTAGCAAAAAAGGAAGTCTATGGCCTTTCATGCTATGTGACTCTAGGCAAAGCAATGGCGATTTTGTAGACAATGGTACTGACTACTACTCACATGTGTCTAATCTATAGATTATGTATGGATCTAATCAATGCATACAAATGTACTTAAAGGGAGGGTGTCAGGAGGATTGGGCTGGTTTTTTCTCAGCAGTGCCTGGTGACAGGA
>JAOXNG010000012.1:108199460-108214597 GCA_028566535.1 Scolopax minor | reverse complement strand
TTTTCCCCAATGCACCGCCATTCCGTGCCCTGCGGTGGGTCAGTTGGAGCCAGCTAGCACCAGCCATGTCCAGCATAGGGCTACCCTGGCCTTTCCTCACAGAGGACCCTGCAGTCCCTGCTTGCCAGCACCTTGCCACGCAAACCCAGTTCAGTATATAAATGGATTACTTATTTTGTTTTGTGTTCCAAACTAACTTTTTTGTTTGTTTTTTTAATTCCAGGATGAATACAACAACCACACTGGAATTGATCTAGTTGGCAGAATAATAGCAAAAATTAAGAGCCCCTATGAAGACGAAGATATAGAGATCCCACAGTTTCAGGGGAAAGTCAGTACAATTGAGTTTCCATTTGACAGAGGGTCAGCTGAAATTGTAAGTGTGACTGAAATACACAGTTACCTCCATGAGCAACTGATCTAATAAGGTCTATTTTCTACAGTTTCAAAGTTGATCTTGCACCTCATTGTGTTTTGTTAAGGTGTTAGCTAAAATATACATAAATCTTCACACAGTTAGAAAGAGGATCCAACTTTTTAAAGACGTTTTCTCAGGCACCTTTTCTATGTCATTCATTGGATGCAGCTTCCCATCAAACCAGCACCAGTGTGTGCCAGGTGGAGGCAGACGCTACATCAGCAACAAATAAAAAAAATCTCCCAAAGCATCTTGGAAATCGCCACAGAACCCAGTAGACCCCAGTAGAATCACTAAAATCTACAGATCCTACATTCAAACTTCTTTGTAATATATTTTATTCAGTACATCAGCTGCTTTTACAGAACTACATAGCTTCAGATGTACAGAACTACACAGCATAAATAATTCTGTCTCGATAACGGTCAAGGACAGAAACATCTAGTTAACGTGAGCAAACACTTTTCACTGAGTAAACTGTCAAACTCCAGTCTACTTCAACTCTTTTCCATAAGGAAAAGTGACAAAATATATAGAAAAGCACACTAGAAAAATAAAATGCTTGGACTGAATAGAGGTATCAGATAAAATTAATATACTGATTGATTTATGATGCGTTCTGAGTTTCTTTTGTTCCCCAGCTACGTTTCAGGAGTAACAAATTAATTGGGTTTTGAACACATTTTTCTCAGACAAGTGGGGTGGGAAAAAATGCAAAAGTATAGGTAAGAGGTCAGCTATAACCACTGTTCTAATGAAATAGTGCTTTTCTCCACAAAAAGCTGTTTACACCTGTGGTAGAAATTTGAACAGATGTTTGAAACTTCATACCTTCATTGGTCCTCACCAAGGCAGAAGGAACAATATTTTTATCTCCATATTCTCGGAACCTGCTGTTGAGCCATTGTCACCTTAATGTTTCAGTCTTGCTTCAGTGACTGAGCTAACAACCTACATAATTGGGAGTGGGGGGAGGCGGGAGGAGGCATGTTTGAGGGTTTTTCTGTTTGGATTGTTTTGGCTTTTTTTAAGCAGATGCTTTTTCTTTCGACTATTCCTGGTTTGTTGGGGAGTGGGGCGGGGTTGCATTTTCTGCTTTCTCTTAGTGTGAACTGATGAGATCCTACTCCTTTTTGACAGTAACTTGTGTTCTTTAGTCTTCCTTAGGGAGTAATTTCATTTCAGTAAATCCCATATCTCTTCCCCTGTTCTGGAAATTTTCAGTTGTCTGGTTTATACTGAGTCCTCTGACTTCAGACAACTGACAAAAGTCACGTGGAAAGGATTTGTTAATTGTGATGCAAAGTACTTTTCATATGGCTCCCTAATGGGGAGGGGACAAGCTAGAGATTTTTTTCAAATATTTTGAAATTGTTCCATCTTGTTTGTAAATATAGTCGTGCAATTAGCATCAATGTAATGAGACTGATAGATAATATGACATGTTTACCTTTACACTGATGTTCAGGAATACACTTGTTTAATGAAGAAAAATGTTTAGATTTTTATTAGTGTAAACTTCCTAAGGAAAAGATATTTCCACTACAGATTTCTCCTGATGAAATAAGTAGCTGCAATATTTTTGAAAGCCATGAAGACTATCTTTGAAGGTTATATATCTATCTCTTCTTTTAGGCTGCAACCACCTCTCTCTTGATTTGGCCAGTTGAGTAGCAATTTCTACATGTTAAAGGTGGAAACAGTATGAGTTTTATTATAAGCATTATTCATTTTATGCATGATACCTTTCCCAAAGTAACAGCACATTTAGATATTACCTATACTAATTTTATTTCTGTTAACCATTCTTTATGGTTTTATATTACTTCCTGTGTTTATGAAGAAAGGTGAAGGATTTAGTTTGTCTTTTCTATAAGGAATTGATAACAAAAGGGATGTTCATGTTAGTGTTTGAATATATATTGTTCATTCATTTGGGACCTGCTGTCTAATTCCATGGTAACAGCAGTAACTTTAACTCAGCACTGGGAATAGTTTGGTTTTCCTTCTCTGTGTTTATGCTTCGAATCTTTCTTTTTAATGTTCCATTTGCATTTGCTCACATGCTGAATGAAGTATATCCAAGGAAATCTTGCTTTTGGGGACAGTGCAGATAATATTTTTTTCTAAGCATTTGTCTCTTAAATAAAATATAAAGCCAAAAAAAATAAGATTCTTTAAACAGGTAAAATGACAATCTTAATTCTTAAATAATTGAATAGTTACTGCTAAATATTTGTATTTTACTTCTTTTTGTTAGGTATAAGAGGCATTTCAAAGTCAATACTTAAAACTGTAGTAATATTGAATAGACATTGTTTGTTAGGTAACTTTTACAATATTTAGTATTGTTGATTTTATTTTGTGTGTTACCTCAAGTGTGAACATAAACTTATGTTTATTTGTGTGTTTGATTAGAATCTAGTGCTGGCTGAAAACAGTCCTGGAAGAGATAGCACTGAATATATTCTTGTATTTGAGCCACATCTGCCAGCTTTGAAAAAACCTTTGGAACCATACCGTCTGTCATTTATGTTTTACAATGGTATGTTTCAATTACTCTAAAATGCTTGCTTTTCCTTAGAATCAGCTATTTTTAGGTCCATAAAATTTCTTCAGAACTGTGTATGAGCTTAATAGAATTTTTGCTAATGTTTAAGCCAACTAAGTATGTTATATTTATTTCTGTAGATTTCAAGAAGCAGCAACAGATGGCAACACTTACAAAGGAGAGAGACCAATTATCTCAGTCCATAGGTGTTTACAGAAATTGGTTTGATACTACTAATCAGCTTGTAAATGAAATGAAATGTAAGTTTGATCAAATATATACATCCATTTCCTGGGAATTAAACTTTCTTTTTCCTTCAATAATTTTGAGAATATAGAGAGGGAGAAAAATTGATACTGAAGTAATGAGGAACAGTAATTAGAGGGGAGAGGAAGGGAAGATATCCTTGCTTTAGCAGGGAAGCATCTAGGTATTTGAATAAACTCACCTAAAAAAGGATGTTGATTTGAGGTAGGATGTCTTATGTCAGAACCGTCAAAAGGAGGAATAAATCATTGAAGTTGTTGGTCTGATTCTTTCGTTTCCATGACTGCCCTGCTCTCCCTTCTTTGCAATGGATGTATGAATGCTCATCCATCTGTAAATCCAACAGTTGCCTAAAAGCAATTTTAGGGAATGAACTACAGATAATCCTCTTTCCAAAAGTTAGTCTTATGTTTTCAAAATGTTACTTTCTCCACACGCACCTTTGACCCTATGTACATTATTCAAAAGTATTGTGAATATGTGTGAGTAGCTATTCATTGTTTATCTCTCTGTTTTTCAGCAAATGGAATCCTTTATAAAGTCTATTAAACAGCACAGCAGTGTGAGGGCAGTTGCTTATGGGAATGGGCAGAGAAGAAGGAAATTATTTCTTTGCATTATTTTTGTGTTTGAATTATCCTATCTGTTGATCAAAAGGTTTCTTTTAATAATGAATTTTGAATTTTTATTTTAAGTAATCACTAAATGTAAATAAGGCATGCTGGAACTAGAAGATGCTGCTGTTTCTTGCAATTATACTTCAGGGCTATGTTTCTGTTATTTGCTCACTGCATGTTTGTATTATGGTGCAAACTCCTGAATTCCAGTGTGAAACACAAGAAGTCTTGTTTCAAATTTGCAGATTTTTGCAGATCTCTAGAGAGTGAGTTACAGCACAACATTATAATTTATGCTTAAATAGTATTTCCAAATGTAAACCTGTCTGAATAGAGAGTGTGAAGCAATTCACCTGTTTACTCATTTGTTTTCAAAATTGCTTCAGTTCAGACATGAGAGTTGAGGAAAGTGTCCAGAAACTGGTGTCCCATATACAGGACAAAAGAGGTTAATGTCAGCTACCTCTCTTTTGTTACCTCAATTTGCTCTTGGAGAACCATTTGGAAAGATGATTGAGGATAAAATTTAAAGAGAGCTTACATTATTCTCAGACTGATTTAGGGACTAGCCCCATTGTTTCCTGAAGCTGAAAGAGATGGCAGCCACTGAAATTGCTTAGAAGCTGGACAAATCGCAAGATCTTTGGGGACAAATCCTTATATTCTGTGCTGAAATTGAGAAGTAGATGCCAACACTGTGGGTGTCATAATTCTGAAAAGTTGTAAGAAATTCTGTAAGAAATGTTCTGTTGATTTCTCATATTTCCTTACTTTCTCTTGGTCTTATTGGTTTCAGGTCAGGTTAAAGAAGCTGAAACAAGAGAAACTCATCTGAAGAACGAACTGAAAAAACACCAAATTGAAATACCAGAGATAAACAAAGTATGTTTTATTCCTTACTAAACTCCGTTATCTTAAAAATAAATCTAATCTTGATATTAAATTGATAAAATTATATAACATTATTGAATCACGCTGGTATATGATCAGAGGCTGGAGGCTTTTTAAAGAAATTTTTAAAGAAAATTTTCAAACTGGAAACATTTTTGGGGAAAAAAAAGGAAATTATCAGCTGTCTTTAAATCAAATAAAAACAAATGTTACAGTCATTAGTCACAAATCAGTAGAATTAAATTATACTCATTCTGCAATCATGTTACCGAAGTTTCCGCTGCTGGCTAAAATTTTCTGTCCTGTACATGGTCACCTTCCGAATTGGTACCTTTTTTGTACATTTGTGGTTGCCTTTTCCTACTGATTTAGACTTTCTTTGGTTTTGGATTTAATCAAACTCTGGTAGTTCTTTGCAAAAAGTTCTCTGAAAATCCTGTTTTAAAAATGAGTAATAAAAAAGTTCATAGTCACAATTGCAGGGTGCCTCCTTTTGTGCTCCTCTGAAATTGTATGCAGTGGTCCCCTATATATTAAGTCTGCTTCAGATTATTGAGTGTTTTTTGTTAGGAACTCTATTGACAACAAGTAAAGTAACTCCTTCTAGAGCTTAGCCTAGTGATATAGGCTTGCTAACTTTAAATTTTAATTCTCAGCTTCAGTTTGTGGATTCTCTTATAAAACAAAAGATGTTGGATCAAGAAGGAGTAATGAAAAAGCCAAGGCGAACTTGTACCCTCCCAAACTATCCAAAAGGCAACCAGGATATTCTAGGCAAGGTGAGTTTTTTCTCAGAGCCTTTAAATTATTTTTATTGGTTCCAGGAAGTGGTAGTGATGAAAAATTAGCCAACTGAATATTCAAGTAGTTTTTGACAAGAGTTAAAAAGAATATAGCATTCTCAATCCATCAGATAACCAGCTCTTCTAAGAGACCCATCAACAGAGGAATTAAATGTCTGATTAAAGTTGCAGGATGATTGTGATTAGTATGAAAAGGGGAGGTGGTCTTGGCTTCTATGTTGACTATTGTAACTTCTATGATACAGATTGCACATTTAGCACAAATTGAGGATAATGAAGCAGCAAAAGTTATCTCTTGGCATTTGGCAAGTGACATGGACTGTGTGGTCACACTGACTACTGAAGCCGCTCGTTCTATTTTTGATGAAACTCAAGGTCGACAACAAGTATTACCCCTTGATTCTATTTACAAGAAGACACTCCCTGATTGGAACAGGTAGAGAAAAAACAATTAAACTTCTGTATTAGTATTACGTACTTCTTCAACTTTATTTATTTATTAAACTTTACTCCTATTAAAGATGGAAAGTATAAAATTCCTGGCTTCATAATTATGGCAACAGTAAATTCACTTGAAATGGTAGCTGAAATCGCAGCCTTATATCATAGGATATCAATAGCGAGTTTCTATTAGAAAGATAAGATTGTTTGTGATTTTTTTACTTCTGTGTGTTTTCTAGACCAAGAACTTTTTTTTAATAATTCAAGTGCTTAAAATCAAATTCTAACTTTTTTTAAAAATCCATTTGTAGAGTACATTCTCTAAAATAATCTGTAGTAGTAGAAATTCGTTCTGCTGGTTTTATTTCCTGGAAGATGAAGGAAAATATAATAATTCTGTGCCTGAAAATAATTTGCTTATGAAGATGACTGCTAATTTCATAAATACTTCTTTTTAGAAAAGATGGGATGTGCAGATGTATTAATATCGTCCAAAATCATGGGTTTTACAAGATAATGCATTAAAACTTGTCCATAAAAAAGTCATATGAATTTGTTGGATATATGTATCATTACAAATTAGTGTTTCACCAAAGTACCTGTAATATAACTGGCATTTCAGATCAATTTGGGATCATTTAACACCTAATGTGGAAGTGTAAAGATGCATTCAATTCAGTTTGAGATTTCTGACTAGATTGTCAGAAGTAATAATGAAGTAAGGACACAGACAAATTACTTTTTTTTTTTTTCTCCTTCACTCTCCTCTTTCATTAACTAGGCCCTTACCTCACTTAAGAAATGGAAAAATCTGCTTCAAACCTATTGGAAATCCTGTATTTGCCAGAGATCTGTTAACATTTCCAGATAATGTAGAGCATTGTCAAACAGGTAAGTGATATTAAAGGCATTGTTCATAACTTCTTTCAGCATTATCTTATTCCCAAGCTCTGGGAAGCAGAAACTGACAATCATGGTATTAGTTTTATATTTTCATATTGCAGATGTTACTGTTTTTGTTAGGCTCTTTTTCCAGTCTTCTTCCTCTCAAAAATGCGTACTGCATAGATTTATGTACACTCAGACTGAGACTATAAGAGGTGACTATGTATGGTATGCTTAAATAGTAAGAACACAGTAAGAATAAGCTTTCAATTTTTATGTAGATTTCAGTTTAGAGGACCATCATCTTCTCACTCTTGCTAACAACATAGCAGTACCTACCTTTCCCTACACTTTTTCTTAAATTAAGTAGACTGCTCCTGTATATGGAGAGTTGGAATCTGTAATTGAATAGTTTTTTTTTCATTTTACTTAACAACTTCTTAGTATTGAAATATTCCTCTCTGCTGTAAATAAATAACCAAATTTTAGTCCAGTTTACTTTCAGAAAGTTAGGTACTGTCAGAGACTTTTAACTATAAATTCTTCTTCAGTCCCTTGTGGGACTTCTTCTTTATGAATTCTCTGATAATCTCAGAATAAAATTTCTTTGAAAAAAGATAATGGACATGCTATTTCCCCTGCACTTGTCTGAAAAGCTGTAATAATGGTGCCTCAGAATTGATTTTTTAAACTGAAGTTATTTTGCTGCTGAGAATTCTCATGGTTCAAAAAAATATATTTTTCAGTGTTTGGGATGCTCTTGGGGGACACTATCATTATAGATAACTTGAATGCTGCCAACCATTACAGAAAAGAGGTATGTTTCAATTATTCTTGTTACTTTTTAAAACAAGTATATTGGACACATATTTAATACAGTACAGACCTAGAATAATTGCTAAGCTGTAACTGTGCTTATTGTCTGTAAGCCTCGATGCACTTCACAGTGAATGGAATCTCTGTTATTAGCAATGACAAAATTAACTCCATTCAACAAATTCCATTATGTGAATGTTGCCATGAAGCATGGGACCATGTGTTTACAGGCAAACATTTGTAGTCTTGCTGTTAGTGTTGAATGCAAATTCTTGAGTACTTTCCTAGTCTTTGTATGTGTAATAAAACAAAGGAGACTGAGGAACATGATGAAATCTTGATGTGAAACTTAATACACCTTTCTGCAGCCCATTTCATTAAGTTTAACGGGACATATTTTAGCAGATGAGTCTCTGAGGAAAGCCTGACACTGGACACTTTCTGTTTTAGCCTATGGGGTTGTTAGAATTGAAATAATTATTCAGCGTAAGAATGTAAAACTATACTGATGAAGCATTAAGCTCTTGGGGCTGAATATTGTTATTTTTTCCCTCTCCATAATTATAAGAAATTGTACTGCAAGGTAGTTCTTAAGAGAACATCAAGTTAAAAAGGGACCTCTGGTGGCATCTAAAATTGGTTACCTGTTTCATTCTTTCATAGTCAATGCATCTCAGATTTCCTGCTCTGTGCGTTGGGCCTGGCCAGCTCTTTTTCTTGGTGATTTCATTCCCTTTTTATAGCATATCTATAACAAGGACTGTCTTGAAATTTTTCAAAGAATGTTTCAGAAATATGAATATAGTCATACTAAAAACCAGATGATTAACATTAATGTTTTGATTTTCATCATGTCTACAACCATCTCACATGTTCATCAAGTGAGCAAATAGCTACCATTTTTCAACTTTGATGACTGTATGTGCTTCTTTCATCAAAAAGTACATTTTTTTTACTGCAAAATCTTATTAGCAAACAAGTGGCATTGTCGTTCAAAGATGCAAGTTTCACAACATCATTGCTGAAAACTACTTTTTCCATGGAATTACAAATTTAGTTATCAACTTTTATACCTGTGTAGGTTGTAAAAATTACACATTGCCCTACTTTGCTGACAAGGGAAGGAGACAGGATTCGCAGCAATGGAAAATTTGGAGGCCTTCAAAATAAAGCTCCTCCAATGGACAAACTCAGAGGAATGGTATTTGGAGCACCCATACCGAAACTTTACACTACTTTCTCTGGACAGATAGGTGGGTTAATGAAGTCATGAAAATACAGAACTTCCAAAATTATATTGCTTGCCTATGTTTGTTATTATTTTATGCAATATGAACAGGAAAACTTTAGTTTATCATGAAGTTATTTTTAATAAGTATGACCCGTACAATGTCCTATTTGAGAATTTGCCTTGCCATAAAAGCTATAGCTATTAGATTTCCTGAAAGAAAAAATAATAATGATGAGATATTCCCCCTTTTTCTTAGTCTCATTAAATAAAAACTATAATCAGTAGTAATCATTCAAACAGCAGGAATGAGAAGCTTGAGCTGATTTAATTCCAGCATCCTTGAAAAACAGAAGTTTCAGGTCTTTCTTCTCCAGAAACACCATACATAAATTTAGAATTTCTTACTGTGCAAGTAAATTCTCAAGCAGTGGCAGAAAAATTCTTGTCCTCATCACTCATGCAAACATCTATATTATTTCCCTAACAAGAAGACAACTTGTATTTCCTGTGGGATCACTTAGATTTTATTATGTGCTTGGATTCTTCCCTTCAGAATAAAGGTTAAAAATTAAGTTAAAAGATGGCAGTTTCTGACATGCATTAGCTGACCTGACTTTTGTAAAACATTGAAAAGTCTGGTTCACAAATGAGATTGTCCTTTCTTTTGAAAATTAAGAAAGAACACACAGTTTTTCCATGACAGTATTCCTAGAAATGTGCAACGGAGAGTGGTGAGGAGACAACAAGAGAGACAGAACACGTGTACCTACTGGAGTAGCCTTATATACGGGCAAAGTACATAACATTGACCAGTTGAGGGATGAAAAAGACTAAAAAGATCTTTCATAGGTATTTTAGTAAAAATATATTTCATGTAGGAAAAACATAGTAAGCATTTTAACTACGGACTGAAATGTGCTGGGTTTGTATTTGTCTGTCAACACATTTTCAGTTGTTGAACTCAGTTATTACCCAGAGTGTATTAAATTGGGATTGTCTATAATTTAGTATAGGAACAATCATGGTAGATGAAAAGGGTATATTTTAATTTCACTTGGATAATTACTAGACATTTAAGGGAAAATAATAGTGACATTCCATACAAAGGGCAACACCTCAGTACACAAGACTTGTTTTGAACTGAATTTCAGCCTTAACATTAGTTGTGACTTGCTTTTCTTCTATGTTTGTAGCATAAAAGGCAAGTAGTTACTTAAACTGTGATTACGCTGACAAGGTACTTCTGAAATAAAGCATACTAAGAATTTACAGGGCCTTTTGTCAATCTGCAGTAACTATGTATGTGAACACTTTTCACCCTGTGGCAAATGTAAGGTAATTTAGTGTTCAGTTATGCTTTGTGCAAGCTACCTTATATCCACCACAAAGTAAAATGAATGACCCTGGGCTAACATGCTTGAACCCTTTCTTTATTATTTGACATTAATTTAAAGCCTGGACAGAAAAAAAATTCTTCATCTTATATGTTAAAAGAGGAGTAACGTTTGTCAGCAAAATATTCCCCTGTTTAAATATTCGTAGGTGGGTCAAAGTGAAACTCAGTAAATGTTCTCTTGTTCCACAAGGTGGACTAGAATCCAAGCCAGTAGCACAAGCTTCAGCTCTGTAGCCCTAGAAGCAAAACAATTACAAGCATGTGTAAAGAAATACTTATTTACCGTGTCATTTTCAGAGTTCACTGGTATTTTACTGTGATCTAAGATACAGGCTTGAAATGAAAATAGAAATCAAAATACTGGATGTGATTTTTTTTTTTCAGTCTGTCTTTACAGTAATTTTAAGAACAGCCACTAGTCCATTTAAGTTTGGGTGGGTTTTTTGAAGTAGTGCTTTTGAAAGATACATTTTCTTGTGAGTCTTAAACGTTGTCTGGATTGTATTTGGTAGCCTTCAAACTAAAAACGACCACTTATTTACTGCTTTGTGTTACTTTTGTGTATTTATTTTGTGTATTATTTTATTCTTCAATTAGATCTTCTTCAGCAATACCGTGCAGCAGTGGTGAAACTTGACAATGTGAATAAGGACCTTGAGTTACAATTGCAGTCACTGAACACTCCAGAAATGCAAAAGAAAAAACAGGAACTTGCTGAACAAGAGAAAAGCCTCAAGCTAATAGAACAAAAATTGGGTAGGTCATTGTATTATATTTTTCATGTCCTAAAGGAGGAGAACTGTTAACTGCATCCAGATGTATTCTACTGTTACAAACTAACTACTTCAAGCTATGAAGGATGATCGTTAAAATTAATTATGACCTTAGAGATGTCTCATTTTAGGGACAGAATAGAAAAACTGTATGTAGTAGGGTGCTGTGGATATTGCCTATGCCAGCAGTGCCCTGTAATGTGTTCAGATAATAAAAATGTGGTCAGTATCTTGTGAACATGAAACTATGATCTCACTACTAGGAGATTATATAACTGTTAGTCTGGCTGGCCCAGCGGCAGAGAACTTGACATTCTTTTTGAAATAACTGTGTAGTAAAGAGCTGAATTGCTTTTGCTAAGGAAACGCAATCAAAACATTGCACTATAAAAAGAAACACCCCTAATTCTGCAAGGATAGTTCTCTTAGAAAAGTTTTTATGTCAATATAAAATAATTCATGGTAATTCAAAATATGTTTTAAAAACCAGTATTTTCTTGTTGACAGCTGTAAATAAAGTAAATGTTATTACCTATCATCTTTAAACTCAGTTTCAGACATAAGGTAACTATAAAATTATGGTATACCTAAAACCCATACTTCAAAGGTTTAACACTCCTGTTACGGGGTCCATTTATAACCAGTATCATTAATATATATTTTTAATGTGTTCTTACTTGCAATTTTTTCATAGGTATGACTCCATCAGATAGAGTCACTGAATCATTAATTCAGCCTGTAATGTTAGATATGTCTGACATCCCCATCCCTCCCAAAAGAATGCGAAGAGAAACAGTAAAAAAATTGTATAGGTAAGTCTGCTCTGAATCTAATAGTTACTTTCACGTATATCCTGAATTCAATGCAAAAACGCGTATGCTTTTTTGTTTAGAAGATTATTTTTTTTTTGATTTTTGTTTGTATACAATAACCAATCAGGAGTAGAGTTAGTGTAAGGCTGATTTTCAAAGTAATTTTTTTATTTCCTTTAAGGTCTCTGCTGTTATTTAAGTTTGATATAAAGATTTGTTTGCTGATTCTAATTCTATTTCTCTCTATGGACTGGTTGATTTGCATCTTTATGCATTCGTGTTCCTCATCTTTCCTGGTATATTCAACCCTATTGCAGCCCAGAAATATTTGAGATGGCTTGGTCAGTAAACTCTTTTAAGGTTCGATGTCAAATACTGGGCAGATGAACAGAGAATTAATTATTCTGACAGAACAGAGAAAGAATCATTCTTACATAACTTTTTCAAAGTAACTGAGGTGAGCTGGTAGTAAAGTATTTAACACAGATACCTCTTTACCTGTGTATCTACTTCTACATTGCCTCTGTGGCTAATGAGCATTTGTACATGGGAAATCTGTACGTCTGTATCTTTGCAATGACGTGCAACTGGCCTTTCCATTTCTCCTGTCTCTCCTCATGACTGCATCATTGGCTTTGCTGAACTGTGGTCACATGTTTGAGATTATTTAAGTCTTGTGCAGTTGCATGCTGTAAATCTCAGAATGAGTTTTTGCTATATTATTCTTTTTATTATGTTTTTATTATTATTTTAATTTTTTTATCCACATGTAGAACTTAAGGGGTCATGTATTTAAACTGTCTAATATTAGCCTGATGCTATTCCTCATTTTAACCAAATACAGGAATAAGATGCTGTGCAGAAATATGGGGGTTTATAATATGTATACTGTGGGGAGTTCTGTGCCTTTACTTCAATTATATCCAAAATATATATAAAAAGAAAAAAAGACACACACACACACACATATATATATATATATTAAAAAGGGCTTTGTTTATAAGGTACTATGCTATGTTTTTGTTTAGCTCAGAAGAATGGATCTCCTCTTCCACAAAGAAGCAGCAGCAACAGCTACAGCTGCAAATACCCACTTCAGAACTTAATGGACCTCCACGAAAGAGGAAGGCATAGACTGATGAGACTTGCTGGAAATAGCTCTGTATTGAAAATGTGAATACATTCAGTTAAAGGAAATATTCACGTTGTATTACCCATTACTATGAAGATTTTTATACTGATAGAAGATATAAATGTATTTCAGTTAGTAGGAGCAAAAATTTAAGTATTTAACATTAATAGCTTAATTTTTGTATAGTTAATTTTCATTTCTAAAAGCTTTCAGAGTTTTTATGTTCATGTGTGAAAAAAGTTTAAAATATATCCTTTTTTATTTATGAAAAAAGCAATCTTTTCAATAAAACTGCTTCAATACAAAGCACTTCCAGTATAATCGATTATAGTAAGTCAAAAGATTGTGCCATGAAATGACATTTTAATTTAAAGAGCATCCCAGGCTGTCGTGGGGAAGAGAACTTTCTGGCCTGCTCTTTTTTGATGGATAAGCTGTCACGGTAATAATACCAATTTGAAAAGGGAAGGTTGGAGCAGCGATGTACTGAGATCTAACCACAGCTGTTTATAGAGACTTCAGACAGTTACCAGCGACCCAGTGGCTAAGGCTGTGTCCAAAGTGTTGACATGGGAATTGATATCTCCTTCAGAGAGTTCCAACAGAAAAAAACAAGTGGTAACATGTGAGTATGAAACAGGTTTGGTATTTTATGGATTGTGGGAGAGTAGCGGGGAGGTGCAAATGAGATTTAATATCGTACCAATGCTAGCCACATTTCAACATCTGTATTACTACAGCTCTCACAAAAGGACTTTGCTGCTTAAGCAGGTCAAAAATTCGTCCTTGACACTAAAAATGTAACTATGACAGAAGGATTTGAGTAGGAAATGGTAATGTCACAAAGGAAAAAGAAAAATCCTTACACGTGAACTGTGTGTATACATTTTAAGAGTTGGAAATGGAGACAAGCTCGAGGTAAAATAATCGTGTTGGGGTGTTGGGAAACTGTAGATACCTGGACAAAATTTAAAACAGAATCTTAAAATTCTAGAGAAAGTAGTCAACAGGTAAATGAGACCAGAAAAAATTGCCTCTAGTTATCTGCGCCACAAGGATTTTAATAATTGAGACCAGGCATAATTAAAGATAGAGTTTCAGCCAGGGTCAGAGTGAGCAGTTGGAAATAGGCTTGATTGGATGAAAAAGGTAGAGCAAGAGTAGAAAGCTAAGCTTGAGACAGTGTAAAATTATTATTTGAAGCTCTGTAGATAAAGAACATAGCAGGAGAAAGGTATTCAAAGATGTGGATGTGTTGATTAACACCAGCCTCAAAGAATTTCAGCTTTGGAGTGAATGTTGGTATCAAATCTACTGATGTACACTCACTCAGCAACAAGCATTTTATATACAGCTTTTCTGAAAAGAGACTTTAAACTTAAAAAGACGTGATACATCCTGCTGGAAGTTTCAGAATGCTGGTCACTGGTGCACATTTCTATGACATTAATAAAATGAAATTTCTCTGAATGAATGCATTCTCTGGTTGGAAGGTTCTTCAAAACCTCGAGGCTTAATGTCTTTTTAGACATCAATTTGTCCCATTCTTTTCAAGTATAATGACTACACTAACCAAAGAGTATGCTAGCCCTGCATCAAGCTTTTTTCCCCATTTTTCTAAATTTAGACATCAAGACTTGAACCAGGCAGCCCTAATGAAGGGTTTACCACATAAGAAACTGCCCACCACACAGAATTACTTGGTAGTACTTCTTTTAAATGCATTTATTTTAATTCTGACATCTGCCTAGCCTCAGCCTTCGAACTCTGGATGACCTTGAATCCTATTTGATTAAGTACCTATTCTAGCAGAAATGTTTCCTTTTGAAACTCATCTCTTGCCTTCAGCGGTCAGTATAGGTGCTGCCAGTGCCATGTGATGGATAGTGTAGGGTGCTGCACTTGGGGAGAAATAACCCCCTGCATGAGTACAGGTTGGGGGCTGACCTGCTGGAGAGCAGCTCTGAGGAAAAAGACCTGGGAGTTCCTGTGGACAACAGGATGACCATGAGCTTGCCCTTGTGGCTAAGAAGGCCAATGGCATCCTGGGGTGCATCAAGAAGAGTGTGGCCAGCAGGTCAAGGGAGGTCATCCTGCCCCTCTA
>JAOXNG010000012.1:108155145-108171128 GCA_028566535.1 Scolopax minor | reverse complement strand
ACATAACCGAGTATCCCAGCTTTGGACGACTTCGATACATTCATGTTTCAATAGACACCTTCAGCCACACAACATGGACTTCAGTTTCCTGGAGTGCTTGTTTGAAAGTCTTTGAGCCCCTGCTGCGTGTGGTAAATTTTCCTGGCTGTCTCCCTGGGCCTGAAATGTGCATCTCTGCCTCCACACACTGATCGCAACAGAGTCTTTCTTCTCTGTGACCCGGACAGGGAATTTTCATTTCACACGTCGTTCTGAGTCTGTTGCAATAATTAAAAAAAAAAAAAATCACAAACTGCTCCTCAGTTCACATTAGTATAAATAATTAGATATTTCTTTTTATGCTTTTCTGGTCTGAGAAATGTGTGACCTGAAGGACTGGGGCCTCTTCTGTTAAGCACCAAACTGTTGGCCAAAACAAGAAATTGTTAATTTTAGGGAGCTGCTGCCCTGTTTAAGGCTTATTTTTTCATAAATCACCCAAATAACCAAGGAACTTTCTGCACTATTAGAACGTGGGCAGTGCCAATTTTACATGTTTCGGATTATTAGTCCCATCTGACTTCTTTCTTCCATTCACATTTCATCTTTCCTCACCCCTCTGGTTCACTTTTGACATGGTTTCTTGAAAAGTATCAGCTCTCAAAACAATGCTGCATTTTATTCTGAAAATTTGGGTCCCAGCTTATCTATTCTATCTGTGTATGTTTTCAAGTAATCTGTCAGCAGTAGCTCTTTCTTGGAATAATACTAGAAATAAGTTTATTTTGTGGGCAGAGAAGCAGAGTATTATGCTACTGCAGCTCAGTTTCTCAGGCAGCTTTACCAGGAGCAGCGCTCTGCGTCTTTATTTGACCTTTCCACTGGTGTAAGGTGAGAAACTTGGTCCCTGCTGCAGCAAGAGGCAGGTGAGGATGTTGTTAATACATTATCTGCTGCAAAATCTCTCCTGTTCCATCACTGTTAGACTACGTCACAGTGTTGCTCTACAAAATTTTTCTGAAATCCTTTTGAAAGGACTGTATTTTCAGGGTTCTCCTATCCCATTTTATTTTGTGGGGTTTTAGTAGCTTGTTGTAGATCTGTCAGCATGTGGTTGACTGGCATAGGTTTTTCTTGTGGCAAAATGGAAGGAAACAACCATGTAAGATAGTTCAAGATTGTAAATCCCAAGAATGAAGCTCTGCTTTGAGCCTTACCAGAGATTGTCTGTGCCTGTAAGTTATGTGTTGGTTTTTCTGCTCGTAAGAAGAGGATGCCAACCTAGCTTTCAGGAGTGGTAATTCATGAACATTAAGAGTATTAAACTTTTAAACCTGAGAAGTATTTTGGGAGCATTTCCTACTGGGCTTCAGTGGTCAACTTTTTCAAAATAAATCATTGGCAGGTGAGAGGGAGTTAGCCAGCCAGATGGATAGACAAGTGTGTGTATGTATGGATATATTACACATAACAACTAGAAATGACTAGTATGAGGCATGGGAGAATGTTTCAGAGCGTGCAGTCCCTTTGTTGCTTCTTCTCAAGAAGAACATTTCTTTCAAAAAAAATTTGTTTCGAATCTCATGTTTTTGGATAGAAGAAAAACTGAAAAAAGCCCAAACTCTGCAGTAAAGTTCAACCAGGTTCTCTTGGATGTATTGAACCAATTAAGGAGAACTACATAAGAGAGACCAGTCTGTAGCAACTTGATTTGGGCACCATGATTCTCTGCTCCTTCCCTGGCACCCATAGATGAGGGGATAGTGTTCTTCAGGGATGGAAGAAAGCAACTTCTCTCCCTCCACCCTGAAGGCCAATATGCAGGGGATGTAGTAGGAGGGAGGAATTCAAGTCACCTGTGCCAGGTCTCTGCCCCTTGGCAATTTTTTCCATCCAGAAGGCAATCTCTGCTCTGATCTTGCTTTCCAGGTGGTGCGAAGGCACAGAATAAACAATAAACGTTGGAAAAAGTACTTAGCCTCTAATGCTCATTCCTATTTTATGACACATTTAGTAAAATTAAAGTGCTTTTGTAGTCTGACATTAAAGCACCCTTTGCAGTGACATGGATGGGTGGTTTCTTGGTTGCATTCCCGGAGATGCATAGTGTTTTGACTTCTGCTTTCCTGCAGCTTCAGCCCCAGTTTATGCTCTCAACCAGTAGCAGCTTTTTATTCAGGACTTAGCTCAGCATAGATCTGGTGCAAATGTCAGCCATGTTGTACGTTAGTGCAAACTTCATTGAAATCACCCTTGTGTGCCCGTGCGAGCCCAGGGAAACTGAGCCTCTCTGGTAACAGGTGCTAGTGGAGGTCTTCATAACTTCATATATTCCACAGGAGCGCCTCAAAATTGTGTCTTTCCCAATGCAAAAAATTTTGAAACACTCTCTGCTTCCTTTTGATAATGTATATAAGAGCCTGATTATTATGTTATGTGAAGACTTGACCATGGCCTTTTGTGAATTTCAATCGAGATGGCTGTGACTGGGCCAGGCATTGGGCTAGTGCATAATGTCAGTAGCATTTTTTGAAGAAAAGTAATTCCACAGACCCTAGTGTCTGCAAACACGTGTGCTGACCTTCTTTGTAGAAACTTTGGAAAGCTAAAGGAAAAGGTAAGACTTTAAGTCCATCTGTAGGAGCAGCTTAGTGTCTCTACTGCCAAATCAAAATAAAGAAAATATTTTGGGGTTCACTAGGATTCTTTTTAAATAGATTTTTGCTGCAGCATATAATTGGGATTTATTACCAACCCCACGGCTTGCTTTCAATGAACACCTAGACTTCTGTAGGCTAATCTATTCCTGTCAAAACATATTTTCACTGCTTGCTGTAATTGCCTTAGGATAAAATCTTGGTAAGGACATATTTTTCTCAAACTTATCTGTGGGCTGGAACACAAGCCAGCTGCCAACACTGCTGAGTAGTAGCAAAGTTATAAAAGAAGAAAATCCAGACGTGGGATTCGACTCACTTTATCTTCAGTTGCCTGCCATACTGAGGGATGAATGGGAGCTTAGGCACCTGCAGAAGTGGTGATTCAAATGCTGTCCCCAGCATGTTCTTTAGGTAATCGGGTATAAATAATGACTTTTGGACAAGATGCAGCCCTGTTGTGACTCTACTGGTTGTATTGACTGTTGGCTGTAATGGAAAACCGGACAACTAGAGCCTCTCCACATCTACGCAGTAGGCACCTGCAATTCAGGTGTGCTGAAACTCACTGTTACAGGCAATTGCTAAAAGTCATCGTGATTTCAGCGGGACTAAGGTTTCTGCCGCCGTCTGCAGGGCTTGCAATTAGGCCTGCACTCTTGGGAAACAGAAAACTTGGGATCAGCTAGTTCTATTTAAGTAACTGTGTAGTATAAATGGCCAACTTATGTATATTTTCAACGGAAGCCTTGGCAGCCTACAAATTAAAAAATGGTTGGTCAAAATATGGTTGCATTTAATTATATCTTCTAAGTAGTATTTTTTGGGGGGTATCTGTGCTACTTCAGCACTTCCATTGCAATGTATTGGAGATTTGAATGACTGGGACATGCAAGAGCAGGCTATGTAACTTAGAAAGAATGGATCTACATTTAATAAAAGCATTAAATAGTGAAGACTCGCTATCTTCTATTCAGTAAGACCATGATTTGCAAGCTGCTGAAGTGATGGGACCTGTTCCAATAACTACAGAATTTTGGACCGACTGTGAAGTTTTGTGCTCTGAATAAACATGTTACACGTTGCTTATGTAAAAACATATGCTGATTCTGCAGTCCCTTCCTCTCAGTGAGGATGTGGTGGCACTTATCTCCTTGCGTTTCCCAAAAGGTTGAATGTTAATATCTAGTTACAGAACTAAGCCATATGTTTTCCCACCAGTTTTGTCCAAATGTTTCTGATTTGTTTTATCGCTATTAGGTGACTTTCCAAATATCAATGCTAACTGCTTCCTCCTGTGGTTTAGCACCATGAGAAAATTATGAGTTGTTCCCTAGTCAAAATGTCTAGCGTTTGCAGCAAACATGTATTTCTAATTAAGCATATTCCTAAGAAAATACCTTTCTCTCAAAGAGGAGGAGTATTTGAATGCTATTACCACACTGTATGACTTTATTTCAGCTGTGAAATACTTAGATATTAAAAGTGAAGATTTGCATTAGCATTCTGAACGTGTTTTCTCATTTGATCAGCATGTTGAATTCATGGTGAAGGTAGTAGGCGTTGGTAGTTATAAGTCTGTTGTGGAAGGACTCCTAAAAACCAGCTGTTCTTATTTTCTCTGTTGAGAGGAACGATTAGAGACTGTTGAAATCACCCTCTATTCATGCTTTCTCAAATAATGATTTCATTTATAGTATTTAGCTCAATTTACCAAAAGGATATGACCATCATCTTGGGCTGGAAGTCCACAAGAGGATGGGGTGAGACAAGGCACAATAAATGCTGGTATATTGGTATATTGTATGTAACTTTTACCTACATAAGATAGTTTGTTTTTTTTTTTTAATATGTTTGAGACACTTGTAAAAATTCTTGTGTTTATTAACACCTAATTGAATAGCAGAAATCCAAGTCAACTGAAGGAAGATTTAATGTTTTACTGTTTCTCAATTACATTCCAGCATATACAGGCATTAAAGTGGAGCCTCAGTTCTTTAAGAGACTTAGAAACTTTTGTGAACACTTCACGGGGTAATGTGTAAAGATTCGCACATTCAAGATAAAAAGATGTGAAACTTGGGCATGTTATGTTCTAGCAAAGTAACTCTGCCCACCTTCATAGAGAAGCAACATTTCATCTCTCTGGCTAAACTGAGTGCATTTTGTATGTTTTGTACGTTTGTGTTTATATGTTTTATGTTTGCTGTGACTTTGAGTGAGCAATTGAATTAAAAAAACTGCACAATTGTTGTTGGCTGAATGTAGCTCTCAGTCCTATGTCATTAAAATACATAGAATCATGAATTATTGGCAGGATGCTGTCCCTAGCAGAAAATTATTGTTTGTTTTGTTCGAAATGTAATCAAGAATATAATTGTACTGTTAAACATGTTTGCCAGTTATATTCTGGAAAAATCCTGGAAGTCTCCAGCTCCTTCACTGAAGTCCAGCGAGTGAGCAAAGTTACGGTTTTCAAAAACTTGTTGTGTGATTGAGATGTCCCTTGAGCGGGATGGATGCTGGTGACTGTCATTTGTGAGTGTCTCTGGACGGTGCCAGCAGTGACACCATTCCTTGCATGGGCAACCTCCCCAACTGTATGTGAAGCATATCATTGGTAGGGAAGCTGTAGCAATGAAACTGTGGTTTTAAAGAAACTTGTAGGTGACTAGACTCAAATGAGGAAAGTGTTAGGGTAAATTCCTGTTTCCAGCCTTATGTGACTAGCCTTGCTGCAGTACGTGGGACTGGACTGGTGGTATAGAGAAGCAATAGTTCTCGGTAAGTAAATCCCAATTTAATTTCTCAGCCATCCATCTTGTTACCATAGTTCAAGATCTAAAATATGAAAGTTGTTCTACATCCAGATTTTGAAGCATTTTGATTCTAGCTTATTTTTGCTCTAGGAGAATTGTGGTTTAGGATTCAGGTTAGTCTGTGTTGGACGTGCCATAGCTGAAATCAAACCAGATCCAATTTGTGTATTTGCTTGAGCTCTCAGACTCCCAAGAATTTGTAAGGAATAGACTGCTACAATATTTTAGAAGTTGTGGATACGCAATATTTATTTAGAATGGGAGGGTTCTTCTGCTTTTCAAATGGTTTTTGTATTAAATCATATTAAAGCATTTAATGCCTATTAGGATAACAAAACTATGAAATAATAATAAAAAAACAACCCAAGAATGTCAAACTTGCTTATTTTTTATTGTTAAAGTGGACTTTGGAAAAGTTTTAAATTTGCACCTATGAAAAATACTAAACGAAGCTTTGTTTCTTTTGTTTATATTCTTCTTTTGTATTTGGTTTTATCTTGTGGTTTATTGTTGTCTGAATGTTGAAGTCATCTGAAGGTGTCTACATTGATGAACATGATTACAGAGAGAGTATGCAAAGAGAGACTTGTCAAAATTATGATAGGAATGGCAGAAAGTGCAAGGAAAATCCTTGTGCTGTAATTTGAGCAAGAAAGTATAGAATTTGCATAGAAGTTATTCTTACTCTTCTATAAAATTTGTTTCAGCTATATTCTTAAACCTTTGTTAGGAAAAATTTGAGAAATGTATCTTAGTGGTGTTTGAAGACAGTAAAAATAGTGCAGTTTTCAGGAAGGATTTTGGCTTTGAAAGCATAGAGAGGAACACACACAAAGTTTGGAGCAGTGAAATATTTTATGGAAATCAGAGAAAAGTATGTATAACCCTTTCCAGCATGTGAAAATTGATGTGGAAGTTCAAAGTTTGCAGTTCAGTAATGTGGTGGTTGTGAGAGAGGTTGTAAAGACTCTCAAACCACTTCAAAACGCTAAAGCATCTACCTAATCCTGTCATTCCTCTGACTCTGGCAGCTTGTTGGAAGGGAAGGAGTCAAAGCCAAATTACCTGCACTTTTTAATACTTTAGATAAGGGAGAAGGACAAGGCAGTTCCTGGGTGGCCAGGATGTTGTCCTTCCCAGGGGTGCCCTTGTCATTGCACTCCTCTATTTAACTTTAAAGCACTTGACCTTGGGGATGTCTGTAGTTTACATTTGTCAAAAGGATTCAGCAGATGTTTTTGTGCAAATTGTGAAAGAAATGATGAGCTGGACTGAAACAGTCTAAGGCCGTTTCATATATGGTGTTCATAAAAATAAAAAAGGATCGGAAACCTACTCTGAGTTTATGTGTTTCAAGTCAGAACCTGAAAAGCTGACAACCCCAGGAAGCCGAGCCACTAATAGAGTTACAGCCTAGCCTGCCCCTGGCTTCCAGATATTCCCAGGAGAGGGAAATCTGGAGAGACCTATGAGAATAAACTCTTCTTTGGCCCAAAAATTGCTGGAAAAGTATAACATTGTCTTGGGTCAAAGTAAAAAGAGAGGTTATAGATAAGAGTATGTCCTGAGTGCAAAAACTGGAATATATTGTGGCCAAACTGGAAAAGATAGGATTGGAAAATAAACAAATTCACAATTAGTAGTTAACACTTTGAACAGCCTCCCTGCCCCAAGTTTGCTAAGCAGCTTACCAACATGGCACATGCATTTCAGATGCAGGACATGATATTAAAATTATGTCTCTGAAGGTGGAAGATGAGTAAAAAAAAATACAAAATTATTTCAGCAATTATTTTTATCTCTTATTTTTTGACCTTCAATGGAAGCTGTTTCACAGTTGATGTAAGATTTAACTCTTCCCATATGGCAGCTGATAACTAATTCTTTTTAAACAAGAATTACTTTTGTGTATTAAAACAAGAAAATGTTTACTTTAGCGAAACGTGTAGTTGAATTTTTTTTTTGTTGGGTTTTTTTTCTGTGATAGCAAGGCTGCTTCTGGTGCCCATTCTGCACTGTGTCCTCTCTGTCCCAAATGACACTCCCTGTGATCCTAGCCAGTCTAGATGAATGAAATCTCTTCCCAGCTCCTGCTGAGCCCTTCACTGCCCTCTGCATTTCTTCTGCCAGTATTGCTACCTTAGGGACACCTCAGCTGGGAAGTGAGTGTGTCATTCATTAATGAATGCTAACTGTTGCTCTAATCTGAAATAATCTTCAAAAGTTCTGAAAATATGACAGAGGGGTTAATAGCATGACACTAGTTTTATTCAGAGAGAGACATTCATGTAAGAAATTGGGGTAACTTTTTTGTTTCTATTGCAGTACGTGTTCCAAGTATACCAATTTACAGAGCTCAGGTGATGAATCCCTGTTTTATTTATTTTCCTCAACCCAAATAAATATATTTATTCTCAACCCAAAAAAAAGTGCCTTGAATTGCTTTAGTTTTCATAAAATGGCATGGCTTCTGCTTAGGGTCTGGTGGGATGCCATAGTGTCTGACTGGAGTTGAACACATGGTACGTGCACTGAAGGAAAGTTATAGAAGAAGTCTATGGTTAAAAAGAGTTGCACAACCGGAATCAGTTTGCTGTTTATTAACTTTTGAGTGATTAATCGTGGAAACTTCAGGTTTTGTGTACATAAATTGTGCACAGGTTTGTCTGCAAGCTCCTTTTCAACTTAACTGGGGCAGAAGTAGGAAAGAGTTGATTCCTTTGTTGGTCATAGCCTTTCATCTGACTCCTCCTTTCATGTCCTTATCTGACTCATGCTTTCAGCATTTTGTCCTTCCCTGGAATATCTCTCCTACCTTTGACTGCTCTGTACATACAGATTCCGAGGAATGGCTTAAGTGGAGACTGTGGGAACACAAGTGGGACAAAGCAGGCAGACAGAACCTTTTTAATGTCCAGAAGAGTTGCTGCCAGCGCAGCCCTGTGGGTGGGTTTGTGAGGAAAAGTAGTTGGAAGAAAAAGGTTTTGAACTTAGAGAGTCATGCAGTGGCGGTCACTGTTAACTCAGCAGTGTCTGATGAGAAGAACCTTCACTTCCCACAACATGTTGTCCCTCTGCTCATACATGAAAACCCCTGTTGCTGTGGCCATGTTTGCTCTCCCTGGCATGACTGTGTTGTGTGCAAATCACTTTGAAACCTAGACAGAAACATTTGTTCGTATGATGTTTGAAGGAGAAAATGAAGCCTATATGAAATTAACTGGTTTTCATTTTTAACAAGTCTGGTTAAATTTCAGATTCAATCTAACTAGCAGATTAGGTTGTGGATCAATTAAAATGTTTTCTATTTTGGCAGATACCGAACGAGTTTCAGACCTCGGTACACGATTGCCTATAAGACGGTAACAGAGCTGGAGTGGAGATGTTGTCCTGGGTACAAAGGAGAAGACTGCAGAGAAGGCCCAGCAGAAAAGCCAAACAATGCTCGTCGTCCTACACCACCAGCAAAAGCTGTCGTGAAGAAAGGCTTGGGTAACTTTTTGTCTGAATTTTCGTATGCATGGTCACGTCTGGTTTTTTGTTTTAAGTATAAGAACCACTATGGTTTCTATTAAACTCAACTACTGGCAGGTAGAAAATCCATATGGAAGACACTGTGTGGTGGGAAAATAATTGCCAGGCAATAACAGTCTTGATGCAGAGAATTTCCTAAAGAATAATGGAGAGGTGGGTGTGGGAATAGAACACTGGCTGTAAATGCCAGCTGGCTGCTCGTGGTTCAGGAAAATCTTTGCATTAAGGCTGGGTTTTGGTTTTTTTAAGGATTTACAGGTTTTTTTGTGCTTTCTTCAATGTTCAGCAAAAGAAATTAAATATATATATACATTTGAGAGGAGCTATTATTAAAACAACAAAAAAGGTATTAATTTTAACAATATATAATGCTCTCTAGCTAGATATATATTATCTATATTATATATTATATTACGTATCTAGCATTCACAGTGTTTTGTTTGTTCAAGGGCTTTTGCAGATTTTACAGATTCATATTACATAAATATTGCATTAATACCGAGGGGTAGGGGAATGATAAGCCTCAGTTGTTGAAAAAATACCTTAAAAAATGAATGATGTTTGTATAAGATAGTGTCTTCTGAAAGGGTAAGAGGAGTGCTGTTACTGTGGTATTATGCCTTTTCTGCATTAACAAAAAATGATAAACAGATGTTTGCTTCTGACGGACTTTTTCCCAACATCATGAGATTAATGTCACGTATAGGGCTTAGTCAGATTTCCACTTGTGGTTTTTGTGTAGTGGAATGGATTGGGGCTGAATATATGGTTTTAAACCAGTCCTGTAGATTATATACCTTTAAAAATAGGCTTTTAAAATGTTTCATTAGCCCACCCAAAATATTATTTCCAAAAGATGTTAATAAAACACGGTGATATCTTTAAGTAATTTGCACACTGCTTACATCTAGGTATTTTCTTTCTGCTCTGACCCTAGAACTGTAATTCAGTGTAAAGAAAGACAGTGTGTATGTAATAGCTGCACTCTGTATGTCCATACTTTTTTATTATTAAAGGAGCTGGCCACTCTGCCAGTCTTGAACAGTATATTTGTGAACTTCCTACCTCCCTTCTTTAAGCTGAAATCCAGTTTAAAACTAAGAAAATTTTCCACTGCATGTCCTTCAAACCCTATCTCAGTATGGACTTTGAATTATGAATTGTATAAAAGATACCATGCAAAATCACAATTGGGAATATACAGGACACATTTGTAGAGTTTACCCCACTATACCTAATGGCAGAGATATATGATAATATGCAAATAAATATTGTCATGTGGATCTACACATTAAAGTGGTATTAAATGTTTGTTAAAGTAAAGCTGTTGGTGCTCTAGTTTGATTAATATGAGATGGTTATTTGGGATCACACTCAGTATCTTGACTTAATAGTGCCTTGTTGCTGAGAATCCCAGAAAAAAGAACTAGAGGGAACTTAAGGGATCTGTTTATCTGACAGGATCAGCTATGTCTGTCCAGCTTCCAGTGGTGGAAATTCTGCTGCTCACGTGGACAGTGACTTCTGGCAGCACCTCCCAAATTATTGTTACAGGAAATGCAGTGGCCCTAAGGTGATTGTGTTGTGATATATATGGATCATAGTGGTCTGTTATATATGCTATAGCTTAGATTGATTGCTTGCTAATTATTTATTTATTGCCAGTATAGTATGTTGGCAGGAAGTGGTCAATGTGCTAGAACTTTTACTTTGGAGGGTTTTGATAACGTTTCAATTACACACTAGTGAAAACAAGAATAGAATAGGGAACAAGCATTATGCATTTTAAAGTATTATTTGGCTTTAAAGAAAAGTGAAATTAGCCTCAGTTGATTAAAAAAGCCAGATATCACTGGAAATATTTACATCCAGACTTTCTTATTTCCATAAAACAGATGCAGAACCAACAGAAGTGCCGGAACCTCCACCATATGAGAAGAAAATGCAGTTTCTTGAGGATGAATTGTTTAGACTTACACGATCAGTGCTTGAACTTCAGTCCTCTGTGGCAGGTGTGAATGAAAATCTGAAGTTGACTGTCCAAGAAGATGCAAGTAAGATGTTGGTCACTTGGCTGAACAACCTTTATGACCGTCCAGAGCCTGATAGTGCAGTTGGTGGTGACACAGACAGTATTCATCTGCCTGGACTCCACAGCAATAAAGATCAGAAAGATCCTTTTATTGATTTTGAAATGGAAGATTTAAAGTCTGAGCTAGCTGAGGTCAAAGAAGCCTTGAAGATGAGGAATGACAAGCTGGAGGAACTGAATGGAAAAGTAAAAGGCTATGAAGGACAATTAAAGCAACTGCAGGAGGCAGCACAAGGACCTACAATAACAATGCCCAGTGACAATATATATCAGGAGTATATAGACTCAAAATTTGAGTCCCTCAGACAGGAAATACTGGAAGGATTTGAAAAGAAAATGGCAGATCTGAAGAATTCCTGTGAATACAAACAGGATGTCCAGCAGCAGTGTGATGATAATGACAGTAACTGTTCAGGAATAATTGATGTTATAAAAGGAAAAGAGAATGACTTGAGGAAAGAAATAAATTCTCTCCGAACTCAGATTCCATCAAACAAGTCCAGTTGTTGCAAGGAGGGTGAGAGAAATTACTTTGACCAACAGATAAAAGATTTAGATAAGAAGATTGACAGAGTTGTGGAAGCACACAGGATCTTGAATGTTAGAATAGATAATGAAATCAGTCGATTGTCAACTCCAGATCTAGAAGACATGTTTGGTGAGAGGTTGGAGGAGCTGGATGCAAGAATGAATGTTACGGAACGAAATGCTGAAGAACATTGCTTTTACGTTGAGGAAACTCTCCGCAATGCTATAGCTGCTGAGGTAGATGAGTTGAGAGACTTGTTTGACCAGAAGCTACGTGCCCTAGAAGCTAGGCTAGGTGGCACTATTTTAGAGATTGCTAATACCACAGACCCAGATGGAATGTATATTAATCCTGGGCCCATCTTGCCCAGTGATGCAGGATTTGCAAATGAGCAATTTACAGCTGAGATGAATTTTGTGAAGGACAAACTACTGTCGCTTGAACACCTCTGTGGGCAGAAATGTCAGTCTGCACCACAAGGTACAGAGGACCTTCAGAAAGAGCTAGAAAATTGTAACAACAAATACAATCACTTGCTCTTGAAAACAGAGAACAACTCTGTTCTCCTGCAGTCTCTAAATAGCTCTCTTAATGAGAAACTCAACTTAATTAAAGGTAACCAACGTGATATCCAAAAAATGCAGAGAGATGTACGTGTATTCCGGTATAGTCTAAATGTCATGGATAAAGATGTGAAGAATGTTCAAGATGGCTTGAATAGCTGCAAGGAGCAGCTTCTGGGTGTCAATTCTACCTGTAGAAAAACACAACGAGGTGTCTTCCGAAAAATTGATCAGATGCAAAGGACATTTGCAAATCAGACTGCTCATCCCAGCGATAGTTGCTGTGGTGAAGTGAAAGAGAGACTGGAACAATTGAATGACCATATTCTGCATGATCTTAACAAGTGCAAAGAAAAGACCCAAGGCATCCAGGAGGGTGTTTCGGATGTTGAGAGCAGAGTCTCACATGTTGAAAAAGTTTGTGGCAAGCTGGACTCTGTCTCAGGTAGTTTGGAGAAGATAAAAGAAGGTCTGAATAAGCACATAAGCAGCTTATGGAACTGTGTCCGTGAAATGAACGGAACTATAGCATCTCATTCCACGGATATTTCTGGCCTCAAAAATTCTGTCCAACAGTTCTACAGTCAAGTCTCCAAAATCACCACAGATATTGAAGGCATGCTGAGATCTCAGTCTGACACAAGTAAGGTGTTTTTTGCATTTTAGATTTTTTTTGTGTTTGATTTTCAGCTGGCTTTCTTTTCTGAGTCATTTATATAGGAACTAAACAAGGGAGGAAAAAATTAATATTACACAATTTCTACTTTGTTTTTACAGTGACTAATTTTGGCTTTGGCTCTAGAACACCATTGAGGACTTTGAGTGCTTTTAGAAGTATTCTCTCTCCAAAGGAAAAAAAAAAAAAGTCTTACACTAAGCCAGAATAAAGGCAGTGGGAAAACTAGTATTTTTGGATAGTGAGTATGAAGTGAGTTTTAAGTAATAATTATGAGCAGGTCTTATTCCAGTTCATTTGATTTGATTTTTTTTGTTTTGTTTTGTTCTGCTGTATTTTGTTGTGTGGGATTATTCTTGATTCCTCAGGGGAAACTGAAAAGAAGATGGAGAAATTTGAAGTCAAAGGAATTCAAATTTATGCTAAGAAAGATTCCCTGTAAGTTTTGTTCTTAATCTGAATTAATGATTATCATTAATCAAAGAGCACCAACTCTTTGATTTAGGACTTTTGCAAACAAGCACTGACATATCTTGGTGTGGCCATATAAAATTTCTGCTTCATAGCTCTCCCAGAAGTTTGGGTTCCCACAGTGTAGTTGGCAATAGGTGCACACTGCAGCTGGCAGTGGTTTCCCACCTCAGCCAATTCTGTTGCTAGTCCAACATGTTAGCTCAAATCTACCTCTACATTCCCTTTGGCTCAAAATGCTATGGAATGGTAACCTCAGCATGTTGGTGAACCTTGCCACGAAGGTTTAGAGACTTTGCCAAGTGCCACTTCCCTCTGAAGTTCTTGCTCCAAATGACAGCAACGGGTTGTTTGTCTGAGAGGCAAAGTGTTCAGAAAGAAGCTGAGTTCCTGATAGTGTGATGCAAAACCATAGGAATTAGAGACTGTTTTGAAACTGCACTCTTCAGTTACTTGATGCTTCTGGTTTTAATTCTGTGCATGTGTGAGATAAAGAAGAGGCTGATTTCTGTGACTGGCCCTAAACCAGAAGGCTGTGGGCTGTTGTGGCTGATGGTGTCTGGGGGAGATGATAGGATGAGGGACCGTGAGCACTTTTGCTTGAATAGAAAAGTTGTGCTTCATGAAAGGTCTCAAAGTAATTTCTTCAGGGAAGAGTATCCTTCTTACTCCAAAGCAGAGACTTGAAAGCCTGTGATAAATGCATTGGTTCTGAGTGTTTGTTTAAAACTAAATGTATTGCAGCGTTTGACACAAAAATCCTCCTGAGATGATAAGTTTTTTTGTGAAATTAAAAATACCCTTTTCCTCCTCTAAAGGAAGAAGTGAAGGAGAAAGCAGGGGGTCTGTAATTCTCAGATATTTCTTCTGGTGAAATTTAGACTTCAGCACCATTAGGACTTTTGTCCCTAGATCCTGAAAAAGTGGACCCAGTATAGGTCCATTAAAATGCAGTATGATGTAACTGTGTAATCCTATTTCTCATCCATCTTGCCCCAAATAAATTTGCATTAGGGGCCAGCATTGGAGGAAGGTCCAAGATAATCCAAGATAATCTAGTAATCTTCCTCCTGCTATTTAAAGCAGGTGTTGAGGCAGCCTCATGAGATGTATTTGTCAGCCCCTGTTGGAAGGTTGTAAAGCTTCAAAAGCCTCAGTGTGCCTGAGTTTCCACAGCATAACGCCGTTTCAGGGCAGAGCTCTCCATCCACCATCAGTGATGAAGATGATGCTGCAGCAGGTGGCCAGGATGCAGGCTCTCTGAGCATCCCTCGCTCCCATGGGCTGCCTCTGGCCTCCAAAGGGTTCCTGAAGCACACGCTTCAACCCCCAAATGTTTACAATTACAGTAATGCCATCTGGCACAGCAGTCCAACTAAGCTTTGATGGATGGAGTTGCAGTAAGATTTTGGCAAAAGAGCCTTTTTTGGAAGTAGTTTTGGAACCCTGTCACGTGAATTGGGTATGGCTCTAACCATATCCGTGGTTTATGTCCGTGATCTACAGCATCGTCTCTGATACCAACATCATTTGAAAAGACAATTTTCAGCCCTGGCTGTAGATTGGTGTTGAGTTTCTTATGCAGTATTTGCCAGCGTATCGTAGCATTCAAGTGATGTCATTTGACTTTGGAAAGGCCATAACAGAAACAAGTTGTAACTAATAACAGTTGTTGAGGGCAGTAAGGCAAGGATATATTGCAAGAAATGCAATATAAAAATCTTATCAAACAGTGTAAGCCCAGGACACTGTAAACCTGAGCGAAGTCAAATGATTTTGGGAATATGGCTGTGTTTTATTCTGAATTTTTAATTGGGGTCTTTGAAATGCCTCGGTCCAAACTAACAAGCCAGGTTAGTGAATGATTGTATGTGATATACAGACCCAGACCCAGACCCAAATTTTATTTGTTGTAATTTCTGGTGAAGGTAGCACAGCGTCCTGCCGTTCCCTGTACACAGGGGTTGGCAAGGGTGGGCAGTGGTCTGCTCTAAACCCAAGGGGGACCACACACTATATCCTTGCCAAGACAAGGTAATCCAGCAGCTCTTTGTCCACCTTAAATGGTGACTGCCCCCTTTGTTGTTCTCACTGTGCAACTCTGTGCTCTGTACATCTCTGTGCTCTGTACATCTCTGCAGGTACGTTTGTTTTTCAAATGGCCCAAAACTGAAAGCAATGTTAGTGGTCTCTTTTAACTTACTGCCTATTCATACAGATTCATGAAGTTTTCCAGGAGTGAGATGTGTGGTCTTGCAGCCAGATACCACGCTGGGACTGCAGTTTGCTTTGGTTACGGTTATTTGACCTGAACTGCAATTCCTCTGGTAATTGTCTCTGTAGCAGGGTTTCGAAAGCAACAGCTAAATTTTGTCTGCTGAAATTATGATTTAAGAAACCAAATGTATGATCTACATTACTGCATTGATAAAGAGCATTATAAAATCTCAGTGTTTTAGTGCAAATAAGAGAGACTCATATGGTTGATTTCTCTAGAATCCCCATGCACTCATGCAAAATGCAACTTAACTGTCAAATCCCTTTGGTATCTATATAAGGAAATTCAAGTCAGGTCTTTTTGGCTTCTTGTGAGTCCAGTCAGAGATTCCTTTACTCACAGAATCACATGGGGTTGGAAGGGACCACTGGAAATCATCTAGTCC
>JAOXNG010000012.1:108024712-108036650 GCA_028566535.1 Scolopax minor | reverse complement strand
CATCTGTTCGTGTTCATTGGCTGGTCCATACCAGTTTCCTCAGCAGTGTTTTATAGTGGATGACATCAAAGCATCTGCACCAAGGGGTCAGGGCTGCAGCACCATCTGGGCATGCACTAAACCCCTTGCAGCTGCACCCCTTTTTTCCTGAACTGAGGAAGGGGCACAAGCAGAGCTCACTTCACTGTCTAAACCCTCCCAAGTATGCTCCGGGATGCTTAGGGAGTGTCAGCTTTGGCATACTTGAAGGGACATGAAATACATGTATCTTTTGCAGTTGCTGGAAGGTGATGAGTTCATCTTTCACACACAGTGCCCCACTGGACATCCCGCAAAATGATGGGCTTCACGGGACATGGAGACCTCTGTTGCGAGTTCTGTGACCAGCCCAGCTCACAGATGACTGTCAGTCAGGCACTCAGCTGGACCCTGCTTCAAACACCACTGGGGCTGCCAAGGGAGCATGTGGTGCGGTGGCTGCAGCCACTGCAATGACAGGACCCAGTGGTGGTGCTGGTCCCACCACTGCGGAGCCTCACACCTGGCAGGAGGCTGGTTTCTAGCAGAAGGAAGAGATAACCAGCAGCAGGGAGGGATCACGGTGACTTCAGCTCAGGGAGCCAGGAGGAGCCTGCAGGAATGGCTTCCTGGTACCCAGCAAGATGGTCAACGAACTAGCACTTTGGGGAAGACTTCTGTGAGATATCTGCTATGAGGTATCTGCTGAACTGAATGTTATGGTGTATGCCCAGATTTCTTGATAGATGCAAGCATCTCTTTTCTGGGAATTGTTACCATCTCGCTCTGAGTGGTTTTGTGGTTCTGGTTTCTGCTTGAGGTAAAGGATGCTCGAGCTTTGCCTCTACTGTTAGCACAGACCGGTCCTGCTGCCTTGGGTGATCCACTCACCCTGTGAGGCAGTTAGGAGCTACCCTGACTGAAGATTTGGGTGCCTAAATACCTTCAGTGGGATCAAGTACAGGAGAGCAATAACACAGCTTTGAACTTAGGAGCAAATGTAGAATAAAGAAGGTGAACATGAAATAAAAAGCAAAATGCCATTTGTCTTGCAGTTACTTTCAGTGCTAACATCCCTCAATAGCCTAATCTTAAAATGAGATATTATTTTTCAGAGACTATTTCTGTCTTTTGTTTAGGATTTTTCAATGAATGTTAAAGAGCTATAGCTAAAGCTATAGCTTAGCTTTTTAACCTAGTGCTACCTAGTTACAGCAGCAACTGACACTCAAATTATCAACCCAGTAAAATTATATTTGAATTGGATGTACTGATGTTAGATTTGTTTCACAAAGCAATGTCCTCTTTTTAGACATATATCACTTATGAATATACCATGGCATAATATAGTGGGTCTATATATACATATATATACCCCATGTTTGGGTTTTTTTTTTTACATGCATCTGCATAAGCCCATGAAAACTCCATATTACTGATGATGAAATTGCTGAAATTCAAACAAATATTACCAGCTCTGAAAACTTCATTGCACACCTCAAAATGCTGACTGAATTTCTTGAATCCTGAGTTTCTGGAATTCTGCCACGGTGTGACACATTCAGTGTTTGTTTTTTAAAAAAAAATATTTCCAATTCTTATTGTTGCAGGGAAAAACACATAAGTGTGATGTGCATGAAGCTTGCAAATCTAAGAGCTTGGAAAACAACAGCACGCAAAAGAAGTCCAACTGCCTTTGAGATAATATTTTGCTTTCTGGTACATGTTAACTATTGGGAATGCGGCAGGAGAGCACGGAGGCAGAAGGAGCCACAGCTGCCTGATGATCTTGTGAGCTACCAAACTGCAAAGTCCCGAGGCCCCTCAAGCCTTATGGGAAGCAGCGAGGGCTGAGCTCCACAGTGTCTCACAGAATCCTTTGCATGTAGTTAAATGAAGTGGGATGTAATTATTTCCATGATAATTAGATCAGGCCCAGCCAATCTAAAACAACAAAAAAAAAAAACCAGTCGTTCTCTTCTGGCCAGGAACAAGAGTAAAAATAACAATGACCATTTTATCTCATGCTCTTCAGTGTGCTTTTAGTTAGCATGAGCAGCAACACAAATTCTGCAGTCCAGCCTGCTCACTGACCTGTCAATGAAATATCCGAGGATGGGGTTTCCTCCATCGACAGCAGGCTGCTTCCAGGAGACAATGACATAATCTTTGTTGACATCTAAGCACTGCACATCCAGTGGTGCGCCAGGGGCTCCAGGGATTTCAGCATCAGCATCTACGAGGATTTCCAAATGTGAACCACAGTTCTTTCACAGTTACTAATCTTTAAGGACAGAACTCTGCTCCTACTGAGCCAAAAAAGAAATTCCATTACTGGCCTCAAAAAGTATTTGTTTTTATATTGTCAGTGTTTTTCTAGGCTTTGGCTTCCTCTTTCCACATTTACAAATGCTTAATATGCTACAGCATACTGTAAATAAAATTAGTAACGTGCATTCTGGTTAGGTAGCTGCCAGAGACATAGCTAAAATAAAAACCTGGCAGACTGTATATTTACCTGCTATTCTACTTAGGGGAAGAGGCTGATATTTTGCCTTACTGCCCAGCAATAGCTGAATCAAAAGTATTCACCCATTTGGATATATAACACTGAATTAAATATCTCCACACATAGTCCTTCATTGTTTGTTTTTGGTTAGCTATGAACTGCAAAGGTATCAAAACCTTCAGAAATTTAATTTTATTACACATTCATTATCATTGTGGAATATAACCTTCAGAAGGATGAGCATATTGTTCCTTTCAAGTATTTATCACAAATCTGGGACTCCTGGTGTCAAAGGGCCTTGACTCCAGCATCAGCTTCTGGACGTATCTTATTTAAAGCTTTAAAAAACAGAATACAGTGCTGGGCGCTGGAGAATTTTACTGTTTACACAGAGTCTGATTTGTGAGATGGGGTAATTTTCACATAGAGAAAAATAACCTTTACAGGAAGATCATATGAAAGACTTTCCAAGAAGAGAGGTCATTTCGCTGCAGAATAACATCAATTTGTACAATTACACATAGCATTTTTCAAGCCTGCTACTTCAAAAGACATGACTTTGATAAGAAGTATGTATATACCTGAAAAAAAATATTTTGATAAAAGATATTATTCATACATTCCATCTAAAACACAGACTTCTTAAAAAGGTTTGATGTTTCAAGGCACTACAGGATTTTGTATTACAATATACAGTGATCTCTATTTTTTATGCTTCTAGCTTTCAGAAAAAAAATGCCTTATTAGAGTATTTAACATGCTTCATTAAGTAAAACAGTAGTATTCAGGAAAAAAAAAAACCACACCTTGCTCCTTGTCTTCTCTTATAGGCAGAGTAGCTGCCCACGGAGCTTTCGAAGCTGTGCCAAAGTTACTGAATCCAGGCTCTAATTACAGCTAACTCAATACATTTTAAAAAATAATAATGTACAGAGCAAGCAAGCCAGTTAGCAGAACAAAATAATAAGAACATCAAGAGTAATGTCTTCAGCAATCTCCGTGTGAAAGGTTTTAATTGCCCATATTTACTGCTTGACTAACATGAGACACCACAGCTTCTTTCCAAGACAGTCTGGGAAATAGCTAGGTCAACCAAGATTGCTGATCAGCCTCAGGGAGGCTAGAATTTGGCAAGAACCCTGATGGCTTGCTGACAAGTGCTAACCTGTAGCCATGGCAGAAGAGTCACTCAGGTTCTCAAAGCCTGTTGAAAGGGCTAACATTGAGAGACTAATTAGCACATCACACACCTCCACTGATACACAGGGATTTCTACACATGACACAGAAAGACAAATACTTGTGCTTAAATACTATAGCTAGCCATTTATAGGAAATTTGCCTACAATTTAGGAGGAGCAGAGAGGAATATACTAGCCAACTGAGACCATGGAGACCATTTAAGTAGGAATGTAGAACATAATTAATCTAATTTGAATTTGGCAAGCACACTGATTGGCAAGTAAGATACACTGGTGAAAGGGGTAGTGGGTTCACAGTCAGGTCATACCTGTGTTGCTAGAAGATGTAACAGGAATGAGGGTGATCATTTATTTATATGGCAGCACAATTTAAAATGCAGCAAAAAAGACAAGTCCTATTCCTCGCCCCAGATGCTCATTCCAGTAGACTCTTTCTTCAGGTGATGAAAACATCTGCTTGAGTCATGTTTTCTGAGCAGGCTGTTATCTCACACAGCTCTTTTGGACTTGGCAACACAGTGCCATTCTGGGCATGGTCTCAGAGCCAAGGATTTTCAAGCCTTTTGAATTAGCATTTCACGCTTCAGCTGCTTTTAGCAGCTGGGACGGATATAGAATCAGCATGTAACCTGATAGCCATGGCTCCTTTTAAAGACATCTATCTCTAACAGAAATTCAAGGAATTCTATTAGAATAGCAAACAATACCCAGAGAAATGATGTTTTAATTCTACACTTTGCTGCTTTACTTTAGAGAATCAAAGAATAGTCAAGACTGTAGAGAATTCCAGAGATCACCTAATGCAACCCCTGGCTCAGACCAGAGTCATCTAAAGCTGGTTGCCCAGGATTGTGTCCAATCAGGTTTAGGATATCTTTCAGGATGGAGATTCCACAGGTAATCTGTTCCAGTGTTCAACCACCCTTACAGTAAAAAAAAAAAAAAAAAAAAAAAAAAAAAAAAAGAAGTGTTTCTTATGTTTAAATGGGTTTTCCTGCATTTTGATCAGTGTCCATTGCTTCATTGCTTCTTGCCCATTGTCCTGGGACTGGGCACTACTGAAAAGAGCCTGTCTTATTTACTCCCCTCCATTAGCTATTTATACACATGGATAAATTCCCCCTATGCCTTCTCTTCTCCAGGCTGAGCAGCTCCACCTCTCTCAGCCTTTCTTCACATGGGAGATGCTTCAAGCCCTTACTCCCCTTTGCTAGACTCACTCTAATGATTCTGTGTCTGTCTTGTACTACCTTCCCCTCAATGGAGGAGAAGGATCACCTCCTCAACCTGCTGGCAATGCTCTTTCTAATGCAGCCCAGGATGGCACTGTCCTTCTTTGCTACGAGGGCACATTGCTGACTCATGTTCACCTTGGTGTCCACCAGGACCTTCAGAGTCTTCTGAAAAGCGGCTTTTGAGCCAGTCAACCCCTAGCCTGTGCTGATGCATAATGTTATACTTCCACAGGTGTAAACCTTTGTGTTTCCCTTCTACTGTATTTTTTCCTGCATTATGTTAGGTTGATGGTTGGACTTGATGATCTCTTCCAACCTAGACAATTCTATGTTTCTATGATTATGCATTAGAGAGAACCCCTTAAATCATACACAAAAGCTTGATCAAAAAAACAGTGTAGTTTGGCTAGCAGTGAGGTGGTTATAAAAATATGTTTTCAAGTTTTTATGTACATTTTTCCCCTTTATGACTTATGTTTAGTACTCTTTATAGCCTGAAAATGAGAAAGAGCAGTGAAGTTACATCAATACCCTAAATTTTCTCCTCAGAATGCCAATGTGATTTAGAAGTTTTCTAGCTTTTGACATCAAAGCTTGAAGTGTGCCTTCAGTTTTTCCAAAAGCAACGATTGGAAGCTATATTGCTAGAACCTATTAATACAAAAGATTTATTCTCTTTTTATTGGAAAAAAAGTACCTAAAATTGCTTAGCCTGATTTTGTCAACATTTTCCTCATTTCTATAATGACTGTTGTTCACAAGACAATATCCTACCTCGAACAAAGACATAACCACTGTACTCTTCATAGTAGTCTCCCATCACCACTCGCAGAGTGTAAAGACCTTCATCTTCCTTGTTTGCGTGAGTCAATGTTAAAGAAGCTCGCTCCCCGCTCCAATGCATCTGGACCCATTTGGATGGTGTAATAAGAACACCTAGAAATTAGAGAATGTCATGATGAAAACTAGTTGGATCTATTGAGGAATAGATTCTGAATATGAAGAATAGATGGATAGATATACTGGAAACACACTGGAAAGAGACCATTCTTATTATGCAAATTTCAGTCTTTGAAGACAATAATAAATTACAGTTAATTCTGCTTTCATGCCAATTTTGTCTTAATTTTTAAATTGTAACTTCAGAGAGCAACAGTTTTTTATCAGCTATTGCACAACAAATTTATGCAACTACTTAAGAAATGTCTTACCATATAAATAAATAGTAAAAGCTATGTGGACTATGTAGATGGGCTACATGGATGTTGGTGCTGATTGAAATGCTTCTAATTTAATTTTTTTTCAAAAAAATGAAATGTCTGTTTTCTAATTGTGGTACCATTTCAAAACGTTAATTTAAAAAAAACTTTTAATTTTTTAATTCTCTTCTGAAAAAGAGAAGATATTACTTCTCAGAAATCTGAGAAAGTGATGACCAAATCATAACATAACCTTATGTTGAAATAAGCAATGATTTATGTGAAAGAAGTTTATATTTCTTATTGTCAAACATTCTCACCATTTCTGTACCATTCGATGTCTGGTTTGAAGCGCTTGATGTCAGGGTTGATGACAACTGTGCAGCCCAGACTCATTGTCTCACCTTCTCTCCCAAAGGCTACATCGAACTTGTCGACAAAGCGGATTTCAAACCTGGAAGCATAGCCATGAGGGCTGACACCAACTGAAAGAGGGAGAAAAAATCTGGCTGTTTACTTTTTCTTTCCTTTTGTGATGAGAGTAGTAAGTAAAAGTACCCAATGACAACCTCAGGTAAAATTTAATATATAAATAGAAACAACATATATATTTAGCCATATTCATATATTCAGAAGTAATTGCAGTATCAAATAATGCAATGCCTTACTGTCACAGAGAATCAACAATTTCTTTAGTCATATAACTCTACTTCTTACAGCTAGTTAATTTTATCAGGAAGAGGCTCCTGCAGATTTTCATTCCAGAATTTCCAGAATTTCAGATCGAGCATTTTACCGTTTTATCATAATGTTTGCTTTATAACTTAATCAGATTTCTCTTTATAATTAATGATCATAAATAGAAGGTCAAGCTGATCTTTAGCTTATATGGCTCTTTTCTTTCCCTGTTTTAACTATTTGCTCCATCTCAGGGCAGTCATGTATCCACTTACTCTTCATTTTTATAAGCTAAATAAGCACTGGAGGGAAAGGGGGCACTTAATATAAAATAAACTACCCAGGCATTCAAGTAGCCTATTTCTGTGCTTGTTTCTGAATTTATTTTTTCTGATATGTAACCTGAGTTATGCAATATTCCAGACAGATTTTCCTAAGTGCCTTACACTTGTGCTGCAGGTAATGGTGCAGGGGCTTCCATATTTCTTTTGAAAACAGCTCAGCTGACAAAACCTAGGGTCACAGTTTTCTTTTCCACACCTGCCCTACACTGGTAGCTCACAGTCTTCCTGTGATCAATGAATATATGCAGGTCATCATCTTCCTTTCCCATTACCAAGTGATAAATCCCAAACTATATTAGAAACTCGTGGCCCTGCATTTAATGTGGTGCATAATCTTGTTTCTATTATTTCACAGCTTCAATATATAAATGACATCTGGTATGCCTTTTCAGCATATGCCTCATTCTATTTGTGCTGTTACAATAAAAGAAACGTCTATAAGTCTCAGCTGTCCTGAGGTGTGGACTGTCTTACCATTTCACATCATGAAATTATCTATGCAATACTGTAAATCACTTCGAAATGTGAGGATTCCAGGAAAAACGAACTACAATTT
Source organism: Scolopax minor (assembly GCA_028566535.1). NCBI lineage: Eukaryota > Metazoa > Chordata > Aves > Charadriiformes > Scolopacidae > Scolopax > Scolopax minor. Next base: position 108,028,910 of record JAOXNG010000012.1, on the reverse strand, counting down.
TGACCTTGATATATCCAAAATATTCAAATTGGATTCTGGCTGTTTGATCTTTTCTATACATTTTCGCAATGTGTGGAATCACACAAGCACAGAAGAACAATTAAGTCAACTAACTCTACTTACGAACATGCACCCCCTAGGCTTTTTCCAGACCATGTTTTGCAAGAGGTGAAGTGTTTCTCTCCATGACAGATTTTATTCCACAGCCAGGGGCAATATTAAAAGGATGTTTCTTATATAAGCAAATAGCCAGAGATCCAGAAGGCAATGCCATTTTCCCCTAGGGGTGAAGCTAACATCACCTGAAATTGTAGAGCTCAGTGCCTTGTAAATCAGATCTGCTTCCTTTTTAAATAATGCTACAAAATATTCTGCTTAGTCATTTGTCATGATGTCACAACTGTAAATGTATGTGTCAAACAAACATAATATTGCAACTTACAACCCGGAGGCATGGAAACAGTTCCAGCATGCAAAAGACTTGCATCAATGTCTCCTTTGTACCCTATACAGAAAAAGAGCAATTCCAGTCACTATCACAAGAGGTAAAGGCTCTCGCAAAAATTAAATTGTTAATGTGCATCTTAAAAAACCCAAAAACAACACAAAAGGAAATATTTTGCAAACCTACTCTTTACCACAAGGGAAGCATAAGCCGAAACTTCTCCTTTTACGTTCATAGCAGAGGCCCGATACTGAGCAATATCGTCAAAATCACATCTGAAATGATAGACATTATTAGGCATGGCACCCCTTTACTCCTTGGCATACACTCTCCTATGTTTTAGGTAAAAAAAAAAAAAAAAACCCCTCAGAAATCTGCAGAAAATCTGTAAACAAGAAAAAGCTTGGGAGACACACACACACTGGACACTGGGCTGATTTTAGCCATTTTTTCTCAATGATAAAACCCCAGTGTTTAAAATACACACACATTTCAAATATCACTTGCAGATTTGAAATTAAAAATACAATGGAAATAGGAAAAACTGACAATATTTGTCTAAGATATCACTAAGTTATCTCTAATTTACTGTCTCCTATGGGGAGATGGATAATATGGAAGGTGTAGAAATGATAGATATCATTAAATAATTTCAAAGGGTACCTACCAGTATCTAAATTGTGAAACCTAAATTGTTGCTGATTGTCAAATTAGGTGATTAGATCTCATGTTTAATGTAAAATGACAGCAAAAATTTCCCATTTGGAGGATGAGTACTCTTAAAGATCTTTCTTGTGTGTAAATGAGGACTTACACACTTATTTTTGTTTCTTACTTAAGTAAGATCAAGGAACTTTTCCCCCAAATTAGATTTTTCTCATATTTAATTGTACTCATGCAGCAGACAAATGGAAAAAGTAATCACAAATGTCCCACATGTTTCCGACTCAGCCATAAATAGAATAATAATCCAGATAAATTACGCAGGTATATTGCATATCCTTTACTGAGGAAAACCAGAACTGCTTCAACATCGAGTAGACAGCATTTACCTCAGCTGTACAAACTTGATATGTCTTACATCCCCAAGAGACATGTTCACATTTTGCAGGTCTCAACCTGTAGCAACATTTCAGCTTAAGCTGTTTGTTAAATTATCTAGTATTCCCTTACGTGGTAATCTCCAGTGAGTGCAGCCCATATCGACTTTCAATGATATACTTGCCAGGGTGAGTCTGTACATTGATGGGCACATTGTTTTTGTACCTATGGAAAAATAGAGAAACAACATGTCACAAACAGAAATGTATAATTATATACTTTAAAAGGTCACATGCTTGGTGTTTGAGATAAAACATCAGTTTCTGTTTGTTTTTCCCAGATAAACTGTAGACACATTTTCTGGAAAGGCATTATTAAGACAATCTTAATCTTAAGTCTTTCTTTTTGACCTACCCCAGGTGAATTTTATTTTCTAATTAAAAGGAGAAAATAGTATTGAACAGGGTGAAAACCAACTTATATTACCATGAATTTCAGGTTACTGCTTGTAAAGGAACCAAAGAGCTACATGAGCTACATCTCGGAATTTTGTGAATTGCAAACAATGTGATTTTTGTGATTGCAAACTATTCTGTAGCATCCTTACCTACTAGGTATCGTACACACTTTGTCTGGTTTGCATATTTCATCTACTTTCAAAAGCTGCATATTCACAAAAAAAAAATCCATCAGAAAAAATAAGTTTGTTGTTGTTGTTGTTACTTGCATAGCTAATTTGGCAGAAGCCCCAGTGCAAATAGGAGTAGACTGGTATGAAAAAAGTTGATGGTAAAGTGCATCTCAGGAAGGGATCTGGCAAAATAAATCTGTACTACCGAAAACATCTCTGCCTTTACAAGTATACACTGTGAGTGTTTTCTAGTACAGGTATATCTTTAGGTAGGAAAAGTTTACTGCTCAAAATTCTCAGTTCGTAATTTGAAGGAATGGAACAGTAATGCTCTGTAGTGGCTGGCACTGATCATTTCAGAATTTATATAAGCAGCTTGAGACTCATGGACGGAGAGTTCAATGGTTCATGGTAGATTCTTCCTCACCAATAGTTGCATTAAAAGCCACTCATTCTGGAAAATACATGGTGTAACCAAGTAAATGTTCGAGTGAATCCTATCTTAACTGAACACTATATGGAACAAACTGGTGATATGAGTCTAATAAAAATAAACACTGAACTGTTTTCAGTACCTTTGGGATTGATATGAGGTCTATAAAGAAAGTATTTCCTAAGATAATGTCCTCCTTTAGCATAGCTTTCCCTGTGCTCTGTAAGTTGTGTTTAAGGGAAGTGGAAATATAAATGATGATAGATAAAAGTATCTTAATCTCTTACTTTGATGTAGTTTAAATAAACCTTTCTCTTCATAACTCATATCAAATATCCAGCCAAAGAGCTTTGTTTCTTTATTTCAGATTTTAAAGGTCAGTTCTCATGATTTTCAATCAGGAAAGGGAACTGCTCTACTGTCAGTGGCATGTCCCACTTCACCAAACAAGTCAGAAATAAGCTATTTGATTTTTACCAAGAATATTGTTAGTTTAATATATCTCAAGATGAAGCTGTATCCACAATAAATATGAAAAATGTCTTTCAACAATTTCAGTGTTGTGGAATAAAGAATATTTCCCTGGCTACAAATATTGGACAGAGAGGGATTTTTCCAAGTGCTAATGTGAGCAAGGATCATAAACCTTAATGCTTTTTATCCTGATCTTCCTCTCAGCAAGATGTCTATGAAAGGAGACTCAATGCAGGGCAATACCCTCTATTCCAGACTTCAAACAGTTGCAGAGATACCTGACCTCATTACAGGTCTACTACTGCATTATCCTGACTTACAGCAAAGAATCATATATGGGTCCACTAAAAGTAAATCCACATGCTCTTCACCTCATCTGTGCAATGGTGTCCCCCAGGCTGATATGCTGAGGAACATCTGGGCATCTTTATATTCCATGTAGTAGAATATAAAGCAAATAGTTTAGAAAATAGAATAATGCTTTCGGTTCCTAATATTTTCCAGGGAATATGAAATCCTGTGGGAGGGGACTTGACTCTGTAATTTCTTTAACTTTTCTCTAAAGGGCTCTCTTTCTCTCTTGGATCCTGTTTTCAGGGAAGTAAGTGCAGAAAGAATATGAGACTAGCAGCAGCGAGAAGACTTTCACATTTCTTGTCTTCATTATCAGATTAGTAAAAAATTATTCCAATTTGGCTTATTGACATTAATCTATGGAAAGAATAGGGCTCGTGTTAGAATGACCATTTGTTATTTCTGGAAATGCAAATTCCAGAACAACCGAGTCATTAGCTAATGCTGGACTGCAACCTCCCACTGTCATTAAGCACTGATAGTTTATGCTTTCTGCTACTGGTTTCAAATGTCCTGGGTTTTCCATATGCTTTTTCCAAGGGAGTCAGAACAGCTGTATCACACAGTAAGGTTTCCTGTAGAGAAAGTTCATGGAGCTTTAAAATGTTTTATGCACAGCATGAAAAGGTCTCCGTTGCTCATACAAAGAATGACTATTTGGAATACACGACTGACATTTCATTAGAAATGCTGAATGGGAGCTGACAGATCCAGGTCAGCACTGTTCTGCATCTCAAAGCAAAGACACCTGCTGAAATGGTTGTGAACTCTTTTTTTTTTTTTTTTTTTTTTTTTGCATTTTTTACATTTGTAACCCATG
>JAOXNG010000012.1:107782984-107799560 GCA_028566535.1 Scolopax minor | reverse complement strand
AGCTTGACTAATGCTTTAAACAAAGACATACCTGTTTTTCACAAGTGTCTGTTTGAGTCACGGCCTCAAGATTGTGAATTCCACCAGGGATTTCAATCTGTTCATTGTTGTTTTTCAAATATATCTCTGTGCAGGCAATCCATGTTTTTACATAGAGGGCAACCCTCCTAACCCTCTTCCCTTACTTGTCCCTTCTGAACAGTTTATAAACATTAATTGCAGCATCCTAGTTGTGTGATTCATCCCACCATACATTTAGTCCATGCTTAGGGAACTCGGAAGGGAGATCCGGACTCGATATGCTCCTCAGCCTGGGAAGATTTTAGCTGTTTCTCCCACAACCGTGCCTGCAGCCCTGGTCTTGTGTGGTCTGGAAGAGGTGTCTGTCCATCCCTCTTTTTTTTAAACTGTTACAATTTCCTAGTCATAAGTGACTATTTGGAGAGCAGAAGAAAAGTAATGCTATGGCCTGGTAGCTAGGGTAACTGGGTATGTGTAGATGTGGGCTCTGGAGAATACTCAACATAAGATATTTAAATTTTTGTCAGAGTAAGAACTGGAGCCCAGTTTCCAGACCCTGTCCCAGGTGGTGCCCCAGTCACTAGGTTGGGAGTCATGTGTCTGAGTGAAAAAGAGAAAAAAACTGTCACATGCAAAGCAGAAAAGCATCAACAGGAGGGATCTGGACAGCCCTGCGAGGGATCCCCTGCAGCCACACTGCCTGGACGATGGTTTGGGGCTGTCCCTTCTCTGGTGAGCCTACCTAGCCTGTCCACAGCCACCAAGGGGGAAGATTTCCAAACAGGGGGATGCTTTCTGCAAGCAGGTAGAGGCATTTTGGCCTTCCGCTGCCCCATGGATGGTGAGGTTATTAAGGGCAAAGAGGTGGAGCAGCACAAGTGCTGTGTTCTGTGAAAGAGAAGTGGCCAATGGGAGGCATCCCGCAGGCTGAATTTTGGGGAGAGCCTGGAGGACTGAATAGCAAAGTCCTTGCCAGGTTCCTAAGTTTTGCCAGGGTCATAGCCAAGGCATATCTGCTGGCTTTTGAAGATCTCTGTTTTGAGGCGTCTCACTCTCCCCAGGCTCTGGCTATAGCAAGGATGCTGCCACCTCCTCTGGCTTCCGTGGAGCACTGAGTCCCTCATAGCATTGCTTCTGTTGTGAATCTGGCCTGATTCCTGCTGAATCAGGGAGCTTTCTTAGGAAAAATATGCTAGAGATTAGACCAGACTGGTTTAAATCAGGGATGGCTAAGAGGCAAATAGTTCCAGGAGCACTCGCATGCATGAAGGTTGATTTCTGAGGGGTTGGTGTCTTGGTGGCTGAGTGCCAGCTTTTCCCACTGGCACATTTGCAAAGACCTTGCTGCCATGTGCATTTGTTGGTGCCTCCTCCCACGCTGGCATACATCAGGAGCCCTGGCCCAGCCACCTGCACCATGAAACCTCCAGGGACGGGGTTCCTCCCTGTGCTGTCTAAGTGGGCAGGACTGCTGGGAGAGGGGCTAGGGGGTACACAGATAAACCATGGATTGGAAATTGCATCAAGCCTACACAAGCACCATTTGCTTTCGAATCCAGCTAAAACTGGGGGAAATAGTTAAAAAAACAACCAATCAAAAAAAAAGTCCTCCTGCAAATATCTAATAACCCCGTGGTTTTGGCACTCTCTTGAGAGACAGGAGCTCGAAGTTCAGCTCCCTGTTCCAAATTAAACAGAGGGAGTATTTGATGTTGTCCCATTTTACTCAGTGTGTCATGCTACTCCACTAATAAATTGATATAATAAATCTGTGGAAACCATCTACCCTGAAATGTGCTAACCATACCCTGTACGCAAGCCTTCAGTGCTTACTAAGAAGAGTAGCAATGCTTTTTAATCTGTTCAAGAATAGTTATTCAAGTGCAAGTAGAGAGCACAGCAGAAATTTAGGAGCAAGATGCTGCAGGGACAAACTTCAGTGAGGGATTAATAGGTGGTGAATGTGGTCATCTGTGGTTTTCATTTCCAGGCTTTTGACTGGCTTTGAAGTAAAAACGGTCTAGAGGAACTATAGTATTTTCTGAACACTGAAGGCAGACTTCAAAAAAAATGATTTTATTGTAGACTATTTGGTTTTTATTTAGGAGACACTGCTAACTAACTAGGCTAATACACTTTTAGTAGGCCCACTGATTTCAGCTGCTGCCGATGCTTTCAGCTGATGTTGCTCTGTGTGTGGGAGCAGCACAATCTGGTCTTTATGTTTTGAAGACTAAATGTATTCCCTTTTGTAGAATTTTTTTTTTTAAATTAGGTACGTAAATTAGGGAGACCCATTTTGTAACTCTGTATACAGCTTTGGCTTCTTCCTACAAGGAGAATATATGTGCAGGAGATAAACAGAACCTCAGGGATTCAGGTGAGGAGCTTTACATATGTAACAGTCTGAGCAAGGAAAAAGTATGCAACTGGCTCCATGCAAACAGGCAAACTCAGTCCTTATTTCCTTACGAATTTAAACTTATATCACTGTGAGGTGCCAAGAGACAGGGTGGTCTTATGGCTTTTTTTTTTTACACAGTTATATACTCAGTATGGCATGACGGGACAACAGAAATGAAACGGTTTTAATTGACATACAATGTATATGGGTTTGGGTCACTTTTCACTACATGCCAATAGTTCAGAAGAAAAAGTAGCAAACACAGCTTATTAGTAACAAACAAAAATGCTGTCCCTTCTGTTGCACGCTGACGGGTCGAGCTTTGACGTAATTAAGCATAATGTAAAAATAACTCATCTGTCAATACCATCATTTATCATGAAAGGATGAGCTCTCTGTAAAGCATGATTTTAATTAACTGTCACTTGCTCTCGAAGTTGAGATGCGGGATACACATTTGGCACTTAGGCGTGTACATGAGTTTTTGAAGATGTCTTAGAAGGCAGAGCCAAGACAGCCAAAAAAAGGCTCTGAAAGCAACCTGAGCGCAGATGTGAACACAAGCACTTGCTATCCATCGAAAGCTTTGTCCTTTAAACAAGTTTCCTGCTTGCATCCTTTTTTGGAGAAGAATTAGCTTTCACTGTTCACCATTTAAAGCACATCACTAAAACATGCCCCCAGGTCTCGGCGCAGCATGACATTTTAGACAAGCTGTAAAAGAAATGTAGTTCCTTAGTTGCTGTTGTGCACTTGATAGTTATGTCTTCCAGAAATGTTGTTTCTCTAACTCTTTCCTTACTTCTAGTAAACAGTCACGGAAATCAATCATTTTCTATGATAGGGTTTTGCTGTAGAATACATTGCTGCAGCTATAAGTGTGATTTTTCCACTTCTACAAGGCAATGCATTAGGCAGGCTAAGCCATCTTCTAAGATCTATTCCAGACCAGGGCCTGCAGGACTCCAAGGGACCTCCTGGACAAGGCAATCTGTCCCCAACTCCTGGGAAGGAGCGGCTGTGCCAGGAGGCAGGAAGGGGTCCTTCTCACAGCCTTCACAAGTCTTAAACATGACTCTGTTGTTGCATTTCGCTTTGCAATGTCAACTCTTGATGTTACCCACCCCTTTGCAGGCTGAGGCTGATGATGCATGGTGCCACAGTGCCCTGGTGGCAACAGGCCCCAAGAAGGTGAGGGTAATATATTGAGGGCTCCAGACCTGCACACAGTGCTCCAGGTGAAGTCTCACCAGAGCAGAGCAAAGTGGCAGAATCACTTCTCTGGACCTGCTGGCAACACTTCTTTTGATGTAGCCCAGGATGGGATTGGCCTTCTGGGCTGCAAGCGCCCACTGCCTGCTCATGGCCAGCTTCTCGTCCATCAGCACCCCCAAGTCCCTTTCCTCAGGGCTGCTTTATAACACCTCATCCCCCAGTCTGTACTGATGGTGAGGATTGTTCCAGCTGAGGTGCAGAGCCTTGCACTTGCTCCCATTGAACCTCATGAGGTTTACTTGAGCCCACCTCTCCAGCCTGTCCAGGTCCCTCTGGATGACATCCCATCCCTCAGGTCTATCAACAAGACCACACAGCTTGGTGTCATCTGCAAACTTGCTGATGGTGCACTCCATCTCTCTGTCTTTGTCACTGATAAAAATGTTGAACAGTCCCAGTTCCAGCACAGACCCTTGAGGGACACCACTTGTCACTGGTCTCCATTTCTGCTCCATTTTTGAACATGTTATTTATTATCTTTCTTTTTTGAAGATGACCATGGAAAACAGCTATTTGCTTTATGTGATCCCCTTCGTTCCAACATGAGCATATATGCATAAGTAAAGCCAGTTCTCAGGTCTTGCAAAAGTGACCTCCATCTGTGTCAATGTGAAAGGCCAGAGAGCTGCAGCACTGCTTGGTAGGGCTCACTGTTGATGCTAATGAAGAACAATCACATCGGAGGAGGAAGCAGCCACACCTCATTTTCATCATTGGTCTTTTGGAAAGCTATGACCCATGTGTGCAGTTACCTCCAAAAATATTCTCATTTATTCATTTTTAGACTGAAATGATCCTTTGCCAAAAGCACGAGCATGTATCCTTCAGGGGAATGTGAATTTAAACTGCAGCTTTCTGCCTGGGACCAAATTAGGTTGTACCCTAGTTGGGGGTAGAAACAATGGAACTTATTGAGGCAAGTAATATAGACCGGAAAATCCACTAAAAAAATCTTTCAACATTGAATAAAACCGACAAACTAAAAATTAAAAAAAATGAAGCACCACAGCACCATTCAAGAAAATAATAATTACTTAGAAATAAATTTGCAAACCTCTGCAACAGAACGCGCACATTTCAAGTAGAGCACCTCTTGAAGTATTATTAGTCTTCCAAAAAAAAAATCATTCCACATTCTTTGTTTCCAGGGTCAGATGTCAGTCTCCTTGGAAGCAGAAGGGTGGTGCAGGAGATAATGCCCTCGGTTACGCTTTCCTTTCGGCAGTGCTTGCTAGCTGTTACTTTCCAAGCACGTCTTGCTGTTTTTCCTCGATATTTTTGAGACGAGTTTTCATTTGTGCAAACGAGGGGAATGACAGTATCACGGCAGCTTCTCAACTTCCAGAAAAGTGAAAGACAGAGGGCACGCTGGCCGAGGCCCGTGCTGGGCTGCGGTTCACACCTTGTTGAACTTTGCTCCTTGGAAGCTTCTGAACTCAGCTCGTCTGAACCCTGATCGGTTCCCCTCGCTGCAGCTGCAGAACCGGGAGCTGCTCCTCAGCTGCTGCACCTTGGCTGCAGCGTGGGACCCTCACCCATCACAGCCCCCCCATCAGGCACCCGGGCTCCAAAGGCACTCGACTTCAAAAGAGGTGAAATAATGGATTTACTTCTGAAGCCCAAGGAAGATAACCTAGGATATATTTATTTCAGGGCAAAACTCACTTTGTCTACTGAAAGAGTGTTGCCTTCAGTGTTCGTATAAGGATTTTTAACATTTTAGTTTGAGTGCATAAAAAAGAAAAAAGGGATTGGCTCACAACTTTTCAGATATCAGAAGTAGGCTTAATTCATACTACTGCTGTTATCATCAACCTCATTTTTCTAAAGGGAATTGTATTTCGTTTAAACGTAGTTAACTATTTTCTTTCTTGTGCTGGAATAGAACCTTATGGCCACTTCTGACTTATTAAAGAGATGAGGGCTCCCTGAAGGCATCAAATGAGATAAATCAGCATATGCACAAGCATTTATTAAAAAATCTGACCCCGTGCCACACACTCCATGCATCTGAATGAAATACAGGCCTTACTTTTGCCTGTAGATTTTATATTTTTTAATCTATAAATTGAAAGAACACAATATGCTGTAATTTTACTGTATTTGTAACAACTTGTTCAGTAAGAAATTTATGTAAAAGAACAATCATGAAGCAGAATTGAGCTGGTCAGATTACTGACAAAGCTTCCTGCTGAACATGATCAGATTAAGGGGAAAACGGAGACTGGAGAAAATTGATCCTCTCAGCAGAATTTGCCATAATTATATGCCGGATGAGGAATTAGCTATTATTCTACTGTTAAATTCCTCAAGTGGCCAGAAGGAACACTCTTGCATAATCTACTTTTTTGATCTAGTCTATGCAAAATGAAGATCCTGTTAAGAAAAATGGAGATGTGGCTGATCAGGGTCTATAAACCTTGTACTTCTTCTCCCTAAAGGTTAGATAGTGGAAGGATGCATTGGGAATGCCTTACCAGCTCTCCTCCAATAACCCACTGATTTCTGTTTAACAAAAGCTTTCATTTCAAGAAGTAAAATAACTGAATTTCACACACGGATTCATCCCTGGCAAGCTGCAATGCTAACAGCCTCTAAATCTCACATGATATTCTTGTAAGGCAACCTCTTTCAGTGGTTCGCGGCTGGCATGACCTGAACTCTGCCCTGGCCTCAAGAGCAATCACATTGTTGTGAATCAATCTTGTGGTTTTGTTTTTTTCTTAGCAAAGCAGGACTTCTCTGATTGTGAAATTCTGTTTATGTATGGAACTCATGGCTTGGAGTACAGCTTTCTCGTTGCTACCTAATTCAAGTTGGAGATGATACCAATAAGGTGAAATAATAATTTGGAGAAGACACGAATGACTCATTAACACAGTGTAGCTATGTAGCCTAATGAGAAGGGAGGATTGCCTTTAATATTACCAAGTGCAGTGAAACAGCATTGCCAGTGGCATTGCTGGCCCGTGGGCTAGCAGCTGAGTTAGGTGACAGAGGAACCCTCAGCACAGCTATCCGAGTGGAACACTGCTCATTGTTTCTCCTTTCCCGAAAATTGGAAGCTATTACATAATTATTCAAATTAGCAACATGAAACGGAATCAAAGGAAAAGGAAACAAAAGCAAGAAGCCATGAAAAGGGACAGCTTGTCTGAAGGATGATTATATACGCTTAAAAAGAGTAAGTAAAACAGCACTGTGTTCAGTACGTCTCTAGATTAGCAACGCTCCTTCCTTACATGCAGTGTGCTCTGCTAATTCTCCCCATTTCTTTTGTTATAGATGTTGCAGACATGATTTTATAGTTCATGACTGGGTGGGTGATCTCATCTGCAATACTACTCCAAGCCATACACCCATACCCAGTCTGCTGTAATGTAATGTAACTCTAAGTGCTAGAATAATCACTACTTAAAGCATAAAAAGGAAAAGAAGGAAAAAGAAAATCTGATTTATGAGCAGGGGCCCAGAAAAATCTCTCAAGTTGTCAGAGTTGAAACACTGTCATCCCCTTTTTTGCTTCCTGCAGCTTCCCATGTAGCCCATTCCCTTTTGTTCAGCCAGGAATGACACTTGTCTACTGGAGCGGCCCAGATTGTCCAACACACATTGGACTGTGAATGCACAGAGTCCCACTTCGTGCTAACTAGAAGGGTGCAACTGGGAAAAACCAGAAAATTAACATATAGGCAAAACCAAGAGGAAATGACTGTTACAGTCATGAGTGACTAATACACATGTGCACAGCAGGGAGAGGGGCAGACCAGTAACATCGTGATACAATAATGCATTTAGCAGATATAAAACATGACTGTGATGGATATGATTCCAGAGAAAGCAGCTGTATTCAAAAGGTGGCTGCAGAGGATGGAAGTTCAATTAAAGGCCTTGTAACAGCAACAGCTCCATCCATATGCCATAACTAATGGGCAAAGAAATCTGGGAACACTGTCTGGGAGTTCTTCCCTACAAAAGACCTTATTTATTCTGTACCTACTAGTGGACTAGACACAAAAAATGCTTTTATGTCATATAATTTTAAGATATTAAAATTTGCTTCTTCAAAACAGAGGCAGATTAGCTGCTCATCTTCTGAGTTTGTCTCTGAAAATAGAGTTATGCACTACTGGATAAAAGTCTCTCAGTTTTTGTGAAAATGTCAATTGCACAGTGTTGGTTCAAGAAAAACTCTGTTGTTTGACTGTTTGCTGGAGGTGTTGCTGGCTGACAGACTAAAATATGCCTACATTTTTTATAGGCAGGAAAATGTGAAGGATAAAAGTCTATGTGATAAAAATAAGTATGGAGATGTTATTAGTTTTCTCAAAAGCAGTATTACAGAATGGTTGGAGAGCCTTTATCTGCAAAAGTCAGAATAAATGGCCTAGGAAAAATGGTGACTGACATGAGTGCCATAAGGCCATCAAATATAGTGTACTAGCAGTGTTTTTTATTGCATAAATGAGCTATCCCATTAGCCTCAACTTGTCCCCAAACAAATCTTCATTAACTAACCACTTCTGGCAAACAGCTCAGGCTTGATTAGTGGGGCGAGTCACCAGGGTCTGAGCCAGAGAAGTCATAATGTAAATACAAGTCTCAGAGAAGACATGCCAGTTGCCTTCAACAACAGTCAAACATTAAAATATAAATTCAATGGAGATACAATCGGAAATCTGCAGTGAGAATAAGGATGATTCAAAGTGCAGGAAATTTAAAAAACACATTTTAATCAGAGAAACAGATGAGAATCAGTCAAGCAGCTAAAGTAAAAAGTAGAAAGCTGACTGACTTGTGCACTGGCAGCACATGAAGCACTTACAGGCCTTGTTGTACAAAATTATTTAATGACATTGCCACTTTTGCAATGTGAGCTTCTTTTCACTTAAGCATATTTGGGAAATGCAACGCTTTCCTCCAATTTGAGGAAAAGCCCTAACTTCGTGACTTACTGCACTTTGAGGAAGATGTATGTTAATTTGGGTTTTGCAAAATTTCTACAAGCTGCCCCCATAGAAAGATACCCACTTCTTGATAAATCATCAAAAAGCAAACAAGCACCAATTTTATTTTACAAGAGAAATGTTTTTCATGACAATATGACTGAGCTAGATATTGCTGACAGCTTGAATTAATAATTTCCCTGGGCTTCTTTTTCTCTCTCCTAAGAAGCATAATGTCATGTTCCAATAACAACAGATTTTCAGGAGTAAAAAAGATACAAAAGACGATGCCAGATGATGTCAGTGCAGTCAGTGCACTTCAGTATTCCTGCCATTCCTCAAGCCCCCAAATGTTAATATTGCGTTGGAAGTGAGAAAGAGAAAAGTAGTTTTGAAATGGGAAGCCTAGACCAGGCAGGTATATACCTAAGCTTGCACCCATCATTAATTTCACATGTCTCAAATTACTACCATGATGTTTTCGATAACTACATTGTTTATTTTTGGAGATAAGTGTGAGTAATTTGCTACATTTTGCAATAACACAGGTTCTGGCTTGGGATAGAAAGGCATTATTTCATATTTCATTTCAGAATGACGCCCAAAAAGAACCCCTGACTCCATGCACACTGGAGAGGCATCCAGCTGAAGGTGGAATAAGACTTCCTCTCCTCATCATCAGTAGCTGGCAAAGTTAGTTTTTTGCCAGTTCTTCAAAGCTGACACAAAGGACACACATGTACCAAACAACGTTTTGAGGAGGAGATAGCTTGTGAGAGGTGCATATTTGCAGTATAAATACAAATAATCTCTAACGCTAATAATGGAGACATGTTAGCTTTGCAGTGGGTGGTTTCTTTTTATCCTTGTTTAGCACCTATATGTGAAATATGGTGGCAGTGGTCAATTCACAATATGATGCTATGGACAACAGATGCAATGCACCTGGGATTGCTCCACCTCATTCTGCTGAGCATGAATGCAACCATGCTAATTGTGGGGGTGGAAAGAAAGATACAGCCACTCCTTCTGTCTCTTCCACTTACGAATGTGATGGAAACAATCTTGACATTGGTTAAAAATCAGATTTTGTTGTGCTGCAAATTTGTCTGCTACTATAGCATAGGGAAAGTGTAAATATTTATCTCACTGACATTTCCCAGGATCTTATCTTTTGTAGCAGCATAATGGAAAAAGCTCCACAACATTTGCAATGATTACCCAGAAATTATGTTTTGCAAACCATTTCTATATTATTCCCTAGGGTCTGGTGGCACAATTTAGGCTTTTGACAGAAAAAGGACTAGAAAAACTTGTATTTGTGTCTTCAAAAAAATATCATAAACTGGATTTCATCAGATTCATGCTCCTGACCCAGATCTTCTGGTTGTAAAGGCACCTGCAGTGAAATAGAGGAGCCAGATGTTTCTGTGACACCAGATGTATGGAAATTTTGAGCTGATTCTACAATGTTGGCAGCTGAGGACACTCAGCGCCTTTTACAATTAGACCCTCAATGAGAAAAGTTTGCAGGAAAAGAAAGATCTGTCTCACTTTTGCAGCTTAATAGACTGCTCCAATATGCAATATTTTTCTTAAATATTAAACAATATATCTGCAAAACATATGGAGGAAAGAGTTCACTTGGTGAAACACTTGATGATGAAGGGTAAACTCTTCACTTGATGAAATTTCAACATTGCTGTTGTGGTCCCACAAATTCCCACAGCTATTTAAGCTTTCTGTCCAGTGCCTACCCTTATCTGTCATATTCATTATTTTATATTCACTATTTTTTCTAGCCTTTTGAATGCAATAAAGGGATTCTGGACCCCATTAATTTGATAGCCATCTTATGTCCCTCTGCATCTCCTACCTGCAGGAGAACTGGAGACCAACCATGACCAGAAAACATGTTCTAAAATAAGTCTCAAAAGACAGGTACACTGGGGAATCACAAAACATCAATAAAGCATGCTAGACAGCACACCATCTCCATCTAGTCTACAGACCAAGTCATATCTCTTGAAGAAATAAAAAGAAAACATTTTGGAGAAACTCTGTTTAAAAGCCCTATGCATCTATTTCTCACCATCAACTATTCACACAGGGAAAGGTGTTACTGACTCTATGTTTTGCTGAAATGAATGATTTTTGAAGTGCAAGACACATTTATGTTTTATGAAACTATTCTGGACCTATTTTGCTACTCAGTATCAGTTTCTTCCATATGCTTTTTCGTCCCCTTTTGTCACTTCTCACCTTTTTTTTCTTAACCATGAAGCTCTCTTCCTTTCAATGAAAAGAGTTATGTTGAACAATGAAAAAAAAATAATATTAAGAGTAAACACTGCTTTAACTCCTACTTATTTACAGAGGTATGTTTTCTCCATTGGTGTGTGTCACCTGTAGGATGGACTATTATATTTTATTTAATAAAAAAAACACCTCCCACATGCTTTCAGGCTTCATCTTACACCTATTACTCAGTCATTCCACCCAAGCTCTCAGGACATAGGACCAGTCTTTGTATTCAGCACGAGTCTTCTCAACTGCTTTAGTCATACATGCTCTTCTTAAGGGACATATATATTTACATTTTCGGTATGTATTGACAAAAACAGGACAAGACTCTCTGAACTGCAGCACATATTTGAAGTCCAGAAAGGGGGATGACTGGGATGGTAAATCAGATTATTGGAGGATGTTCTCATTTGTAATGCCACATGTAATTTGTGGAAGCATGCAACACCAGAACAGCTGATGTGCTGCACGCTGCAGAGTTGGTGTAGAGAAGGACTGCCCCACGGGTAGCTGATGTGAAGTTAAACACAACAACCCATTTACATGAAATGACACTCTACACTTTCGGGTGAATGTGATGCAGCTTTTTGGCTGTGGATAAAGTCCTAGAGGAAGATTTGGGAGGGGTGAATGTTGGTATTGGAAATCTTAACTAACGATTTCTTGCCCTTATTTGTCTTTCTTTTTCAGAAAAGAGAACAAGCATTTTGGCCTTAGCTGTGCATTAATATCATGTTTAACATGATCCAACATTCCCATAGCAACATCCCAAAGAGGGAAAGAGATGGTGAAAAGCAATATGTATAAGGGCAGAGCCAGCTCCCTTGGAACTACCTAACAAGCCAATAACTGACTTCAAGTAGATGAGAGCATGCAGCCTTGTAAACCACACTATCAGAGCTTCCAACATAGGCACAATACTCCCCCTCATTCCTTCTTCCCCTGCTTCCTACCTTTTTTTTTTTTTTTTTTTGAGACAAATGGTAAAATGTCACATTAGAGTTCAGGGAACTGTGAGATAAGACAGCATAAGGCCACAGCACCAGGCGACAGCTTATTCTGTCACTTGGGTGTAAATTACCCTTCACGCAGAATGGAACGCTGCAGATTTTCTCAGAACTACCTGAGGCAGGCAGATTGGGGCTAGTAGTTCATGGATAGGTTAGGTTTTATTCATAGCTTTTTTATTTTTGGTCTACTAAGACCCTGGGGTTTTTTTTTTCTGCCACAGATGTACATCATTTTATTTGATTCTTAACTAAGTTCAGGAGAAGAGACTTGAAAAAAATTGAAAAAATTTCAAAACAGAAATAGCCTGCTTTGTTTAAACAAAGAGTCTGTCAGCATTTATTTTGTTATACTATTACAGTGTTCTGACTTCCATCTAAATCTTCCCAGAGGGATACAGTTCTACATTTTACTATGTAGACTGTAGCTAAAGACAGAAATAATTTGAAAAATCATTACAGCAAAAAGAACAGTTATCAAGCCACCATTGTCTTGACTATGCAGACAGAAAAAGTAGGCGTCTTTCTCAACAGAACAAGCAAGAGATCTGTCACAGAAGTGGGTTCTATGATATTATTTATTGTTATTTTTTCTCCTCTGATAGCTTAACTCAAATCCTTGATCAGAGCAACTAGGAATTGTTCTGCTCAGATGGCCTACTGCATTTTAAGTGGAATGCAATTTAGCACTCTCCCATCTGACTAAAGCCAAATTCAGTAAGGGAAAACAATTTCCAAAGACCAACACATCCATTTCCCCCTTGAGAGGCCAGACAAAGGTTGCAGCATTAGAACAGATTACCAGCATCTGCCTACCGTGTGCCTTTGATAAAAGGGACTATTAGACTATAATGGCAGCTAGACTGTCCCTCTTTGCAAAAGAACATTAGGCAGTTTTCAGTTCCCAGTATTAGAGTTGCATTGTGCTTTGTTATTGAGCATTGTACTAAGTGCACTAAGACCAGTGTAATATCAAGGGGAAAAAAAAAGAGCAAATCACATCTCTCTATATACTTCAGAGCTTCTGTAATTCTTTTTTAATATACGGATTTCTTTGCTGCCATATTTCCTTTGGGTTTAACTGTAGTTTTACTAAAGAAAAAAGGTGGTCTCTGTTTCAAAAAGTCATTAATAATATAGTGACCCCATAGTCCACCATAGCTTCAAAGAGCCAATTACTGTTAGAATGTTGCAAAAACACACATGTAGGAAGCATGAAAATGTGTAATTACTGGATCTAATACCTACTGCATCACAGCTGAGCTCTGAAATGGGAATTACTGACATGATGAAATATAATGGCTCCAAATGAATTGCTGTAGTACAAGAGGGGCCCTGCAGAGCTGTACTCATTATTATTAAAATTCTTAGTTTTTTTAAAAAATCCAAATATCTCATTTGTAACTTCTTGGAATATGCTACTGTTCAAGAGAGATTTGTACTTATTATATCTGAGGACAACCAAAATATTCAGGTTTGTCTTAAAGGAATGATGAGGAACTTACTGCAGGAGGGTGGCAAAACATTGCTGAAGACTGGACAATAGCACACCGTAAAAAGAACAACCTGAGTTATTTTTACACATGGGATGTATTAATTAAGCACAGCCCCTTCAGGAAAGAGGCCTAAGTCTTGCTTCCCAAAAGACGACTCGCTAAAAGTGACCACATTAGTCTTTTTAAAGAAAATGGCAGGAACTATTATTCAAAATGTGATCTCATTATATAAATTGGGGCATGTCTTCAGCTTACTGATTCAGCTTATTTCTGTCACCACCATCACAAAACCATTACATTGTAAATAAGCCAGAACAAAGAAAAGATTCAGGTCTTTGTTGTATTTTTCCATAAACTGAAAATTGAATTATTTGTCCTGCATTTGTTATTGGTATCTCAGCTAAGGGACAATGTATCCTTAATGCTCAGAGTTCTAGTTTTTTAGTCCAATGACCAGTCCCTGAAACCAAAATTTTGGAGAAAGGTTGTACTGTTCTCGCACAGTATGTAAGCGGAAACGGACTGTGGGTTTATTTTATATTCTGCTACACATTCTACTCATTAATTTGTGATTAAGCCAGCACTGCTCTGAGGACCCTGCTTCCTTATAATGTAATTCCAGGCACATTTCAAAGGTGGTTGACTCCTACTCCTGTTGAGAAAGTCAGAAAACTTTTTCCCCCAAAATGCAGATGCCCAAGTCTGCCAAGTCAGAGATGTTGGAGTCGCATTAGCCTGGCCCTACACCTGAGCTCACTGTTAGGACACCAGACCTGAGCTAGGATGCTGCTTCTACATGAGGTAGACCTGTCAGCCAGCCCAAGCTTGATGGCACAGGGTAGACTTGCCTTGTGGCAATGAGCAGAAGAGATGATTTATTTAGCCACTGCTTCTTGGATTGTGGTTTCTGAGGTTTCATGTTTGTTTATAGGCTTAGAAAACAGTTAATTCTCAGCTAATGAGACTTGAGGCATGCAGTGCTCAGTCAACACAGCAACCTTAAATTACTGTTTTGCTTGTAATACTCTCCTGTACATTTGTTATAGTAAATCAAGTGGTATTTTGTCTCAGCTAGGCACTGGACATCCTGGTGCTTTAATATACTCAGACAAGCATGGCTACAAGCAGGCTCCATCAGGGGTACTGACAAAAGTACATGCACAATGGAGGAGTGGGGTGCACAGCTGTGGGACCAGGGTTGTCTCACTGCATTACTACCACACCGGGAGGTTTCCATCTAACTGGGGCTCTG
The DNA here is from genome assembly GCA_028566535.1 of Scolopax minor. Taxonomy (NCBI): domain Eukaryota; kingdom Metazoa; phylum Chordata; class Aves; order Charadriiformes; family Scolopacidae; genus Scolopax; species Scolopax minor. The sequence goes on along the minus strand of JAOXNG010000012.1, from coordinate 107,784,855 downwards.
GGCACTCCTCCAACAATCTCTAGATAGCTGTGCATTTGATACGCACACATATAGTCTGAAGCAAAAGCATAGCCCAAATCCAAACATGATCTGTACTTCTTTAGGGAGAACTATATAAATCTGATTACCTGAAATGATCATCACTTTAGTTTGCGCAGTATAATCAAAGGAAATTAATTAATGGCAGAATACATTTTGGCACATTTCATATAGACATATGCAAAAGGTTTTCATACAATTTTTCATCTCTGTATAGAAATTAAGAAGTGACTAACAGATAATGAAACATTACATTTTATGTAACTAATTACTGCATCCTCTTTATTTGCGCTGCCAGTAGATAAAAGTCCTTTTCATAGAACGATATAGATTTCTGTTAAAGATCTCCTTCTCCTGAAAAATCATGTTTTTCCTTGTTTCATTTGAGACTGTCAAACCTACCTCTCTGGTGGTCATCCTGTTCCTAGCACCAGAAGAGGCCCACAGGGTCCTGCAGAGCAACAGGCTGAGCAGCAGTAAGCTGTGTATCCTTGTGCTGAGGACGGCTGACTGCATGCCAGGCAGTCTTTGCCAAAGCACAGCTGGCAGTTTGAGGGAGGTGTAGTGCTGGTGAGACCACATCTGGGGTCTGTGTCCAATGTGGACACAGCATGAGGCATACATGGACATTGACAAGGTGAGTTGGGATGGACTTCATCCATTGAGGATGGAGTGTGATGTAGCTATTTTCAGCCTTGGAGATATCCAAGTCATTTGGAGAGATGGAGAAGTCAACCACACAACTGCTATCTGAAGAAGACAGAAGAGTTGTTCTGTGCTACTGGAAATGTTCACAAAGTCAGTCAACACATTCCTTCAAGATATTGTAAGATCACAGGTTTGAATTACTGAGATCTTTCTCATTCTACCTCAATACCTTAGCTCAAAAGTTTAGAAGCATATGAAGCAAATGAGGAGTAAGAATAGTAATCAAAGACTGAATACCAAAAGGTATTACGTCTTTAATTTCCTGCATTTGAAACACATAACTTGGGATCATTTTTAACTCCTCTAAGCTTTACGTTTTCAGAGGTGGAAAAATAAATAGACCATACTCTACAAGCCCTTCTCTCACTCTCTTTAGAAATTTTTCAGGTTTTACTGTGTCTTTATGATCAGCAAGTCACCTTGAGCCTTACCTGAAATTGCAAGGAATGAGCACTTTCCTGAAGTGCTGTGAGGGAAAGTGGACTTGTCATAAAGAAACCAAAATCACCAAGCTTCAGGGTGAATGCCACAGGTTGTCTCTCTTCAGATCTGGGCAGCGTCCAGGAAAGGACCAAACAGTTTAAATTCAATATTCATAATCACACAGAGAAAAGAGGCAGAACCAGGGAGGATGACCAAAAAATGATGCAATACATTCTACCACCTGACATTACTTAAATTGCGAGCCAGCTGTAACTACAAAGTATTCTTAAAGTAGGGACCTGTGTAATTATTCCAGTAATTCCTGTCTTTCAGTCCACAAAGTTCCATGTGCCTTAATGACATTCAGACTTCATATCCAAAAGGTAAAATGGAATTTATCAAACTTATTTCAATTCCTCTTCTCAACTGGCATAAAAATACACCACATGTAAACCGATGTGGTACAATCTGCTAAATGTTTGGGTAGCCTTTCCATGGCTGACTCCCTCTCACAGCTCAGATCTGCCCCTTCCTAGGCACTTATTATCAGAGCAATTTCCATGAGTGTCTTGCATCATGCTTTAGGTCAGTTAGAAATGTTCCAGCAAGAGCTGGAGTTTCTGAGTTTCTCTCATTAAAAGCTTCCACTGGCTTCATAACCATGGGGGGGGGGGGGCGTGATGTGGGGCTTAACATTCATA
>JAOXNG010000012.1:107742527-107758406 GCA_028566535.1 Scolopax minor | reverse complement strand
CAAATCCTCTCTATTCTGTGTGTCTTGTCGCCCTTCAGTTTGCAAAATGACATTATTAGTCTCGGTATGTTCCTGGATCAGAGAGGGTGCCCTGCCTGCATTTCGGAGAGGGGTGTGAAGCAAACATGAGACGGCCTCAAACGCTCAGTCCCATGGCGCTTTTTTGGAATAGCGATAATTAAATTCAGACTTTTTTCCTTTCAAAAGGCCCTGGAAAAATCCAATCACTTTGCAAATCAAAATAAGCATTTCCAATTAATCCGTCTTTTGTCACTAATCACAGATACTAGAAGAGATACAGGTCTTTTTGTTTCCATTTTAAAGCTACAGCCTTAGGCAAGTTATACTAAAATTAGGTTATTTTTGGTTCAGTGAACTATGATTCACTATTACAGCTACAAATTTTGCAGACAGACAGAAACAATTGTTGATTTAAATCCACACTATTTTCTTTTATGAATATATATTTTTTTTGCTTGTTTTACGGAACTTGTCCATTTTAGAATAATTTAAAATACAACACTAATACCAAAAATTGTCCATTTGTGCAATTTTCATGAGAATTTGGGTGGCTCTTTCAAAAGGCCCAAATAAAAGTAAACCACAAAGTTACATTAAAAGATCATAAATTCAGCATTCCTCTTGACTAAAGCTTTCATAAACAATTAAAAAAAATCAGTTTTGGTTATATTTTTCCACATAATACAGTGCCATTCTGAGTGAACTGAGAAGTGGAAACCATGGATTTGTCTATTTTCAAACAGTTGTTGTTCTTTTTAATTAAAATGTCTGATGGTTTCTGATGCGTTGCAAAGACTAGCTTAGGGCTAATTTCACATGTTAAGTATATATAAATACACAGTTATGCAAAATTTTCGCAGGTCAAAGCTATAATTCAGCACAGTATTGAAAGAACAGACCCATTGCACGACCCTGAATACTCACTTAATGCTAACAGGTTGAAATACTTTGCAAATTCAAAGTACAGGTAGTAGGGTCCCTTTTCAGAACAACATTGAAATACATTCCCAAACCTACTCTTATTCAGAAAAAAGAACACCAAAAATAAGCATGACTGAACACACTTTTTAAAATACTTTCCTTAACTGGTACCTAGAATTAAAGAGTGGAAGCAAATAGGAACAGAAACTATTTTTTAATGGAGAGCCCTATACAATGTAGTAAAACACAGACTTACTTGAGGGTTGTGAGCTCTGTGAGGGATGGCTGGGTGGCCTTGAGATAGCTCTCTCTCCGTGCAGCAATCTTTGGAGATGGCTTGGGACTTGTGTCCGAGTCTCCACTGTCATCATCCCCCATGGCTTTGATGTAACTGCCACTACGCATTCGTCGGCAGGGAATCTCATCATCTTTCCCTCGTGGAGTGTATCCAGTCCATTCATCTTGAGGAACCTGAAGTTATAAACAAAATTCTCATATTAGTATACTCTTCCCTCATGTAATTATACAGCAAGATTTGACTGTGCTAAGCCACAACAGTGCCATAATAAAAACTCTCATGGCCAAGGGTCCATCCTCAACCATGGGTTGCTGTTTGCAGCGGAGGTCAACTTCTTCTCTTACGTAGCCACAAGCACCTCTGGAGCTGTTTGTTACTTTCCACTGTCAATCTGGGAAGTTTCTAGCAAACATGCTGACAGAGAAACCTCAGTTAGGTCTAACACTGGGTTGTATAAATCTAGTCTTTTGGTGTTTTTTCATTCAAAGTATTTACAAACCACATCAGGGTATTTTTGGTTCAGCTTAATATATTGAACACCTTTGGGGAGACACAAAAGATGAAATACGAATCCCTATATCACATCTTTTCAGACAGAGTATCCATAGCTACCCTCACCAGGATGATTTTGGTTCAAGATAAATTTCAAATTAGTGGAGCTATGTACTAATTATCACAAAGACAGGTTTGCAAGTGTGAAATTATACTACTATTGCTTCTATAGCATAATTAGTGCGAATAAACACCTGACAGATTGCCTGGAACCTCCTTTTGAATTATGTTAGTCTGAATGTCTGAGTCATACAACTCTTTATTCCTTTCTTTTTATTCTTCTTATTGACATGCATTATTTCTCTTGATCTGAAGTAAGTGCTGTCTATTCTTTGCATTGGAAATCTGGAGCACTGGGAATGTGCATTCATGAGACTTCGGGACAAAGCAGAGGACAAGTGCATGTTGCTCTTGCCCACTCATCCTCTCCCTTCCTCTGCTCTTGGTGCTTCTGACCATTGTAAACCCAAACCCCTCTCTTTTCTGTAACAGCAGAAACAGCATGCAATGGAGCAGATTCCTTGAAGGAGTTATCCTACAGTTATTGTGCAGAAGCCCCATTTTTACAGTCAAGGTGAAACTCTAAAAGGGTTTTTTTAGTTAAACATATTTTGTGTTAGATTTAAATAAAAGTAGTTGTGAATTTTTAGTTTGCTACTTTTCAGATTATTCTTAGTAAATTGGCTCTATAAAGTAAGCTATAGCTACAATGCTCAGAAACCTTTACAAGCCAAATCTGGGTTGCTAAAATTTGTCCTACAGTTTATGAATACCAGCAACTACCAGGATAATCATAGAATGGTTTAATGTTGGTGAGACCTTAAAGATGATCTAGTTCCAACATCCTGCCATGGGCAGAGACATCTCCCACTAGATCAGGTTGCTGAGTATCTTGTATATCTGTTGCTCACCAAACGTCAGCCAGAGCATTTATATGCCAGCTTGTTTAGACAAAAAACCCCCCTGACACACTGGGCTCTTAGCTAACGGCTTAGCTGTTGATCCCCCCTAGAAACATACGCCTAAGCCCAGAGTGTGCAAGGTCTTTCAAACGCTATTGTCAATGTAGGTCAATTTTTTATGGCATTGTATCAATTTATGCTACTAAAAACTGCAACCAAAAAAACCACTGCGCTATACAAAGGAACAAAGATATTTAATGGTCCCAAGCACTCATGGGCTTATTGCTAATTATAATTAATTAACCAAACTATTCATAAAACATGCTATTGCTTTATTTCCTGCTGTTTTCAAACCCAAGACCTTGCCAAATTTCTTCCTTCCTTCATTGACTTTTCCTGCTACTGACATTATAATTTAGGACCTTCCTTGAACTTCCAGGTTCAAACAGATCTTTCTTTCCTCTCGTGTTCAGACAGAGCTCTCTCTTTTCTCCCCTGATCTCTCTTGGTCAAGTCTGGCCTTCATAAATTTATTTGGGGTATTGAAATTTACCTTACAGGATTCAAGATTTAATCCTGGAAGTGTACTCTAATTTGTATCTGCATCAACATTTCTTCCCAGGACTCAGAGTTCTTCCTCAGTAGCTCCATGTTTTATTTGACTGATTCTTTCCCTGTGCCTTTTTAAAGTAAATTTCCATGTTTTCTTTAATCTCCCAGTATCACACAAAGTTCATTGCTGTTTTTTCTTTTTTTTTTTTCCTTTGGTTTTTCTTTTTTTTTTCTCTTTCCTTTTTTCTTCCTTCCTTTTCCCTTCTTCCTTCCTTCCTTTCTGTTTTGTTTTGGTTTTGATATTTGCCTGGGCTTCAAGAATATAAGTTCATTAAGGCGGGGATATATTTCAATATCCGGTTGCCTTATTGAAAAATGGCATGCAGAATTGTGTGGCTATAGGAAGTAATTGAATAAATACACTTAAAAACACTTTCTTCTAGAAAAGGGTGAGACTCTAACTAAGAAGTGGAGTTTTACAGACTGAGAGCACTAAGTGGTAACAGAAGCCGGTAGAGAACAGGACTGATACGCAGCTCTGATATATTTCCACATCAATTAAAAAAAAAAAAAAAAAAAAAAAAAGGAAAAGCAATGTTTAAATTCTGTGGTGTCTAACTTTGTGCCTAGACTCTAGATCTGGAAAGTTGATGTTTTCATGGTTCTTATATGTTTGTAAAGTGCAAATGAAGCTAATACTCTTAATAGTGCTTTTGATTCAGATTTTTGACATACTGAGTATTTTACAATCCTCTTCCAGTCACTTATGACAGAGGACAATATTTTTTTCAGATCTTATTCTTGCATTGGTTCTAGACCCATAGCATCACCAAACAGTGAAAATACAATCTATATTCATACCACCCCTCACATACATTTTGGAACCTACACTTCCTGCTTGTTTGTAAAACTTTGACTTTTCAAACGATTCAGGTACAAAAAAAGAAGATAGCAGAGGTTTAGTAAAATCAAGCTCTGCTGACATTTTGATGACATACCTGGACCTCAGTCAGAAGCTTTAAACCTGTAATAGTGTATTTTCTAACAGTTTTCCAGCAGATATGATATCTAAGTCAGAGTATGTAGACAATCTGTGAATTCTCAGAGGACACGCACTTTGATCTTTTTAATATTTTATTCATTATTCTTTAGTTAGAGATCTTTGCTTTTTGTCATTAGAACAAATTAGTGAATTATTCTTTAATTCACCAACTAAAATATATTAGTATAATGTTAAGGTTGGTGTCTTTTGCTGAGAAAGAGTCAGGGGAATTAAAGTTACTCATACAGTATCCATAATTCAGGCAAGCTGAAAATTTGTAGTTTTATTAAATAATAGACATACCATTAAATTTAATGCTGTAGTTTATAGGTGCAATACAAGTGATGAGATACAGTTGCTGTGGGCACCATAACTCTGGAATTCTTGACTTCTGTTATCAATAACCCCATGCATTAGTCCAATATCTTTTATCCCAAAGCTTCTCAAAATGATTTAAATAATGATAGGCCAAGGTTTGAAAGCTGATTGCAACGAATTTACCACAAAATTTCCTATTGACACATGCAAACACTGTGTACTGTGATGAGCTTTGAAGGCGTCCCTCTAGCCCCCACAATTTGCATGATTTGATCGAGAGGAAGTTTCCAGGTTGTGTTCTGCTCTGGCAGTGAAGTGAGCAACCACTGAAAAACAGCACACTAACTTTTTAGTAGCTCTTCCAAACAGTCTAGTTGCAGTAAAAGAAAGCTGATCTGTTCACACAGGTCAGACCATAAGCAAAGCAGTCGCAGTGAGTGCTGCAAACCCACCAGCTGGTTTGCCTACTGGAAGTCACCTGCACATGCAAAACCAAAGGAAATTATTCAAATACAATCCAAGTTCCATTACCATATTATGGGTTTAAGGATAAACTCTGCATGAGCAGAGTCAGGGATGGCTGGAATTAGGAAAAAACTCTACATTTAGAGAACAGCCTAAAATATCAACCCTGACAGGTTTCTAATTTTAGTTAACACATTGACGAAATCACAGTGTTTGTACAAACTATCTTGCCTGGCTAGACAAAGCTGCAGTAGAAGAATGTAATACATATTTGATTAAAAAGCTATTTTAGTTAAAAGGTTTGCACATTTTTCTTGCAGATATTTAAGGCTGTTTTTTGGTTTTGGGTTTTTTTTTTTTCTGTTTCCTTTTCTTCTTTTTAGTAGGGTTTCAGTTTTTCAGAGAATATTAGGGAAAAAAAACTTGGGTCTAGATCCCCTTTTATCTTATTTCAGTTTCACAAGAGTCAGAAACCCTGGTTTCAGAAGTTGGAGTAGGAGAAAACAATACAACATTGTGCACTCTCAGGGTAAAGAAGCATTTCAGAAGCAATATATTTTTGCTTTGACTATTAAGAGTTTTCACAATTTTTATGAAAGGATCCCAGAGCACTGTCTGTCTATTACTTGATTAGGACAAACAGCCCTTAAAGCTCACCATTTCCTTTCCTTGTACCTATTTTGCTGTTTGGAAAATACAGGCTGATAAAATAATGTCAACATTTTAATACTTCTGTGCCTATAGTTAAACACCTCAAGCAATACCTACTAAAAGAAGTGACCTGGTTTTCAGAGTGCATTCTTTGGTGTCTAAAAGAAATGGCTGTAACAGCTTGTAGCAGACAATGCAATATACCATCACAGTAAAGTGTTTCATATCATGGGAAAAAAAGTAAAACATAAAGCCCTCTCAAAACCACAAATTGCGAAAATAAAATCAATCACATTATTTCATGCATTGTGTTTCTATACATATGGTACCAAACATTCTGTGGTGTGTTTCCTCTGTTGATCTGGAAAAATACTAGGAAAACTGTCTATGTGACCCTACATCTTTTTTTTTTTTTTTTTTTTTTTTCCCCCTCCACTCAGTAGGTCTGCACAAATTTTCCCACAGGCTCTTACGTCGTTTGAATGGCCGCTGTTATGTCTCGCAAGGTCACATCCTGCACTGCACGCAAGCGCGTACGCACAGTACCTACTGCCTTAGAGGATTAATGGCATTAAGATTGACATACCCGAGATAAAGCTGTTTCATGCTTTTAAGAAAATCATATTATCCAATTACCTTGGCAATAGTGTTTTTTCAGTATCAGAATATCAAGTAGGAACATCACCTGCATGACTGTTTTTACTCTCATGAAAAAGGGGAAGAGCTAAACTCAGATCTAACAATGAGATTCATTGTTTTTATTAAAATAGAACTATTCTTATTCATACTATTGAAGCAATAGAGATCCTGGAAACATTTCATTCTGCAAATGATCTTTAAGATCACGTACAATTCTTTCTTTACAAGCCTAAAAATTAAGAGTGCACTTAGAAAAAAAGCACAGTGAAACAGAAACAGAAAATTATTACTTGAAAATGTATAGAAAATATTCAGCAAAGGCCTCTGAGACAGGAAACATACTGAAACTTTAGACTTCAGCATACAGCCAGAAATAAAATTGTTATTAATTTGTAATTCTTTGTTACAAGCATGAAAGCTAAGCCTGACTGTAGTTTCTTTCTTCTGATTAAATGGCAGATATAAGATTCTTTTGTAATCAGAACAGACTATTCAGCTAACATACAGCCACCAGCCAACATCTTACCTGGAATCAGCTTCATTTAGTTTATGAATTACCTGTCTTGATCTTTAACTACATTTATGTTGCTCTGGAAGTCTTCAGACTTTGTCATTAGCAAGGCTGGCCTGACTGGTCAATTCCTTTAATGCATTTTTGATATAAAGGAACAGGACTGTTCTAATAGATAGTCTAGATCCCCAAATAAAGAAACCAACCAAACAGGTATACTGACCCCCCCAGTTTTCAAACATTCATTTGAAAAGCTCGCATATAGTGTTATGTGAAATAAATCCAGCATGTAAGCACAAAAGTAAAGAAAACATTTTTTGTTCAATTACTAAAAAATAAAATTAGAATATCTAAAATCCTTCTTTTTTGCCCAAAATTTTTATTAACTTACCTTACTAGATGAAATAGCAAACAGACTGTTTCTATAGCAAATTAAGTTCATTATTGGTCTCTAGTTTGATTTGGTTTATTGCAGCTGAAATCATTAAAGCTTCTCCCTGTGCTGTGCCAAAGCAATGTGGATGAGTATAGAAGTAAACACAAGGACTGGAAGGAGTGGCTAACCATTGCTCACAGCAGTAGACTTGTAACTTCAGCTTTCTATTAGTATGCAAATACTTAATGAAATGAAATCACACAACTGTAGAACAATGCTTAATGACTGCTCAGTGCAGATTTTCAAACCCATGCAATTTGGTTTTCTTAGCTGTTATTATGCATCTTATGCGTGCTGTTAAGGAAGTTTCAATTGCCATCTTCCACTTACTAAGTCTATTCCTAGCACTCATGAATATTGAATTAATCACACCAATAAAGATGAGTAGCATTTCATTCTATCAATGTGCATGTGTTAAGAATCATTGAAGTACACAAAAAAGGAGGAAGCCTTAGAAAGCTTAAAGAACAATATATGTTTAATAAGCCCCACGAGTTTTCAAAAAGGCAGATTGGAAGGTTGCTTCCATTTAGGAAAAACAATATGCTCAGTATCTGCTGCAACACTTGCTTTAGCTTTACTGTTTCAGCAATCAGGTTCTATTATAAATTCATTTAATTTAGCGAATTTATATCCATATTTTTTTACATGAAGAGCATTAACAGCCAAGACAAACACCCTGTCTGAGGCAGAACACTACTTCCTCAACCTTAAATGCCCACACCTTGCATCAAATCTGAACAAGCAGTGTGAAGAATTGCAATTTTTCCTTCACATGATAGTAGTTGGGAAAGTTTTCTAAAAGACTATGAATCCTCATACAGTAAATCAATTAAAAAATAATCTTCAAGCACTGCTCCAGTTTGTAATTTTCATTCATCAAAAGGTGCCTTGACCACTAGCTTGTCAACCTGTTAACATCCTCTTCATCTTTATGAAGAGGAACTCCTGTCTCCTACACAAAACAACCACTCCTTGATTCCAGATAAATCTTCTCCTCTTGCTTTACCCATAAGGCCAACCAACCATGAAGAGGGCCATGTGGATGCAATGATTCCAGCCAAGGGCCTCCCAAAGTTGGATATCCTCAAACACATTTTGCAGAAAGGAAGCCAAACAGCAATTATCACACCTATTAGATGAAGGAACATAACTGAAAGTCATATAGCAGGACTCTTGTTCAGGAGTTCAAACTAAAATTGCCTCAGTGATTCTCACGGATTATATTCTCTCTGTGGCAAAGGGCAGACATTCATTCTCATCTTTCTCAATACCCTTGAAGCTTGCAGTGCAGTTGGCTATAACAAGATGCCCTCCTTGCCCAAGCGAGGACGATAGAACAACTGTTAAGATGAATATCAATCCTTGAAAGGACACTTTCAATGACTAGCAATGGAGAAATGTTCTCTCACTTCTAGATACCTTCTTTTGGGATAAAGTAGTTCTCTCCCTATCACTTCAGCACCTGCATACAGTGAGTAGTATCAGATACCCATACTGTTAAATGAGATGTCATTTTACCTTTCTGTCAATGCACGTGACCACAAGCCCACTATCAAGCAGCCAGCAGGAAACTGGCTTGTGGATGGAGAACATGGAGCTGAATCTGTATCCTTGGAAGAAAACAGATATGGCGGGGAGAACATTTAGAGAAACAGCCCTTATGCTGTTTCTGTTGTCTGACTGTAATTGGATAATCTCTGGTGCTTTGCTAACGTTGTGCTCTCACAGGCAGCAGCTGTAAGTAATGCAGTTAAACTGCCATCTCCAGCTGGCTATTAGCTTCTGTCACAGTTTAGTATACAGTGGAAGGACTTCATTGAAACTTCCACGATGTTTTCTTTTGGATTACAGCAATGAAATGTAACTGTGTAAGAAGCTTTCATTCAGTTCTAAGGAAACTTCCCTGTATTCAGAACCTCATAGTGCATCTTTTCAATGACTCCACACTGTCACCTTTGCTTTACAGTAGAGTCCCACTGGATATCAAAGTCATGGTCTTGACTTTCATCTGCTGGGAACTGAAAGACCAGAAAATCTCAAAGATTTCCTAACAAACTGATTAGCAGGCTGGAATTACATCAGTAAAGCAAAATTAGACACAATCTTATTTGCATAAAAGACTCTTGGAGACAATTCAAAGACTGTCTGTGGAAGTTCTGGCCCATCAGAACTGTCACAGTGCCTTATCCAACTACATGGCAAATTGCTTAGCCTTTGGCAAGAGAAATACACATCTATCAGAAGTCCAGACAAGACAGTCCATTGCACAGGCTCAGGGTAAGAGGACAAAAGAGTAAACAATATACAACAGATTCAAGTTCTTTTTGCTTAATTTGCTAGTGAAAGAAGCTCAGCTGTGCAACAAGCACAGTGCTAGAGCATTTGTAAGGAAAGAACCTGTTGACCAGCTGCCCTAGCTCAAGCCATTCTTCTGGCACTGTAGTATTTCCACACTCAAGATCTGTACTACAAATTCCATTTTTGAAACAAAAACCCAATAACTGGATGTAAGGGAAATACTCCTTATTACTTTGCACTGACTGAGGAAAAAGTATCATCCCTCAGTGGCTTTTCCCCACCTACTTTGCGTGTCTCCACAAATAAAAAGTTAAGGATTTCAAACTCAGATGCAGATTGAAATGATCCTCTTTGCTGGAATTGATTTGTCTTGAAGATTTTTGTTGAGTTTTTTGGGGTTTGTGGCTTTTTTTTTCCCCCCTCCCTCACTGAAATTACTGAAAATAATAAGATTAGGAGACTCCGGATATTTGACGCAGAGAGTCAAATCTTAACCTTGAAGGAACTGAAATAGATACCAAAAGCCAGCTATTACGTGCATTACATATAGCTATTACGTGCTATTATGTGATCCAGCTGCGAGAATTACATTTATTAATGGATGCACTATTAGAGTGTAGGGATGTTAACAGAGTGAACCAACAGTAATTCAAGTTAATCTAGAAAAAATAAGATCAGTGCCAATATACTCAATACTAAGAAGTTGCAGAATGGTGACAAAACTAAAGGACAGAAAATTATTACCTAAGGAACATGGAGAGATGAAATTGCAGCTAAAAGTGGAGTACTGACAGTGCTGTAGAACAGCTCACTTAGTACTTAGGTGGCCCCCATTACTCCATTACTCATACGCCAAAGGTCAGTCCAGGTTTTAATTAAATGAATGAGAACATAGCAGTTGTTAAGGTGAAATACGTGGCAAGAAAAAATGGGGCAAGATCAATCGCACCAACTCAGTCGACAATTTCTTTTTTTTTTAAGGTAAATTACAGAACTGCAAAGACAACTCCACTGAAATAATTTCCTACATATTTGTTTTAATATATCAAAGACACTGAGGTAGGTTTGCAGATAGTCTAAATAATTAAGGTGTAGGTTCAATTAAATTATTTGTTATTAATATATTTTTTGTTAATAACTTATTTTGTGAGTTATTTATATTATCCAAGTGAGCATTTAGCTTTCTGTGAATATTTTTTCCAGTTTTAATGATCTTAGATACTAGTTTATTTTAAAATTAATCAATATTTAAGAATTTCTAAAAATTTTCATGGTAATTCCATAACATGGAAGCGGGCTTAGAATAAATTATAACATCTGATGAACAAATTGTTCAAATTGTTTCACTAGCATGACCAAGAAGTGTGTTTCATAGGAGCTCAGTAAAAACAATTAAAATTTGTACCTCATATACTCTGAAGTTCTGACTGTAAAATTGAAGGGGAAATAATATATGCATAATTAATTTATAATGGAAAGAATATAAGAGAAATATAAGAGAAAAAAAGGCAAGTCTTCAAATAAATTAAAAATGGAAGATTAATATTCATGGATACTGAAATACTATTTTTTTATATATATATATACACACACACACAAGGACATAGTGAAAGTTTAATTTGAATATGGTACTTGCTACAAAAAGAGAAGCGCCACAAATGAGGAAAAAAGTAGAGATTAACTGAAAATGTAGATAGATTTGCGTATATAATCCCAGTATAACAGATCTAACATAAATAGCTGTGTCATAAGGGTGAACACTTTGAAATTTAACCTATCATATTAACAAATCATATGACAGATTCTGGTCTTTATTAGCACTCTGACCTAAGGTGATGCCCTCTATTTGGCCATCCACGCACACAGGCAACAGAACAAGGGAGCAGTATCTCCTAAGAAACTATAGAAGTGCCTTGTCCTGAGACTGGAAAACAAGTCAAACGATGAGTTTCTTAACACTACACATGATATAATAATGCACATTACAGACAACCTTCACTCAGGAAACCAAGCACAGAACAAATCAGAGCCCTTCACCACCAGAAAATGCTTACTACACCCAGAAAGTTGGGTTATATTTTTTATAATATTTCTCACAATCTCCCACCACAGATGCAAATAGGGAATTTGGATGATTCTACCATCGTCCCCACCTACTGTGCTTCATTTTTCAGAAGTAAAATTTCCATCCTCACTCCCAAGTTTCTGACACAACTGACTTCAGGCTCATCAAATGGGATCAAAAGAAAACATACCCACATAAGAAAAGAGGAATAATATGAAAAATATCATCCTTTGTATTTTTTTCGCCTCTTAATGAATGAACCAAGGACAATGAGAATAGCAATTACAGGGACACTGAATGGCAAAACTATAATCAGAGACAAACTCTGCAAATAGTGTATTTGATACTCTATTAGTTTCAACAATCACAAATTCATATAAAACAAGAGTGTCAAAAATATCTACCCGTGTATTTAGACCCTATTGTTCACAGAAAAAGACTGCTGCTTACATCTAGTCTTCGATACATTTGTTTAATTTTAATTTTTCCAGAGGAGAAGGTACCAGAGAAGTAGAGGCTGTCCACTGCTTTATTAATTTTTCTCTGAAGTGAGGGAAGTTATTTTGAAGAAGTATTTTGAGAAAAAACAAACAGTTCCTTCTCACCTTCCTTCAAATTAGTCCAACTATAAACCTGGATCAAGTAAAATCACTTTCCTGAAGTAAGAAGCAGCTCAAAAAAGGGACCTTATCTTTCTTCTATCCAGCTCCTCATTTTTGAAAGGAGGAATAGAGAGAAGAGAAAAATACAATTCCATTCCTGGGACACAAGTGAGAGGAAAAGGTTTGCTGTATAGTCTTTAGACTAGTCTGGGAACTAATATCTCTTTCTGAAGATGTGCAGTGTTGAGCCAAGCCTCCCCTAGACCTCCAAGGATGGACACGGCACCTCAGCAGCCAAGCTGGAAGCGGAGCCTGCCGGGGTAAAGAAAGACTGTGCAATGCAGGAGGACTCTGCACTCGATCCAAATTCCAACTTATGAGAAATAAGCCCATCTGTAACACTAACTACTGCCAACTCCTTCCACAGAACAGTTATGTGGAAAATATCACACCAAGTGAGATAATTGTTTGTTATTTCCACTTTACACTGAGAATTCATCCAGATACTTTTGTGATAAAAGCCCTTGCAAGCAAATGTGAAGTCAATGTCATCTGTGATCTCTGCTAGACTCAGATCTATCAGGATAAAGAAAATTATCCTGAGTATTCTGAGTTGAAAAAAAAGTCACTCCTTCATTGAATTCAGGTGCTATCACAAGAAAAGTTTGCATGAACAAAATAGTTGTGTCTTTCAGGGATCAGGGAGTTTATGTCTTGCACCATAAACAACAGCTTAAATTACAAGTGACTTGTAATCATCTATTTAACATTTAATGAGTTAAATATAGCAACAAAGGAGCATCATAATAATGAAAATAGATTATCAAAGTTGTCCAGTATTGTCATAAATTTGTGTCTTTCATCTCATTTAGTACACCTCTAATTGTTCTAACATAGAACACCAACCTTTTGGTACAATGATAAAAAGGTCACCAGGAAAATAACAGATACACAGAATACATCTGCAGCCCACTAATGTTGCCGTACTCTGCTGCTGATAATATATATTCATATTGCAGGACAGCCAAAAGGCCTCAATTAGGTTCTGCACTCCATTGTGCTGAGCACTGTGGAAGCACAAAAGGGAACAAAGTCCAAGCCCCAAAGGGCTTCTAGTGTAAAAAGATAAGTGATATAGTGAAGACCAAGGCAATGGGATGCATTCAAAATATACTGACTTTTTAATATCTATATTGATTTGTGATCCTTTCAAGCTGCCAAGAGAGAATAATAATCCTGACCTGCTTCCTTAAATCCACCCTACTCTGTTTGAATATTATTTCCAATGTTAATTGAAGCATGGTTAACACTTTCTTTTTTTTTAAAAAAAAAAAAACAATTTCAAAGCAGTTATATTTCCCTAGCTTTTACAAACAAGCATACAATTAGAAAAAATGTAACAAAATTAAATTAAATGAAAACCAAAATAAAACTAACACTGAGCATGGGAAACACAGTGAGGAGAATTTTCTTATTCTAAGTGAGAATGTAGTTATTCTAATTCCTGTCCTTGACAATTGTTGGACATATTTTAATACAGACACAGATAATGTCCTCTAATTCCACTTCAAGAGTCTATTCCTGTCATTTAAACATTATCTAAAAGTCCCTATGGAGGTGTTCATTTAAAGCTGATGCTGGCACAGTTTTTCGCTCTTTTCTAGCCATCTGGTCACGCACCGAATTGTCAGCTATTTTATCTAAACCTGAGAGGAAGACTAAAGGAGTAAACAAAAACAAAAGGAATCTCAGGGTCCAAAGTCACCACAACAATCAAGCCTAAAGTTATGATTTCTTCTTACTCACAAAATTCACACAAAAGAGACCTAATGCAAAAAACTCCCAAACTCAGAAGGTGCAGCCTGAGGCTATTTTGGACCCCCTCTCCCTCCCCAGTCCATATGCACAACTGTAAACACACACACTGAGCATTCATATTGCCCCCTCTCCCCCTACCCCACTTTCCTAACAATTAATAGAAAATACACAGATTCATTTCTTTACATTTGAAACTTAGAATCCCAGAGGCTGGCATTCAAAAATATTTTGCATGCCATTCAATAAAACCTTTTAAGATCAATTTTTAAATGCGGATGCCTCAGTCCTACGCTTTTGCTGCGTACTGACTTAAACAACAGAATGTGGAAGCTGACTTGTCTCATTAAAGCACCCATAGGAGAAAACTCGCTACAGTTTCTATACAAATAGACAAGAGTCCCACTACATTAAAATGAAACCGAATCATCTTAGCAAACCTCTTTTTTCCTCATGGTCTTCTCTCTTCTCTGCGCAACGTTGTTCCATCTTACACACACACTTAGATGTGCCATAAGTGCTTCCTTTAAAGTGCATAAAAGCTATCCACAGCTCTCCTAAGAATGAAACAGTTTTAATATTTTCTGATCCATGTTCCTGCCACAAACATTCACTGGCAGTATGATAGCTCCAAGAGCAGACATCTGATTCTTGACATTTAAAGATACAATACTGGTGAAAAATAGTGACGCTGTATTAACTGCAAACAGCTTGTGAGGGAGTAGGTGATGTACTCCTAAAATGTATAATCAGAACAAGCAATAATTTCAACCTTTTGATTTTTTATTTTTGACTCAAAGCCATGAGAAAGAGGAATAGCCAGATAAACAAATCTGGACATGTTACAATAACTGTTTTATGATAATTTATATTCTACGGCAAAAAAGGAAAGTAGGTGGTTTTCCTGCTGGAGAAAGTATTAAGGGACCCCAAAGTTTCTCAAAAGGGTCTCAAAAGCTTTCATAATAAAATAAGCAGTAAATGAAGTCAAATCTTGAAATTACAGAAATCAAAGAATTTGTATCCTGGTAACATTCAGTTAATTGACATTGTAATGCTAAGTGCAAGCACTACAACATCAAATTCCTTATACCCCTACTGTGACTGCCTTATAAATTCAAAAAGTACATAGAAAGGTCTTATTTTTCCCCACATAAAAAATGAAGCCTGTTCCAATACGAACTATTTCTTTGAAATACTGAATGCTGGAAAAAAGGAATAAAAAAGAAAGAAAAAAAGAATAAGCAGATTTATTTTTAATTTTGGCAACATTTCCCCTTGTTTGGTGATCAGTGACCTCTCGGGAAAGTTGAAATACCAGAGCAAACCTCCATCCCCCACAAACACCTGAGACAAGGCAGAGCACAGTTAACAGCAATCAGTTCTCCACACTGTACCTGGAGGTACTGACATGACCGTTCCTGTTGACACGTCTCTGCCTTCACCACTGTCTGGTCCATGTTAACTGATGCTTTCTGGTAAACTTCACGGGCTCTGCTCACGGTTAATGTAGAGGACCAAGAGCTTTTCTTCATTAACTGGGAGTCCAAATTCACAGGCAGGTTTGCACAGGTAGAGCATTTGACATCATTATTGCTTCTGGATGACTTCACAGTATGTTCACTAATAGTGTTATAGGCTTCCATAAAGTATTGGGAAGAAGAACGATCAGGGCATCTTCCCATGGTCATGACCCCACTGGGACCATGATAAACGCAAACATCATTGTCCAAGTTGTCATCTGAACTCCACCATGATAGCTGGTGTTGAATTCTTAAAGATTTAAAA
>JAOXNG010000012.1:107713623-107726052 GCA_028566535.1 Scolopax minor | reverse complement strand
AACCACACGTGTGAACTTCTCTAAGTCAGATGCTGTTAACAGCTTCAGAGCTGCTTTTTTATATATCCAGGGGACAAGGGACCCCAGGGGACAGGGACCCAAGGGGACAAGGGACCCAAAGAACCAACCATCCAGGGACCCCAAGACCCAGGGACAAGGGACCCAGGGGACAAGGGACTCAGGACCCAAGAATCCAGGGACTCAAGGATCCAGGGACCCCAAGACCCCCCTGCCTCCTTCAAATTTAAACTGTGTTTGTATAACCCATGAAAGTTTTGGTAAAGGCAAATCCCACCTATTTCTTGACAGTGCAAAGAACCATAAACGAACTCTGAATCTTTTTAGAGATGAGTGAATCTGTTGTTTTTGGACCTGGACTCCAGTGGTACAAAGCACCAGGGACACCATTCAGAGACAGGATTTTCTATGATTCATGGACTTGGAAACAGAGGAACCTCCAAGCTCTCCCTTCTGTTTCCTTCAGAAAGCACTGGCCCACCAATTACACTGCTTGGGAACCTGGGAAAGCCAAGGAGCCCCTGGATCAATTGTTCCTCAAGTTTCAGGCAATCAGCCCACAAGGTTTACCTGATGCCATCAGGCTCAGATATGGCCAGCTAATTTGTTTTCCATGGTCTTGCAGTTTGAATTCTCTGACCTGACCAAGAACCTCCAATTCTAATCCTCACTCTTATAACAGACTTGGGAAGTTTCCTCCATGTTCTCAGGTTGGCTAGTCCTCTAGTTATGTTAATTCACTGGCTAGTCATGTTAATTCTCACATGACTGGGAACTGTGCAAAAGAACATTTTTTCCCTCTAGTTTTGAGGGGCTGTGTGACTATTTGCACTAAATATGCAATTCATGGGTTTTTTTGCAATGAATATGCAATGAATATGCTATTTTGTCATAAAATTTTGAACTGAAATCTGACAGAGGCAACCATAGCACCTGTAAAGATGATGACACTCTTACAGTCCTCATAAAAAACAGGAACTCACACCAGGTGAGTTTTACATTTACAAGTTCACATCTCATAACTTCTTATTCCTCTGTCTGATTACTCCAGTTGAAGAAAACAGCCTGACTGCTGCTGCCACAAAAAATGATATGGGAAAACACTAAAGGTGCATATGAAATAAGAAAAAACACTACCATGATTCAATTAACTATGCAGTCAGTTGACTCACACAAAGCTATAGAAAGTCACATTTCCCAGTGAAGGCACCAGTGTTTTACTCACACAGCTACTTGCTTTATGCTATGATAATGAACATATCAACACCTTTAATGTTTTTATCTTCTAGACTTTTGAAAGCTTAAAATCTATTAATATTCAAGTAAAAAGTCACCTCCTCTTTCACACAACTTCCAAGCAAATAAAAAAAATCTTTGAGAAAAAAAGTAAATTTCCCAGGCATTTTAACACTATTTTAGTCTGGATTGGGAAAAGTAATTGAAATGAAGTGTATGAGGCTTAGTCTTTTTTCAATGTAATGATGGTGACGTACAAGGATTCCACTACCTACCAGTCCAAAAGACGAAACAGTCAATTCAACATGAATTTGCTTTGCTGCTTTACATCTAACTTGGACACATAGGGCATTCTTGTGAAAATAACTAAACAGAATGCTAAAGAGAGGATTTGAGTTAATTATGACAATTGTAAAAAGCATTATATGACTCCTTTTCTTGATTTTTTTTTTTTTTCATAGACAGAAGCTCAAGAAAGTAGAATGTGCTGTAGTAGGAAGGTTTTTTAGATTTGAATCAGCAGTAAAGATTTTTTAACAGATTCTCTAAATCCAAAATGGTGCTATTAACCTGAAAAAAGCTTCATTATTATAGCAAATCTGTTTGCCCCACAGTCATGCAAGTAACAATATGAAACAGTCGTCTATACATTCATTTCCAGCTCACCCATATTCTCATAAATAGCTAAAACAATCCATGGCACATGGAAAAACAGGCCATCAAAATTTATCAATCCTTGTTCCACACATTTTAAGCCTCAGCCAAGGTGACAAATTCTGAAGGTTGCAATATTCTTTTCCTGGGATCAGACCCAAGTGACTATGCCCTGGGTAATGCCTGTGTTTCATAGCATGACCCTAGTCCTCCTCCTGGAGGAAATGTCATCCTCCTATCAAGGGGGCAGGTTTACTGCAGTCCCCTGCTGTGGTTAGGTAGGTGGGGCTCCACTCACTCTCCATAGACAACCTGTGGAAATATTAGACTAGATGATCCCCGGCTTCTGCTACTTCTTCTCACACGGTTAATAAACCTGTTGCCCCGACTGTGGTCACCATTCTCCCATAACCTAAAGTCCCTGGCAATTGTTCATGTTGTTTTTCCTCAACACTAGCTGTGATTAGAAAATAGGATGAGGGCAAGAATGCAATGCAGTTTTGTTAAAAATGCAGTAAATAACAAAGCTACATTTATTTCCCTTAGCTGCCAATTTTCATGCCATTTTTTTATGAATAGTATAGCTAAAACCAAGATGATCCAGATGAAATTTACCTGGAATGCAACAACACATCTAAAGGATGCCCATATGTCAAAACCCTTCTAGTGACCGACTAGACGCCCTCTGTGAAGCTAGAATAACGGGCAAATGAATTTATAATTGTTAGTAAATGAATAGTTTTTGTTAAACACAATGATATGACTTCTTCTCAAGCTAGTTGCAGTCCTAAATGAACTCCACAGGCAACATTTTTTTCTTTTATGATGTAAGAGATATTATTCTCCCTTTGCTTCCACAGATAACTTCACCTGGCTTTCACTAAACTAAAGGCAAAGGAAAGTTAGCTGTTTGCTGATTTCCCCTCAGAAGTACACGCTCAGGGATATATAAGCCGCAT
Source organism: Scolopax minor (assembly GCA_028566535.1). Lineage (NCBI taxonomy): Eukaryota > Metazoa > Chordata > Aves > Charadriiformes > Scolopacidae > Scolopax > Scolopax minor. The sequence goes on along the minus strand of JAOXNG010000012.1, from coordinate 107,723,185 downwards.
TACTCTTCTAAAGAGTAATGTTCTGGTTGAAAGAGGAGATGTAATGGAGTATGATAAGAAACATGAAGAGGAGTGAGTGGAATAAGAAATGCTCCATGGCTAAGGCTTGGCTGCCTTAGAGGCAGAGGAGACAATAATAAGCAAAGAAATTGGCTCTGATGGTATTAAACTATCTGCCAGAGAAAATGTTTTCTGTTTCACCTCCCGGTCAGTTACATCCCATTGTAGCTATTTCTTAACTTCCTTGAGTTTGGGGTATGTAACAGCATCCTCCATTGAAGCATGAAGAAACGGAATGTACACAGCTTCCCAGAACATCATATGATACCGAATAGATGAAGTGAAACAGGAATGTCTCAGTGACGCCCACAGGAACAGTCACCATCGCCAAATTGTCAGCATGCCTCTGCAATGCCAGACCACAGTGAGCATATGGATAGTTTAGGCTTTCTGCCATTAAACTAGATTAGCAAAGCACATGGTTCATGCATATCTAGTCTAGCTTTGTGCCACTGGAAAAAATATTTCCACTACAAGTAGCCTCCCAGACTCAGGAAAGAAGGGCTATTTCTCAGGCAACTTCCACAGAACAGCCTGCTGCTGCCTTCAACCCGCCAGGTTCCGTGGTATCTCCCCGGAGAAACCTCTCATGTGATCTGCGATTACAACTCTGAGACGTACCATGAACCGAGGTGTGAAACAGAATACCCTTCCCTTCTGTCAAGTGAACGTGACTGACAGTTCTGCAAAATTCCTCCAACAGATGACACTACCGGGGGTTTTCATTCCGCTACAACCCAGGCAGGCTGTATGGCAGCAATTTCTTCAAAGCCTGCTCTCCGTGACCTCCCCAGGCGAGAGCACTTCGGTGAAAGATACACACTGCCCAGAACTTTTTGTGAAAAAATGCTCTGTGTCATTTGGAAGACAAAACTTCCAGTCTGGTGGAATTAGATATTTCAAGTTTCATTTTCTTTAGAAAAACATTAAGCCCAAGCCATAAAAAAACCACAGGGTGAATAGCACAACATATGACTGAACTATGGTCTCTCTAGAAACAGATTCTGGTGTAGCCTGCAGTGCTGCTGTCTATGTTGCCAAGCCATTTAGTACATTTTCATGTATTTTCCTTATGGAAGATTATTCCAGCAGAAATTTATTCAAATTTGCGGTATATTGACAAAACTAAGAAAACTAGAATATACTATTCTATATTGCAGTTGACTAAGTGGCTAATTTTTATCAGCCCTGAATGAACTAAAAAAAAAAAAAAGTTATATAAAATGTTCCTCCTTTTGAAGCCAAACTGGCTATTTATACCCCAGTGCATAACCCATATTCCATCTCTGAGATCTAGGAAGGTTTCCAACTATTATGCTATGGATATAACAGTGGCAATCCTGTACCTGTACATTTGTTGCACTTCAAACAAGCAGAATATAAAGTGGGATGAAATTTAAACAGCAAGATAAATACTAGTTAATATATACATCCATCATTCCACAAACACACATGATTAATTATATTAACTTGAATAATCCTATGCAAATTAATCTATTTGCAAATAAAAATTTGTAATACTAAATATTTGTGAAACAGAGGACAAAATGTTCATGCCAAACTCACAGTTGAATATAGCGTTAAAATATGTTTTTAGTGTTTGCCTTCCATTATTTTTGGCATATTAATTGAATTTTCTTTTGCACTGGCAGCATACAGGAATGATTTGATCAAGAACTCTTTAAATATTAACACGAGCCAGAGAGGCCTCAGAGGAAAGAATCTTGTTAGTTGCAATGTAAATGTAAACATATGCAATGTTTATTTCTGGCACACTGCTATTGCAGTCTGTCTTATAGGACAAAAATGTTATTACCCAACATACTGTAATTAGACATCTTCTCAATTAATGCAGAGAAATGTCTTTTAAAGCCAATTAGGCTATGTCAGGTATCAAGGTATTCTTTCTTATTACATAAATGTTCTATAAAGCTGAAAGGAACAATTAGATATGTAAAATTTCAGTGGAGGCGCACTTTACTACCTCTCCTCCCTCATAAATTAGAAGCATACAACTTCAGGCAGGAGTTGGAAATAAAACTACACATCACTATATAGGCTTGCTCTTCAGCAAAAAAATGCCATGCACAGCATTCTGCAACACCAATCACTTTCTTTGCTAAAATTATCATTCAATGCTGATAACTACTAGTAATTTTATATAATACAAAATATTCCAAATAAAATATCTTTAAAATATAATCTGGAAACCTTCTCTTTATTATCTACAAATCAGAAAAAAACCATTCAGGATTTTAACTGAGGAGGAACTTCTTTACTTTGAGGTTGGCAGAGCACTGGAATAGGCTGCCCAGAGAGGTGGTGGAGTCTCCATCTCTGGAGACATTCAAACTCGCCTGGACACGTTCCTGTGCAACCTGCTCTAGGTGGACCTGCTTTGTCAGGGGGATTGGAGTAGATGACCAGAGGTCCTTTCAGACCCCATATGATTCTGTAATTCTGTCATTCTGTGATTTAACATATTCATTATAGGAACCTAGTTGTTCTAGCAAGTCTACACATCACTCTTGTTTGTTCCTACACACAAAAGCTAGCCACTGCCTGCACAAGGAAATATTAAAATGAAGATCACTCCAAACTGGATACACAAAAATAGGTATGTTTAAATAGGCCATAGCAAACATTGTTGGTAGAGGCTGACCAACCGCTTTTAGAAACTCTGATTTTGTACACACATATTTTCCTAACAGCTCTTAGATATGCTAAGCATCATGTTCTTGAGCATAGTTTTATCATATATAAAAAGGTACTTCCATGCAGCTACACTGCTGAAAGGAGACCTTAAAATGAACATGAGTTATACTGCCAATTTCTTTAAGGTTCATTTACACTAATCTTCAGGTATACTGGATGAAGTTGTAAGCCTACAAAGAACATGTCACTGATGCCACTGTGAATTTCACAAGCATTTGAGGTGTTATGACTGTGCATGGTAGACTCTAAAACACTGGCAGTTTCTAAGAACTATGAAAATATTCTTGAACATCTAACACCTTAACCACTATCAATCTAAGAATGGACACATATACTGTATTCCCATAAGGAAGAGATACTTGTAGTTTCTGTATTACATTATCTTGAAAAAAACTGCTTGCCATATTCATGACAATGCAAACACATTCACATGTGTTCTTACTCATCTGCTTCATGAATATTCATTTACCTAACTCATTTGGAAGAACTGGTCTTCTTAGTATTAGATAATCCTTCAGAGAATTTTGCATTCTGAAATAGAAATAATCCTTTTCCTCTGGACAGTTGTCAGTGACCAGAAAAAAGGTGAAATCCTTCATTCAGGACCCCCATAATCTCCACATAAGAAGAATGAAATGAAACATGAGCTCAGCATTCCCTTATCGCTATTCATTATTCATTGAAGTATTTATGTTTATGGAAGATTTTTTTTAGTACAGACTTATTGCTCAACTAATTTCTTTCCTGAATCCAGCATTATCTATAGAATAACACATTCCTTCATTGGCTGAAGAGATATCAAAGGGACTCCTAGGTATTTACAGATAGGACACAGACCAAAAATGATGATTCACAGTTTCTCACACACTGTTTATTGCATTTCTTACTGCTCATCTGTCCTCCCCCTAACCTTGACGTGACAACTTTCAAACAGCAGTGGTTCAATGAATCCATTAGGAACTCCTGTGAACCAAATCTTGACACAAGGGAACATTCCAATTAGCCCGAAGCTAATAGGAATTGGCATCTAGTATTTTGCAAGGCTGTTTTAAAATTCCCATTCCTTGCACAGCAAGAAAAAAAGCCTTACCTCTTAAAAGATATATGTTGTTGGATTATGACTACTTGTTCAGAGAAATGTGACATTGCCTGTAATTTACTATTGTATTTCAATAGTTGGAATGTGCAATAAGAATGAATCTGCAATATAACAAGTCAGATATAAAATAAGAAGGGAAAAAGGAATTGCTTTCTTCCCTTCACCACTTCTGGAGATTGCATTTAATGTGGTTTTGGGAAGGAATTCATTGAAAAAAATCTTTTTCTATATGAAAGAAAGAGAAAAAAGAACATCCTTCCTATCAAGTGAGGCAAGAAAACAATTTTACTGCAGAACACTTATATCACTAAAATATTTCTATCATTGTTATGCTATTAGGCTAAAAATAAATCTATTCATCATCTTATAATACTGTAGAAAACTATGTTTGCATGTAAATCACTGCAACACCCACACTGACTTATGTTTTCACGCTACAGAAAAATGCCAGAGTTCCATAAACATATTTATAATACTTATAACAATTTATTGGTTTTTTGTTTTGTTTTGTTTTGTTTTTTAAAAAGGGGTCAAATGAATACAAATACTCAACATACAAATTTCTGGCTTTGGGTTTGTTGTTGGGTTTCAGTTCTGTGTTTTTTTTCCCCACTACCAGCATTTCAGAGAATTCTGTGGAATAAAATCGAAGGGGCCAGCAGATCCAAACCTTCTCTTTTACCATCTCATGCTGTTCAAGTTCTCCTCATTTTGGCCAAAATTATTTGAGGTCCAGAAAACAACTCCTGCAAACCAGTGCTGCTCTTCAGGTTTTATATTCAAGGCAACAACACTCATATTTGGTCTTTGGGTACATCAAGATTCCCTTTTTTCCTGCCAGTATAGTCACCAAGCAGCTCACTTTCCAAGAGGATGGAAATTTCTTTTTATAAAACCCTAAGCACTCACACATAAATCAGAATTTAAATGCATCAAAGTAGGCGAGGGAAGGATTCACTGCTACCAGAGAACCACCTATGGGTTGCTACCAGCACCAGCAGTGCCAGAGGAAGAAATCTTGATAGGTTAACAGATGTAACTGAGGAATAAATAAAAAGGAAGAGAACTGAACTGTGACAGATGATAACAGCAGGTTGCTGAATTTTTCAGTTACTTGCAGACTGCTTGTGGGAAGAGTTCGAGGCAATGTGCTCTCATCTGCGCCTCATTTGCACAGTGGTGACATTCATGAAGCACTCCCATGTTTACAGAGGTAAAGACACATATTCAAGTTCAGGCTTCACATCATGTAATTTTTGTCAGGTCCCACAGCTATATTTAAGTAGGTAATATGAGGGAAACTCACGAAATTTAATGTAGTATGAGCCAAATATGCAAATGTTTCTATAAACAGACATCCAAATCTCCAGACAAACTGACAAATTGTTATTTTGAATTTTTTTCTAGAGCACTGTCAAACTGTTTCAAGTTCCTTATTGTGACAATACACATTAATAATATTTTTCTGCTATTGCAAAGATGACCATCGGATTACATGGCTGAATTCTGGTTCCACACCATCAACTTCAACACATCACAGGTTTCCACAGTGTTCAAAATCTTGCCAGAGCTGCCACTTTCTCTTCACTCCTTGTCTACACTCAAACATGTCCTTACAAAATAAAATAAATATGCAATACGGTGGCTTAAATGTAGCATTTTTCACAAAGGTGAAACCAATATGGCAGCAATGAAGAAACATTTTTCTGAAACAAACAATTGTTGCTCTTTGAAAAGAAGTGAATTTAAGTCCTTGAAGTTTATTTAGAAATGACAAGTTCAGGAAAACCTTCAGATTGAAGCTCCATTTTTGTGAAAGGCACCTGCAAGTAGAGGGCTTTTTTTTCACTTCCCATTCATCCATTTATTGCCCTGGTCCTTCCAGTGTCTGAACAAGCAAGCATTGAGAGAACCATTGAACTTGAAAGAATTAGTTGTGACCTTGCACACAGCTAAAGAACTTGGCAATACCAGCAAAAATGCTGTATGAAGTATAGCTGACTTGATTGAATATGCCATAATGTCAAACAGGTGGTACTAAAACTCTATGAATCACAACAGCATTTTTTATATCTGAGACTAGTGGCACCACTTACTACAAAGACTGCAAAACACCTTATAACACTTCCTTTCCAGTTGCTCTTAACCTTAACATACCTCTGCACATACAGGCTGACATTTTCCATTATCGGGAGTTTTCCTTTGTTCTGAATATTCTATTTGAGAATTTCAGTGAAAAGAATCCCACTATTTCTGCAAACAAAGCTCATGAAAATACATTGGTTTGCTCATTTAAAAAAAAAGTGGTGATGTTTGAAAATTGTTACAGCTCCTTGTACTTAAAACACAGATATAAAATTTGCCAGACACTTCTTACCCATTCTTGTGAGTGTTTGCTCAGACTGAAAACTTGAAAAAACATGGTGAGACTTAGGTTTTAACAGCATTTCCACAGTTCCTCAACCCCAGGGCTTACTTATGTTTGCAGATGCAATGCAAATCGAATGCAAAAAGATATGCAGTTCTAGCTCTGAAAAACCTATGTCTTGATCATATGGATGTGCTTTATATGTGGTAGAACTTTCTCACATACACAACTTGTCTGAAATGTAACATTTCAAACATTGACTATGTATAAACATAAAAATGTATCTCAGGTTGACTATTCTGTATTACTAGGAGAAAGAATTACTTGTCAACAAGTTTCTTAAAAAGCTGCCATATAAAGAACTTCAGAAAAGATGCCTGACCCCTATTTTGACATGGTCAAAGCAATTAGCATATTACTGTGTAATAGCTTCTGGGAATTATTTGGAAGGGAGTCAGCCCTTATAATTCTGTAAATATTTCAAGTAGTCCATTAAGTGTTAGCAATGCAAGGATAAAATTAAATGCCTATAATACAAGTGATGGAAAGGTACTGAACAAGCAGTGAAGAAGGCAATAAGTAAATGTGACATGGCTGACTGTCAGGTGCCCAGTAAGCTGCTCTCTCACTTCCCCATCTCAACAGGACAGGACACTCACCAATTACTGTCACAGGCAAAAGAGACCCAACCTGGAGAAATTAATTCTCCAATTCATTTATTGCCAATTAATAACAGAGTATGACACAACAGTGAGAAATAAAAACAAAACTAAAACCACTTTCACTCCATCAGTCTTCTTCCAAGGCTCAACTTCACTACTTTAGTCCCAACTTCTACTTTACCAGCAGTGGGTCAGGGGGAAGGGGAATGGAGGTTGTGGTCAGTTTGTAACAGTTTTCTCTGCCACTCCTTTCTCCTCACCCTCTTCCCTGTCTTTTCCACAGGGTATAGTCCTTCACAAACAGAGTGATACAGAAAGCCTGCTGCTGTGTGGGCTTCTCTCCAAGAGCTGCAGCTCCTGCCAAGAGCCTGCTCCAGTGCAGGCTCTCCATGGGCTGCAGCTTCCCTCAGGACACGTACACCTGCTGCAATGTGGGGTCCTCCACAGACAGCAGTGTGGATATCTGCTCCACTGTAGTCCTCCATGGGCTGCAGAGGGCAACCTGCATCACTGTGATCTTTCACCATGGACTGCAAGGGAATCTCCGCTCTGGCACCTGGAGCACCTCCTCCCATTCCTTCTGCACTGACCCTGGTGTCTGCAGGGCTGTTTCTCTCACATTTTTCTCACTTGCTACTACCAAAAATGCTAACTTAATTTTGGATGGGAATGGGGAGGGAAAGAGGAGTGTGCTTGGGCTTGATCTTCATCTTAGTAAATATGCTCTTAGCCATGGTATACTCAAGAGGTATTTCTAGAGGGCAATACAAGTTGGATAACTTGTATAGGAAATGCACACACACAATCTTGCCCTGTTTTCTCTCTAGCTCGCTCTCTTTTTGCAGTTCATTAATTTCACTCCACACATTTGCCAAATAAAAGCTTTCAACCCCACAAATATCCAGTACTCTATACCTGACATTTTTTAAGAGGTGAAGATTAAATGAAATAATTAGGGAAAACCCTGCTGTGACACCACTGAATAAATTTTTCATATGTACTGAGAAACCCCCTCCCCAGTTTCTCAGTGTCTAATACAACAATCTTTGCAGATTGTCTTTTCCATTGTGTAAATTCAACAGAGTTTGAGTTCAAATTCAGTTGTACTGGCAATTATACCTAAACTGTGGAGTTATTCAGGCTACGCTGGAAGCAGAACTTTATTGCATTCACTTTCTGTAATGTCCTGTGAAGAAGGAGGGTTTATATAGTAGCTGTAGGTTTTCTAATTATATATCACAGGAACCTGAAATTACTTAATAGCAGAAGGATTTCAGTCTGCTCCTCCCTGTCGTTGCAATAAGATCATGTTATTTTAACAAAAGCACCAATAACTGCCTGTCCTCTACTACAACGAAGATGGCTGTCCTGTGACCAAAAATGCTGTGCAGTGCTCTCTTCCTTCATTTATACAACTGAATAAATTATAAAGCTGATCAATTCACTAAAAAGGGAATTGAACTCCCATTGCAATTGTTCTCTTTTTAATCCTGGCTTGTTTCTTACCATTTCCCACATAATAACACCCTACGCTCTGTTAGAAATGTTGCTGTTCTCATTTCTTAGCCACTCCACTAAGGCAATGAATTGAGAGATTGTTCTAATTACTAGTGGTGAAAATGTCCAAATGGACTTGGATATACGCAATACATTTACACACTTATTTATTCCAGCTCATTCTAATTATGGATACTTTAAGTTGTCCCTTTTTGCACACATTTATTTTGATGAATTTCTTTTTGTTAACAATCACAAAACCAATGTAAGCATGAATACTTCTAGAAAGCAATTTTTTAGAATGTGAGAATATGGGAATATATGCTCATTGAGGGACAGAAGCACCTGAAATCTCAGCTTATTTTTACCTAGAGACAACTAAAGATATCACATCTCTAAGATCTTGGCCCAAGCCTTCTTTTCTCTTTTCTCTTTAAGCCAAATGAAACACTCCATAACAATTCATCTCAGTGGTTGCTCTTGGCGCTCACACCATTTCATTCAAGGAAGTGGGCTGTAATGGGCTGTAAAATTTTCTTTGGGGATGCATGGTAATGGATATATTTAATAGAATCACCCTGTTGGAGCAGATCACTTCTAAGTTGGCCAGGCACTGATGATGCTAAATGCATTATTGTGGTAGTCTTGATGTGGGGTGGGGTGGAGAGGAAGGAAGTGGAAATCAAAGAATTATCAAAAACAAAGATACAATATTAAAACCCAATAATCTCCCTCTTTTTAGAAGGAGATTTAGAAATTTAGAAATAAAATTTTTGTTTCTCATTTCCTAATGTACAGCACTGCTCCTATAGCCCCAAATAGAGCATGGATTTCTGCCCCCCACAACTGAATAAACATTCCTCTTGCATTCAGACTTCTAACACAAATCATCATAAAATGCTAATGCAACTGGCAGAGAACCTCAAGGACAGGCAAAGAACTTCAAAATAATTTAGTGGGTTTTTTTTTCCAAATTTACTAGATTTTAAATGTCCTTTTATCCTTTATTTTGTTGCCAAAGCATTTCTGCAAGGCTACCAATGGGCAGTGTTCCTTTTTTGCATGATTTCCAACTTAATTCTTTGTTCCCAAAAAGAAATGCCGTTATTTCTTTCCTTTGGGGGAAAAAAATCACAGTATGAGGGGTGAGATGATAGGGAT
>JAOXNG010000012.1:107701528-107711641 GCA_028566535.1 Scolopax minor | reverse complement strand
ACCCTTTGCAAAAGCAATGCTATTGTGCTCGTTACATTAATTTACATAAAATTTGCCTAGCCTCCTCCTTATTTTCCATTTCTCCCATATCTGGACTTAATTTCCTACATACCTTTAAGAAGCAGACTACTTGGGCTTTATACATGCCATTTAATAAAAAGAAAGTTCAGTTAGAATGGCACTGCACAGAAAAAAGCTTGGCTTGGCATTACTCTGAGCTTTAACAGCAGATCCTTTTGTCCAATATGATGAATCCACTAGAATCTGCCACAAAGACAGAAACACTTTTAGTAGCATGGCTGTTAATTAAGGTATCAATAAAACATATAGACACATTTCAGAAAAATTATTTAGATGATTAAACTTAATTTGACTTTTTAAAAAGGAAATTGTAAAAATCAGACTCCTAAAATGAAGGAAGTGTAATGCTCTAAATGCCAACAGAGCAAAAGTACTATCTTAATACTTTTATGAAGACTCTTTAAGGGAGTTTTAAAGCAATAATAATCTGGAATTTAAATATCTTCAGAATTTTCTTACTATACTGACAATTTCTGTTGATAGAGATTATTCTGAGCCTATCACCTGTGCCAAAAAAACCATACTGATAACACCATATTGATGGACCACTTATATAGGGATGCATACTCTCCTTCTTTATACACATATGTGTGTCTGCATGTACATACCTGTGTGTATGCAGTGTCTCCAGTACATCCTTCATCATCTCTTCATGTACATGTTGTTATAGATGAAGAAGTTAAGAAATGAACTGAACAGATGGACCACAAGATGGGTGGAAACCAGCTAACCTGCTAGACTCAAGGGTGGTGAGTAATGACTCAAAGTTCAACTGGCATCTGATCATCACTGGAATTTGTTAGGATGGATATGAAGTCTAATACTATTAAACATCTTTAGAAATGATAAGGCTGACAAGGAGGACTGCACCCTCACCAAGTTTGTGGGTGACACGAAAGCGGAAGGAGAGATAGACAAGCCAGAAAGAAGAGCCACCACACAGATGCACATCAACTGGTTGGAAGATTGGGCCAAGAAGATTTGTACAAGGTTTAACAAAGATAAATGAGAACTCCTACATCCTGAATAATTGCACACAGCAGGACGGGTTGGGATGGGGTGAGCAGCTCTGTGGAAAAGGCTCTGTCAGTTCCAGTGCACAGCAAGCTGAACATGAACCAGCAGGCAAATGTGTCCTAGGCTGCATCAAGAGGAGTACAGCCAGCAGATGTAGGCATGTGGGATTGTCCCATCTGCCCTGCAATTGTTAGGCCAAACCTGAAATGCTTATCCTATTCTGCACTACTATGTCTTGGTCTCCCCAGTTGAGGAGAGACATGGAAAATGTGAGGGAGTCCAGTAGAGAGCCATCAAAATGATCAGAGGGTTGGATAATTTGACACAGGAAGAAAGGTTGCTGGAATTCACTGCATTCTGCCAAGAGAAGAGAAGGCTCAGGGGGATTTAGGTCTTTGAATACCTACAAGGTAGTAATAGAAATGGGCATTTTTTTCACAAGGATATGATAAGTGATATGATGGGGCAAAGGGCACCAGTTGCTTCAGGGTACATTCCATCTGAACATAAGAAAATAAATTCTTCGCTGTGAGAAAAATTAAACACTGCAACACGTTGCCCAGAGAAATGGTAGAATCTCTGCTGGAAACATTAAAGACAGCTTGACTGGGCCTTGCATAACCTAATCTAAGTCTTGGTCTGGGTCTGGGTGATCTGGACCAGGTGATCTTTGGAGGTTCCTGCCAACCTTGACTTTTCTGTGATTCTGTATGCGAAAAAAAGTAATAGAGTGATACAAGGATTACAAATGCACAATAGTTATGGTGTTTTTTTCACTCTGTATTAAAATTTTACTTAAATTTACTCATAATCCACCGAGCCATGTCTGAGTTATGCTATATATTCCAAACAAGTGTGGACAAAGTCTCCCAAATCATATCTCAAATGCACAGCTTTGGTCTCATATTTACTGTAAAAGGGGAAAAAGTTTCAAATGTTTATAGCATTTTCTAACTTAAAAAATCTTTACTGGACTATTCCCCTGTGCGTATTTGTATGCTCTGTATCTTGCAATAAGCTTAATACTGGAGGACTGAGACAGAGAGTGAAGTAGGAATAAAAAAACCGCAAAACAGTTTAAACAAATCATAATCTAAATTCCACACAGAAATGCAAATGATTCTGAGGCTGTACTTTTCAACCATGTAGTAGCAAAGAAGATCCATAATCTGTAAAAAAACATCAGTTGGACTGAGGCTGAATACTGACCATTTTGGATCCCAGGTTGTAGCAAACTTAGGGATTAAAATGATCTCTAGGAACTGAAAATAAGAAATAGCTGCTACTTGAATTTGCTCAGAATCTTGGAAATATGTGAACACCTGGATAAAGCTGCGACACAGGACAACACACTCTTTCTTTTACGTATTGTTGCAGTAGATATAATGTTATGAAGAATGGGACTTTCTATATTAAAATAACCTCACTTGTGCAATGAAATATCACAAGTCAAATTAACTGAGGTACTCAATACTTCAGTTTTAATTATTCCCAAACTATTTTTTTCCAGCAGATTTAACCGAGCATAGCTTTAGCTGTAGCCTTGATTCTTCTCTGGTGGCCAACCATACCTCCTTTCTGAGCAGGAAAATAAGTCCCTGTCCTATCAGGTCAGTGTTACCAATCTATTTTTATCTCTGAGGATCAACACTCCCTAATGATTGAAATGATAAATGCAATTCTGCCATGCAGCTACAGATAAACTGCAACACTAATCTGTGTTTTAAAGTTTTAAAGGCCCACGAGAGAAAAGGAATTCCTTAAGTTTTAAGTTACAAGAAGGCACATACAATTTTCTGCTACTATATGGAAAAGAACAGCTAGTTTCATCAAAACCCAAAATGTATTTGCATGTGTACTTTCCTAAAATGGTGCACAGAGATTTTACTTATGCAAAACAAAATGAAAATTGGTATGAATACATAATTGTTACTTGAAAACTTTTAAATAAAGTCTCATGTTCCATAAAACTTACTCTTCTGAAGTAGTGCTGGCTGCTTCATATTTGAAAGAAGCATGCAAAGAGGCTGCTTGAAGCTATAGATAAATAATAGATGATGCTCTTCCCAATGGAAAAACAGTAAGTGCTTTTAAAGCCCAGCAAAATGAATAAAATCTGTGCTAAGAAGTTCAATGGAGCTAATATTTCACATGAAAAGAAAATGCTATTCTGTTTAAATTTGTAAATGATCACTGGATTTCTGGGTCAGTGCCCATTCCCAAGTTAGAATAACTTTTGAGACATTTTAAAGTGTTACTCACACTATTTCAAAGATAATACAGGAAAAAGAAAAAGACTTTTCAATACAAAACCCTAATCACTTTCTCTGGTGTTACATTAAGCAAAAAGTCCCTTCACATTTGGAATTGTAAAAGACATGGTAACTTAATAGGTTAGTCTTCGCTTCATTACAGAGGAAAGTATTTTATTTACTGGTTCATTTTCAAATAAAGTTGCAAAATGCAGAAAGTATTTGCCCAAGTCCAGGCAAAGATTTTCTTTCCAAGCATGAGAGAAAGAAATCTGTATTGTATTCAGCCTAGTAAGGCCATAAATGAGGTCTTGAAACATATGGATTTCATGAGTAAGAGCAATTTTCTTTTTTCTTTTTTTACAGCTTTCAAGCTTCATTTTCTTAAACATATCTCTGCATTCATGAGTGAAAAGATAAGAAACATAGACATTAGTCAAGCAAGGAATGACAACCAAAGGATTCCAGTCACTTAGCACCTCCTGCAGTATAAGCCAGAAAGTTGTTTTGATTTTCGTTGTAGCACTGTTGCAAATAGCCCAAGCCAGGACATTGCTGAAAAAACCCATAAGTGGAAAGAGAACATTTTGCAAGAAATCCTCTTCTCTCACAGCAAAAAAGCTCTCTCTGAGAGCAGAAGATGCTCTCTCATCACCAAAAATAACACTGAGCTGAAAGAGAAAAGCCTGAAAAGCCCTGAAAGACCAATTTCTGAAAAGAGTCATGGGCAGATCTTTTCCAGCTTCTCTTCAGACACTTTCCAAACTGGCAGCCTGTGGTATAGTTCCAGAGGATGTGCCCATCATGTCTCACAGCTTTCGAGTAGTTTTCTAAGCTTTTGAGAGGTTTAATATACTTTTGAGACATTCTGTTGCTGTCTGAAATTTCACTTAGAAATTTTGTCACATAAAATTAGATTAGGGACATATCTAAGGGAAGCTTAGGATAGACTAGTCAGATCTCCATGAGAACACACACACAAAAACATACACACATTTATGCTGATATGCTCCATGAGGTTGTGCGCGTGCAAGAAAACAACACGAATAAGAAGCAATTTCCTTATTCTACACATACACAGTCCCTGTTCCTTATTCTATACATACACACAACCTTTGTTTTTTTTACCATAAGGTACATTTTTTGGCAGATTTGAATAGGCTTAACAGTTCAGTCATGTCAAATTCCACTTAGACTGTTCCCACACCATGCTACAGCCACAATTCTCTATGAAACATCACCACTGAATCTGTCCAGCACAGTGTATAGTTTAACTCCTGACAGTGCTCACCTGGGCCAGTATTTTTGTTCTTGCCATATGCTTGTTCATGTAACTTTTAACACTTAATTAACCAGGTTTATGATTCTTTTCAGAGACTGTTTTGTTATTCAGATAACTGTCATTTAGACAATCAAACCTAAACTGTATTAACAAATCTTCACAAAGAATTATTTCATTGTAACCACTGAAAAAAAAACCAAGAGGCAAAACTCAGAACCTATATTCTCCTTTCTCAACAAATATCCCAGCTAGACCTTCAAATTGCTCCTTTTCTGCTCCCTTCCTCAAAATTTGCATTCTTGATGGGACAGTGATTCTGTTAGCTCAACAGAAGGAATGGGAAGTGCTGGGTTGTTAAGGTACCAACCGCACACAGTGGGGCTGAGGGAAGTGCAGTGTTGCACCTCCTAAGTGAATACTTTAATGAGGCTACTAGGCAAAAACTTGTACCATCACCCAAAGCATCACCATTACCTTCTTTTCCAAGTATTATTGTCTTTTTCCACCTAGCCCAGCATATTCCAAGCATGCTCTGAGTCTACCTAGGAAATCAGGACATTCAGGAGATGCTTAGTTTGTGGATCCCACTGTTGGTCCGTCCAAGACACTGACTGCATAAATATATACAATGGCACAGGTTTGGATGTGTGAAAAACTTTGAGTGGGAAACACAGACACCTGTGGTATTGCAGAATTTACTGCTTACATGTGCTCTCACTCTCTAGAGCTTAGACTGCTTTTGCTTCAGTTGCCTTTTAAGTGTCTGAGGACCATTTTGCATCTTACATTTTGTCTAGAATTGTTTTTATAATACAAAATGAAGTGAGTTTGAGTGAGTTTTTATTATGTGAGTTTGTCACATAATAATTTTGTAATTCACTTTCACCTCACTTTAAGTGAGCTCTAGATGTTTGCTACTGTTTTCACATGCAGCTGAATTGTTGGAAGCAGGTAACATCAATTCTGGATATGAGTTTATCAAAAAATAGAAAATATTTGTAAGTTTACCTACATATTGTAATGTATTAATTTACAATTAATACATGTCACAGACACAGATTTTTTATTACCAAATTAGTAATAAAGGTGCACTTATAATTCACAGTACACAAATAATGACATAAATGACACATAACCCTTCTATTTTATATACTTGATTTTACATCTGATACCTATATTTTTACACCTAACAAACTGGAAAATACAATCTTGTGCCTGAATACTGAACTAAGAAGTGCAAACACATTACTAGGAAATTAGTCTTCCCTCCCCTCCCCACCCAGGCAATTTTAATGACAGCATCAAATTACTAACAGTTTCTAATGAAAAATAAAACATTTTTTTTGTTGGCCAAGTACTTGGGCCAAACCACAAGTAACTTCATGCTGAAATACTGCTGCAACAGGACTCTGCACTGCAAAACAAATTCCTAAAAATTATTACAGGTTCTTATCCTCATCAAAGAATTAAATCTTAATTAAATCTATGTGCAATTGGATCAGATACATTTTAATGTACAATCAGGAAAATGATCACAGTTGGAAAGATTAAAAATTGCTATTTCAGCATGAAATCCCTATCTGGCTAAATTTCAGTGTTTTATTAGGGGAATTTTTAAAGGAGAAAAACGATTCTTAAAGACACAGAATTGTAATTGTAATATTCCTTGGGCACTTGAAAAGCCATAGGCTGAGGTTGCAAAACTGCCTACTCAGAGACCAGGTTATGTTGTCCACTAAACTGACAAAAAGTATAATTTTGGAGTTAAGATGGTGTGCAGGGGTGGGTTTTTTTGACAATTTAGAAGATTTTCATTTCTTCCAAAGGCTGATCTAACCTTCACCTTTATACTGCTAGGATGTACTTGCAAGCTTGCCTAACACTAACAGAATTTTGGAAAAAAAAATGCACAGCACAGAGAGAACAGAACTTTGAAGTACCAGGGCAACTACACCAAAAGAAGACTGTACCTGCACCTCCTGGACCAGCATGTTACTGCTCCAGCATGTTTCAATTCTGAAATACTTCACACAGAGGGAAATTTTGCTGTAATTTTCTAGTTTCTGATCAGCTGTGAAACTGTCTTAATCTCTTTAAATTAGAGATATCACTGACCAAGCCACTTGCTTGAAAGCAAATGACAAGTAAGTTTATTTTTACTGTCCAGAGCACACAATTAATACTTTTAGCTCAATGCTTGCAGTTGAATTAGTTTCCAAATCAGCTTTTACCTTACCCTAATAAGATATTAAGTATTTGAAATTAAAGCACTGGTACAGTGAAGAACCTTGGGAGACATTATATTTGTCACAATGATGTAAGCAATGCCTTCAGAGTTTGGATTTCCATTGAGACAGTGCCTGCTGCAAGTGGGATGAGACTTCAGCTGATCTGTCTTCATGCTGCAAGGAATAAAACAGCTCCAAAATGAGTTGCTTCACTCTTTCCACTAAAGCCAGAACTGCAAAAGTGGCATGATCTACTCTGCTACTTTTAGAATCCCAGCAAAGCCACCTATCCCCTATACAGTTTTCTCTACTACGTCCTCTCCAGTTCCCACTGCAGTTGTGCTGAAAGGAAGACTCTTGTCTTCAAAAGATTAATATGTCAAGTTTTACAAGAAAGGGGCCCTTCACTTGAAGCTGGAATAAAATGCACTCAAGCAAAAAATGTTGCCCTGTTGGTACGAGTCCTCAGTGTTCCTCTGTATCGCTACTTTTGGCAGCTATTCATTGTACTCCTTTAAGGTCTATAGTTTTCATAAGACAAGTGACATAAGCTAACAAGAAGTATCCCAAGAAGTCAGTTGCTGTTATGAACAGATGTTAGTATTCTACAGTCCTTGAGACTAAAGAAACTATTTAATTATAGCATGTAATACTTGAATTGACAATATAATTCGAGACTTTGAAAAATCCACAATCTTATTTTACTTCTGTATATACTGCACTAAAAAAAGGGCAAACCTGTCTAGATTGAAATGCAGGTGGTGAAATGCAGCATATGTAAATAATCAAAATCTGGCATTACAGTCAGGTCCATGGTAGCCTGAGAAGTTTCCAGCTGAATCCATCATCATAACAGGAGAAATGAGACTGCTTGGATCCACCCTGGGATCCACCCCATTCTGCTGATATAACTCAAATATACTTGAAAACCCATCAGATTCATTCTGCTGTTTTGTCTTTTGAAGTCAAAGGACAGTTTGCTGGCAACTTCAATGGGGCCAGACCCTCTATCAAGTGATTAGCTTGATGATATATTGCATGATTACAATAGGTTTTGAAAAACTTCTGAGTGGAGCTAGAGAGAGACACCCATTAACACTTAAGAGATTCCAAAACACCTTAAGGAATAACAAAACAGCTCTGTGCTGATTCCAAAAGTGCAATTTTCTTATCTTGGCAGAAGAGATTCATAAATAATTTAAGGAAAAATATGTGCAAACATCGTGTAATCTAAATTCATATTTCTTTACGTAACAACTGGCCACTTAGATAAATATCACACATGAGTTTCAGTAATGTTTTTAACACTTCAGCATATTCAAAAAGCAAAAAGAAATGCATCTTCTGCATATTTAGAAATTTTTTTAAGGATTCAGGAAATGTCAAGATGCTTGGGCTAAACCATTTAATCTCTCTGCTTTATAAATGGCAAATTTGTATCAAAGATGCGTTTTATTTGGAAACAATCTATCTTCCTTCTTGGCAGGAAAGCCAGAATGTGATACAAAGCCTAGTTGCTTTCCCCAAGATATATGGCTACTTGGAATCACGCATTTAGAAATATTGTAAAATTAAATTTCAGTGGAGAATGACAATTTTTTTTGTTTCCAGACTATCCTTTAGGCCAGACACAAGGTATAAAGTTTAAGTCCTTTTCAAAGCCAGGCCGTGCTCAGCCCATCGTGAATAACAAAATTGGACATTAGAATCTTTCCTATGCTTTTGTACATAATACAGGTTGTATCAGAATGGATGGAGACTGGGTCTAATACATCCTGGGCCATTAGTTTCATGGATCCATGGATTTATAAGCTAACCCTACCATCAGTTGTCACTTGAAACTATGCATTTGCCCTCTGAGGCAGATACATGCACAAAGGTAAGGCTCAATAAAGGTAAGACTAACTTAAAAACAGTTACTATGAAGCTCCTTTAAAAGACATCCCTGGAATAAAGAGAAGAAAATGAACCCGACTCAGTAATAATTTTAACAATGTTAAGAGATGGCAGATAAGGAATTAGAACAAGATTAACCACCAAATCTTTCTTTAAGAAGTGTCTGAGGCAACCCCAGAGAAGCTCTATAGGTCTGTTATAGAGAAGGGTGAGGTGGTAGGGAGAAATGAAAAATATTCAGAAAAATCACAAAAATATAAGCGATAAATTTGAAAGATCAAAATACTTGGCTTTTAAAGGACAATGCAATCAGGTACAGTCAACATGAGTTCACAAAGGGAAAGTCCTGTCTAACTAATTTGATATCCTACTATGATAAGGTCACCCATCCAGTGGATGAAAGGAAGATGGTGGATGTAGTTTTTCTGGATTTTTAGTAAGGCTTTTGATACTGTCCCTGTTAAAGGGGCTCGGATGCTGGCATTATCTCAGTAGTTCAGGGTTATTCTTTAAGGTGCAAGGAAGAAGACAACAGCCCCTAACGAACTAGGGTCCTTTAGTCATGCTGGCTTAACCACAACTATGCAGTGTACGATGTAAACTACATATCTTAAGCAAGCTCATACCATTTCATACTGTAAAGACTAACCAATACAATCATTCAGGAATGATATTTTCCTAACAGCTTCACTTTTCCCCCCCTCCATGTGTCCATGCACTGGGTCTGTCCCATTTATGAAATTAAATTTGCAAAAGTATAATTAATTCAATCTCTATAAAAAGTATTTTTATTTGTAAATGCTTTTTCTAATGCTATGAAACAGAATATGCCCATCTGTTGCTGATCATGATTTTGAGGTTAGGAGAAAGTTTAAGGTAGAAGAGCTGTTATTGATCAAAGAAAAATCTTGATGGAAAAACCTAATACAGTTATTCCATCTTTTTACACCCCAAGATTGTTTATATCAGTATTTTCACAATATTAGAATATTCTGTTCTCTGCCATAAACTTTCAAGTGTGTGTCCATGCAGAGCATGGAGGTGCTGGAGCAGGTCCAGAGAAGGGCAACGAAGCTGGTGAGGGGTCTGGAGCACAAGTCTTATGAGGAGAGGCTGAGGGAGCCGGGGTTGTTCAGTCTAGAGAAGAGGAGGCTGAGGGGAGACCTTATCGCTCTGTACAAGTACCTGAAAGGAAGCTGTAGAGAGGCAGGGGTCGGTCTCTTTTCCCAAGTTACAGACGATAGGACAAGGGGTAATGGCTTCAAGTTGTGCCAGGGGAGGTTCAGGTTGGATATTAGGAAACATTTCTTTACTGAAAGGGTTATCAGGCATTGGAATGGGCTGCCCAGGGAGGTGG
>JAOXNG010000012.1:107678180-107690964 GCA_028566535.1 Scolopax minor | reverse complement strand
AGACCTGCCTAGCAGAACATTTTTCTATCTGCTAAGGATAAGAAAATATAGTTGGCCATGGTAACTCACCTAACGGTATGTCTAACAAAATTTATCTCTATTTTTCAGTTCAACTACCGCTTAATTTGTGTCAATCTTCCAAGTCAATTAACTTTTAGAGGAATAAGAAAGCAACTATGTACTCAAGACATTCAATCTTGCATTTTACAAGAGGCTTCGTACTTTTAAACTGATTTTTTTTAATTATCTTTTTTAAAGTTGCTGAAATATTGCTTTATACAGGACACATTTTATTTTTCAAATATATCACAGAATAACCATTATAACAGCTGTAAAGTCTCAGTAGGGGAATTGTTGCAAAGCTTTTGAGAGGTTGAGTGCTGAAAAGTGAAATCTTAAAATACTCTCAAACTGGGGAGGTCGCTCTGCTTCTGAAGACTGGTAGTTTAGCTCAAGGTTTTATCTTGACAATAATATGTACTTCTCCAATCTTTTGATGCCTTCTTCCTTTTTATTTAGGAAATTAGGATAGTAATTTTATATGAGGTAGTTAAATGTAACACAGTGAGCTATGATTGTCAATTTATAAAATAGGTAATAAAATGATGATAAAAGTCTAACAAACCTCCAATTCTGCTACAGAAATCTAGGCTTTGCATGCTTTTCCATTCCATCTTGGTACACATCCTGTTTTCAAATTGTACTGAAATATATTTTACCAGATCAGTCACAGAGAGTACAGTATCAAAGCATGGTAAAGCAGTTTAAATTTATATAGGACTGGACAACCTGGTTACCATTCCTTGATAGTTATTACTGACTATTACTGAATCAACAGCACATATAGCTTAAAATAATTATTGTTGAATAAAGTAAACTACAGGTGAACTCTGCTGTCTGTTAATGCAGTCACAAAACACTGATCCATCTCAGCTTCCTCTTTGTAGATGTAATCATTATTTGAGTACGTATCCTAGAATGATTCTGTTCTCCTTCTTAAAGAGTATTTCTAATTTTTTAAACTGCATTCTAGTTACACAAATGAAATACCTTTTCTCTTTGTCCCAGTGAAAACATCAGAAACCCCTAAAACCAGATTTTGTGGTAGAATGTACATATGCCACTGTTAGAGAGGTAGATTCCCCTAATTTATAGGATAAAGGAGACTAAGTCCTTTCAAAATAACTAAACATTGTGTATTTTAATCAACAGTTTTTATAAAACAGTCTCAGAAGAATTTGAAAGCAGGGTGCAGAAATACAATAAAGGAAGAAAGAAAAGAAACTATCCACCTGCCTAATCCACCTAGCCATGTTACAAAACTTTGTACTCAGAACTCAATACAGTCTCAGAAATCTTCAATTAGCACTGGCACCATCCAGTTTTAAAAGAGAAAGAGAGTAGGGCACAACACAAAAAATATTCTCTTTTATATTTTATCTTTGTTCTGAATAGATTTTATGCTGTACCTGAGCTACGGTTGAGTGACCTGAGCACCAAGAAGTCTATGCACTAAAGCAGGCAAAGGAGAGACAAGAGGAACTGGAAGAGTGCTCGACAGCAGGAGAGATGCAGTGGTTGAATGCCAGGCAAATTAAAGGGGAGGGGAGAGGGGAGAAAACACCAATCCATTCCCAAAACACCAAGATGATGTCTTCAGTTCTGAGACAACCGGTTTATGAGCACAAGGTAGTCTTCATGGGGAATTCTCTAAAGATTCAATTCCAAATGTTACAACATCATGAACTCCCAAAGCAGACCAAAGGAAACACTACAGGAATTTTGCTGTAGTAATACTATTTGAAAATGGAATCTGTATAATGTTCATGGGGATCAATATTCTCTGACTAGTAGATGAACTATTTTATACATAATTATTTTGTAATATAAAGTAAGAAAAGCAAATAGGCTTTAGCCAAATTGCAAATTCCTGTACTCAAAGTATTAAGTGAGCCTATCATAAGCTTTATCATAAACTTTGAGGCTTCTTGATGGGATACCTGATCATTTTACAAATTCAGCTCACACAAATACTGGAAATAAAGTATTTTGGACATTTTCTTTACAGTGTTATCTCATTAATTTTGAAAGATATCACTTAAAAGCTAGGGTTACCAGTTTATCACTAAATTTTGAGGAAAATGTCATGAAATGAAAGGAGCAGCTATTTTTCATAGCATTTTTCATGGATGTAGAAGCATAAACATCTGCTTTTATGTCTTTTTTTTTTTTCACGTTTCTCCAGGCTTGAAAAATAGTTATGCTCCATAAATATCACTCTATGAGTCATTTACTTAAGTGAACAGCTGCCTGCTAATTAGCCAAATGCTCTCCATTTTAAATCATACAGTTAAATGAACACACTGCAACAGGCACAAGAATGAAGTGCAGGAACTTTACAAAAATGATGAAATGGCAGAAACTTGCTATTTCCGTAGCAGTGAACACCAGAGGTCATTTCCTTGCTCTATATCTATGGCCTGAGACACATAATGATCATTTGCAGTAGACTGGATCTGAATACAGAAAACCAGGCAAACACCACAATATCTTGGTTAAATACATGAAATGATACACCTTTTAGATGACCACTGTTTTCTACTAATTTAATAATGCTAGCTTTGTTTTTTCTCATAGAACTGCTGAACAATGTTAATATCTGAAGAGCCAGATTAATAGGCATTAGCAATGATGGCTGTTCATGCTTACTGGAAAACTCTTCTGCTCTACAGTAATTCAGAAAACTAATAAAATTTAGACAAATGAATTAAGCATGCCTTCCTGAAAGAAGCCACAACAAAACATAACAAAATAAAACAACCTTTTTCTCATGTCCATTCTTTTCCATCACTCAAATCTTGAGAACATTTTGGTTTCTTTTTGTGTGGTTTTTTTATTTTAAATTTCTTATTTTATTAGCATAACTGTTGGCAATAGAAAAGAAACGTATGAGTCAGGAGTTCCCTTTGAGTCTCGTATCCTGCCTTTGTAAATAGAAATTCTTTTCATTTTAAATGCAATAAAAACCCAACATAGATCCACAGTTCTCAAATCAAACTCAAGTGGCTGAAACAACCCCACGTGCATTATGGGAATAAAGCATCTGAGCTGACTAACAATTGCTACACAGGTCCACCTTTGAACTTTGGCATGCTTTGGGCATGCTTTTGCAAAGTTACTTCAGGACAGGATTTATGGAGTTTTTCATTATCTTTTTAAATCTTTAGGAAATCAAGAAAATCAGTTGACAGGATCTAAGGAAATCAGAGCCATAGCATCCAATAAATCAATATTGGAAATATATTTTTTATTAAATTCTCAATTCAGATCAAATGTGACATAAAAAAACCCAATCCAAACAACAGACAAAATAAACCAAGTAAAAAATACTCAGATAATTATTTTTTTTTTCCTGAGAAATTCTGTTTTTCATAAAAAACTGACATAGAGAGAGGGCTATTGTGCATGGTTGGACACATTCTCACCTGATTTTCACTAGAAAGAATACTGTACACATTTCTTGTTCTCTATTCCTTAAAACTAAGAGGTATGCTTAAACAATTAGCCAGGTCTACAACATCATTGCAACAGTGACCTCCAGTGAAAGATAAGATAACCATAAAATGAATCACTCACTGACAGGATAGTCATAGTGAAGGGCTTTAAAAATTAAATCGCTTTACAATATTTGCTACATATGTATTCTTTCACAAACATTCAGTTGAGATAGAAGCTATGAGTACTTTATGAACAGAGTTTCAGAAGTTCAGTATTCTACATCTTTGTTTACATTATCAAAATAATTTCTGAAATGGTGTGTGATATATTTAAAAATAGAAGTGTGAGGTGTGATTTCTTGCAATAGAAAAATATTTGATTCAATAACCCTCCCAAATCCTTTAAAGTCCTATATATTCATAATGATAATCAATACAGAAAAATCCCAGGAGCTATAGGTACTTTGTGTTATTTTAGTACAATCCCTGATAATACTTTTCTACCCCCCATTACCAACCCTGATGTTTCATTTCAAATGACCTTATGTTATTGGTTTTTGCCATTTTCTCATCAGTGCGTCGGAGCTGGAGACTTAAAGTGACTTAAGTACACCTACCTTCCTGATGGATCATCAATTTTACAGTGATCCGTCCACTCATCCAGTCCCACAATCCTGAGAAGTCTGTCCAATAAAGCTGGCAAAACTAAAATAAAAAATCCACTCGATACATAAATGAATGTCCACAGATCCTGTTGATTTCTATTTCAAATGCAAGTCTATGAACTTCTGAATTTTGGGTTTACAGTTGCTATTCTGTTCTTTTGTAAGATGTAAATGACTTCTTCAGGCTTGGAGTCTATGAAAGGGAATGAGAAGTGGACAAACAACTTCTGCTTTAATCTGTGCTGCCACTCAGTAACCAATTATTTTAAGGAAGGTACTTTGCAACATGTTCCTTTTGTTCTGTTTTCCCCCGTATTTGCAAAAAGACTGAATACTGCAGTAGCTAAAAAAGATTTTATCTCAAAACAATGAATAGTCACAAAGTGAAAAGCTTTGCACAGAACCTCAATTGTTTTACCAAGGAGGTGGAGGGCAAAATTTGTTATTAAAAGATGCAGATGCAATCTGTTCATTGGGAAAATAAACTGCATCATTCACCTAGTACGTCCCTCATTCTTGCCAATATGCATGATTCAAACAGAAGTCATGTATTTTTGCAAAAATTATTCATATCGCACATGGAATATGAACACTTACTTTTCAAGCACAGACATCCTCAATTCTTAACCAAGAGCCTTCAAGAAGGCCCCCTGCAACAAAAAGTGACTGAATCGTCAGAAACCATATCTTTCTGTATCAAGCTCTCACCTGGTCAGCAATTCCCTTCCTGATCAATTGACACCACCATCTGCCAAATAGGCAAATGTTTTAGGAATGGAACAGCCATAGGTAAAAACTAGGGCAGGATTTGAATAGTGTTACAGAAAGATTAACTATTTGAGCTCTACCTTGTTGTGAAGAGATTAAGCCCAACTGTGAGGAGAACAACAAAAACAGAAGGGGACTTAAGCAAAACAAGAAACTTTTGAGGAAAAGGAAGAGGACCATATGTTCTGGATTTCAAAGCCAAAAGTCAGAATGGATTTGCAGAGGGGATTACAAATGTTCAAGTTTATGAAACCTGCCTTGACTGTGGGTCCAGAGTGTGGGCACAGCCAAATGCCTTTTTAGCTTGAACTGCCTATGACTGTTGTGTGTACATTGGAAAGACACACCAATGTCCATGAAAGCCAAAAGACTGATGAATATTTTAAAAAAGTATGCCAGCATAAAACCTGCAGCAATAACAATGCAAAACTACAAATGATAATCAGAAGTTCTTAGCTTACACAGTCACTTATTTTAAATCAACTGTTTCTTACATAGAATAATAAATATCAAGACACACGAAGTAGAAATTTGACTTTAGATGGATAGTGTCATTATTTCTAGAAAATAATGATATGTCTCTTTCATCTTAAATACCCTAAAAATGCTTAAATTGGTCTGAGAAGCTTCTCTCCACAGGGTGCAGTGACAGATTTTTCCTCTTTGTTCAGAATACTCAAGCTGAATCAAAGTCACCTTGAGCTTCTGCGTGCTAGTTACTTGGGAGGAAGGCATACAGCCCAAAGCAAATGGAAAATCAGCAATGGTTCTGCAGCAGTGAAATGAAATTAATTTGTATGCCCAAATTAGGGGGCAGAAAAATCAAGAGTAACTTCCTTTTCTCATTCTCTCCTTTTCTCACTCTCCAACCTTATATACATGTTGTATAGCACAGGACATTTTCATATCTGTATTAAATTTACAGTGTTGTTTGCCTGGAATAAGACAGCTGCACATTTTACCAATAGCCACAGCTGAAGGTCAACAGTCCACAGGCATCTGAAATTCTTCCTGGCATGACCAGCATATGGCTCTATGCATTGTGTGCCCAGACACAGATCAATGCCTGAAGACTCTCCATCTACCCTCACAATTACAAAATCAAAGTTCACAAACGTGCAGTTTTTATCTTTGTATTGGTGTTCTAATATGCATACTGGGCTAGGTGTCACCAACGGCTGTAATTCATTTAAAATCCTTTATGCATTGTTTTACCAGTGCAGGCGGATTAAATTTGGATGACAGGGAACAGTTACCATCCTCAGCTGCTTGCTCTACTTCTCTCCAATGGATTACCATCAACACTGCATGGATGGGCAAACCACATATGAAGCGGATCCTGAAACCATCATAGTTAACAGCCTGATGCTTTCAGGCAAACCAAAATTGATTCTGGGTTGTAAATTGCAGCAGGAGATGCTTAACAAAAAGCTCAGTAGTTTACACGGTGTGAGCAGGGCAGACTGCCCAGGAGAGCTGCTTAAACAAACATCTCAAAAAATTGTCCCTGCCCAACCACAAAATTCAAAATGGATCTAAGCAGATTGGTGGTTTGAAACTGTGTGAGTACTAAACAAGTTTTTTTTCAGCAATGTTGTTGCATATTTACTTTTGCAAGTAATGCAGGAATTTCTGCTAATCTTCTTCAGCTTTGCAAACTCAGGAAAAAAAATAAAAAGGCATCTGTCAGAGCGGCTATTGTGAGAGCCTCCTGGGAGTGTGCTGCTCCCCCAGCGAGTGATTTATCCCTTTCTAAGCCAGTTAGCTGAGACACAGAATTGCTTTCTGAACTCCCACCATTCCTGGATCTCAAAGCAAGACCAAGTGATGCTCTCAGACAATGCATGTAACTCTTAAGCATTCAGTTGGATTTCTCCTATCCTGAGCTACTTCTATTCTGATTCAGGTTTCTCCTTACCATATATTTCCTCTTTTCTCAGACAGAAAAAAAAGGGAAAGGCATTTCAGCCACATTGTACACTTGATTACTACCTGTCTACTGAATTTTGACATTAGAAAGACTCTCCTAGTGTTCAGCCTAGATTTTTCCTCCTTTAATGCTATCATATACTCTTAATTACACTCCCATTTTTTTCTATGCTAAATAGATCCACTGTTACTATTTATGGAATATGGAAGAGATATTTCCAAGTCTATGAACAGTAAAAAGACCTTGCTCTAGCATTTGATAAATGAGTAGATACTATATCAGAACAAAAGGAAATAACACGCTTCTGAAGACACACTTGGCTTTGCCTTGTCAAATCATTCACATGACCCATTTAAATCTCAAGTACTTGCAGTGGGATTGGCAGGATACTGTACACATCTGAGGCTGAGGTAATACTAAAACTTCACAGATAGACTTTTCAGCCTGAGAGTTTTTACTGCTATGCATGCATGACTTATTTCCTATAGAAATCAGAATTTGTGAATTGTTATTAATAACAGTAAAAATGTGAGCTGAAAATATCATATGACATGTCACCATACATTTTCTCAGGTAAATTTGTACTCAAAAAGATTCTTAGATAAATTATTATCTCTAAAAACTAAATATTGGTGTAACAAGATGATTTATGTTTGATGAGGACTTCACACTTCCTTTCCATAGATTTTTTCTTCAGCAAGTAACATTTTTTTTTGGAAAAGAGGAATAAGAGGAGACTGCCGTTCAGACTAAGTAAGATAATTTCTAACTTGTTGTGACACCAGGTTATTTTCTCCTCACCTTCAAATACTTCACAAGGTGCCAGTATCCTAAGATCAGACCCAGCATGTTACATATATCTAAGAAACTAAACTTCCTCCTAAGAAAGTTCAGTTTAGAATAAATCCCCAAAATAAAAAGAACTTTTTTTGCTGCTTTTACTTCATAATGTTAATTTCTTTTAACACTCAAACTTCCTACAGTCTTTAACATTTGGAAAAGATATGAGGCAAATTTATCTACCACAGAGTCAAAAACAATTTTCTCATGAACTTTATTATGGCTAGGAAAATTAGAAATAAAGGTCGATGAAGAACCCAGTAAGATTTCATATTTTATGTAAAAAAAAGTCCTAGAGTGGTTTGTGGAAACAATAGATGCATAAAGAAAAATCACGTAAAGAAAAATCACATAAAACCTCTGAAAGAAAAATGGTAGTGATTTCTACAGCTAACAGAAAACTTTGTCAAATAAACTAATGATGGCAGTGAGTTACATTTACACATTCCTCATTACTGTATCATTTTGAGTGAAGCACACTACTAATTTATGCAAAATCTTGTAATTTTTTATAATGTAAATATATTGCTTCTAGGCTGATTTATTACTTTTATTTTTTAAATTGTGAGGTCTTTGCAATAGAGGCATTTGTAAAGTCTGTATGTTTTTACACTAGTTTGTAAATGGAGGCCTGACTTATTAAGGCACCTGGGTACTCTAAAATAAATTGATAAATAGATATCAATAAAATATTATTAGAAAGGTTGAGATCTGTTAAGAAACACATACTGAGACTGGCTTTTCCTTTTTTTTTTTTAAGATAGTACATCAGCCTTTTCTTTTTGTAGAGGAGACACCCTCCCCCCCCAAACATTTTTAGACACTTAACATCATATTTTGCAATATTAACTCAACATGAAAGCAAATAATAGTATGTCGCCTAAGACATTCAAGGTATTGGCAGTTACTCCATTAAAATTCATGAGAGTTGCATGGATTTTTTGATAGATTTTGAGAAATGAAAGTGAAAAATCCATATTAAGTATATAGAAACACAATGTGAATTATGAATAGATTTTCAATCTGGAAAAAATAAGAGGCAGGGCAAAAAATGGAATAAGAAAGTGATTTAATTGCACTATAAATGTATATTATGATTGTACTTTCCAGTCTTAAAGTGAGGAAGAGAACAGTCTACCAGAGAACACAGCGTTTTCTGTAATAAATTAAATTTTAAGTCACACTAGGCAAAAAAAGCCTCAAAAGTGCGTCATTTGTAAGGGTTTCTTCTCCTTTAATTACAGATATTTGATGTGACATTAAATGATTAAGAGGACCAGATTGTCAGTTTTCATCAGCAGACACTTAAACAAGATGACAAGAATTAGCTTTTGAAGAAATTGTTGAGAGAAGGGGCATCTTTACAAGAAATCCCTTCTGCAATGTGCAAATTCTTCTCTGAAATCCTCTCCAGGTCAGTTCTGAAGATTAACACTTTAATGAGATGAGAAAAATACAAGAAAAAGGCAAACGGAGGCAGATAAGCACAAAGCAGGCACTGACCCTGGCAGTCCACAATGACTTGAGAGAAAAATCCATGGATCAACATTTCTCATTTCTCTTGTCTTCAGGGAAGGCACATGATCAGGTATTTTCAGAAGTATTTATTTTCAAATCTTGATTTTGATGCCTAATCTGTGACAGAGTCTGGTATCTAAGGAAACTGGAGGTGGATATTATGAAAAAGTATCTAATTTTTTCCTCTATTTCAGTGTTCTGTATAAACAAGGCACCAACAGCCAAGGGGTTGTATCAGGATGAAAGAGTCTAATGCTGATGAAAAACCTTGAATACATGAAGTGCAGTTTAAAAGCTGGAACACTGGCTGGGCTGGGCCCCAGTATCTTTGCTGAGCTGGCTTTACAAAACCAGTTGATGCTGGTTTTACAGCACCTGCATTCAGACAGGGCTTTCTGAGGCACAACAAAGATCTTACAGTGTCATTTCTCTTATGAGGAAAGGTTGAGTGACCTGGGTCTGTTTAGTCTGGAGAACAGAAGTCTGAGAGAGGATCTTATCGATGCTTATAAATATCTAAAGGGCGAGTGTCAAGAGGATGGGGCCAGACTCTTTTCAGTGGTGCCCAGTGACAATGGGAACAAATTTTGAACACAGGAAATTCCATCTCAAAATGAGGACAACCTTTTTTACTTTGAGGGTGACAGAGCACTGGAAAAGGCTGCCCAAAGAGGTTGTGGAGTCTCCTTCTCTGGAGACATTCAAAACACACCTGGATGCGTCCTGTCCAGCCTGCTCTAGGTGAACCTGTCTTGGCAGGGAAGTTGGACTAGATGATCTCTGAAGGTCCCTTCCAACCTACCATTCTGTGATTCTGTGATCTCTCCTTTCACATTGATTATCAAAGTCTGCACACTCTGTAGCTGTTCACTGGATTTCTTGATCTTACAATTTGTTCTTGAAGCCTATTAACGACAAGTTCTTTGGTAGTTCTCCGATTACACCTACTGAAACAGAACAGAACAACCACCTGCAAAATCAATTCAAATATATTTGTTTGCATTAAGAATTTGCACCTATGTGTCAATCCTACAAGATATTGTGTAATCACCCCCATAGATTTTGCTCAAAATAGTGATTCAAGAAATGGTTCTGCATTAAATGCCTTTTTATCTTAATGAATTCCTCCAAAGGTAATTTTAAACTGCAGCCTTCTCAATTAAAGTGTTAAGCAAGAAAAAGTATTCTACTTCAGCATTAAATGTCATACCGAATAACTGCTCTAGTTAAAACTTATCATCCTTTGAAGAAGCTGCAACATTTTTGTTCACCTGCAGTATTTTTGTTCACCTGCAGTGCTTACTCTAGTTGCTTCAGTTTTCAGAATTGAAATGATCATGCTGTCAGCTTTGATCTCTGTGGATGCTTTCCACGTTTTGCTCTTCCCTAGAATAAGAACATAAACTTTAAAGTTAACTTAGATGAATTGCATTTAGTCATAATAACGCCTTGGCAATTTCTCTACCAGCCGAAATAGACAATTTAGGCAGCATGCAATATTTAAATCCTTTATGCTTACTTCACTTTTTTCAAAGCAAGTCTAAGGTCTCTCCCTCATATATTAGAGCAGTCCTTTTAAATAATGCTTCCAAATGAGAAGGCTCTATGGTGGTAATCTCTGCATTATGGAGAGATGTACTTTTAAGTAAAAATAAAAAGGATTATTAGCTGTAAGCTATTGTCTGAGTGACAAAGATGTTTAGACATTCAAGAAAAAATAAAATTCAGGCAGCACTGCTACCTGAATAGTCGAGATTTTTTTTCCCTTAAAATTAATTATCTATATATGTTGCAGTTATGTAATGTGAATTACATGTTCTAGGGTTGAATAGACTCCCCCACTCATAAGGGGGGAAAAAAAGTAAAAAAACCCATCAAACCCTAAACCAGGTATTCCTTGATATTCACCTTATAATTTTCTAGTTTTAGTTTTATCTCCTTCATAGTCCAACCAAAACATATCACCCCTTGTTATTCATATGCTTTAAATTCTGAAACTATACTGCTACTTCTATGGACACCATCAGTCCCCACAAACACAAATGAGATTAACTTCAAAACAGCACTGCCTCAAAAGAAACTGTGACAGGCTGGGAGGTTTGCCCAACATCACCCAGGAAACTTCTTGCAGAACAAGCAAAGAATGCCAAAGCTTTCATCTAACTTCTTGATGTCATTTTGACAATAAAGTGCCCAAAGCTAAAGACAAGGAATACTGGTTTCATTAATGCCACAACTGGAAGACCCCATGCCCTGATGGAGCTCTGTGAAGTATGGACTCTGAATGCCTTCTTCTCCTTTGGCTGTGGTTGGGATGAATTTAATAACACCATGTGTAAGCAGCACTGAGCACAGACTATCAGAGCAGGCAGTAAGAGTGGCAGAAGAAAGAGGAGAAACAACACGGCTTCTAATTTCTGTAGTAGCTCCATCTAACAAAGTGGAGTTTCCTTGCAAAGACTCCCTGCCTGGAAAATGTTCTGCACAGTTTTGAAAAACAGTGTTCAGTGCCTGTGATGAATACTTGTAAACCAGGAGCTTGTCAGAGTCTACGGAAAGAGCGTTGCTGAAGGTGAGCTACTGCAGCTTAATGTTATTGTGTGCATCATTATCACCCACACAAACTTTTTGATGGATGGATGAATAATTCCTGTGTGTGGGAAAGTAACACCAAGTGATGGATTTCACCAGCATAAATATCACCAGCAATTAGTAGGAACAGTTAAAAAAAAAGAAAAAATAAAAAAAAGAGACAGTACAGTCAACATTTCATTTTGGAAATACATTAATTTTTAGATAAGTAATTCTAATTGAGAGTTTTATACACCATGACATAAGAGAGCCTTCAGAATGAGATGATGTTTTTTTTTTCTACCTTTACTATGATTGCAAGAGGGATGCAAAAATGAGGAAACATCTTTCAAATTTGGACAGTGAAGAATATTTTCAGTCTAGTTGTCCATCTGTTTTGCTAATAAGGAATACGAATATTCTTACATAATATGATCTCCACATACTCAGTCCCTCACAAATGATACAATTAAATTCTCCATACCCAGTATTTGGCCAGAAAATATTTAATGTTATTATGGATAAAATCAGTTTTGCTCATAAACAATATAATAGATGTTAGCTATAATACAGGGCAGCCCAATACATGGCAACGACATGCAGAAGGCCCAGAGAGCTCTTATTTCAGAAGAATAGCCACTGATATTCCTGCCTAACAACAAAATTATGCTTATTTTTCTTTAAAAATAGAGTCTTTTTCAAGAGAAATAAGGCATACACTGCTGCTGTTCTCCACTAGCTCAAGTCACTCAAACTTCCATCTTCGTATGTATCACACTTTGTTTAGAAATATCAAATTAATCACAGAATCATCTAGGTTGGAAGGGACCTTTTAAGATCCTGGATGCTCCTGATACATAATTTATTCTCCTTACTCTGCCATATCCTCTCTGAAATATATTGTCAAATGGAAAATAGTGTTTTGTGCTGCTGGGCAAGAGATCAACTTTTGAATGCACCAGGCTCAATTCTTTGCCACTGGCATGGTATGCTGC
>JAOXNG010000012.1:107649384-107662062 GCA_028566535.1 Scolopax minor | reverse complement strand
AGCACGTTGCATGGAAACTTGTCCAGGCGGGTTTTGAATGTCTCCAGAGAAGGAGACTCCACCACCTCTCTGGGCAGCCTCTTCCAGTACTCTACCACTCTCAGAGTAAAGAAGTTCCTCCTCACATTTAGGTGGAACACTTCTTATACTCAAGTTTGTGCCCATTTCCTCTTGGGCACAAGAGGAGTGAGACGTGAGCTGTGCCTGATTGGAGCAAGGAGCCTCAAGCCCAGCAGTATAACTTACATCATCTAAAATGGCAATAAATGCTCAGTTCACTCAACCTAAGCCCAACCTCTATTTGATTTATGCCTGAGACAGAAAAGATTCTCCAGTATTTAAAACAGGAAAAGCTAAAGAATCTGTATCATTTGGGGGTTTTTTGTTTTGTTTGATTCTGCAAAAAAGCAGTGGAATGCTGGTATGCTGCCAGAATCAGGTCAACATTAGAAAATTCTCCTTTTGTGCAAAGAACTGTAAACATGCTGCAGTCTTAATGATTCAGTTTCAACTTTTCTCATTTCCTTCTACAGACTTGTGACCTATACAATCACCTCCTCAACTTCTTATTATTTTACAAGCAAATTACAATTAATAAAGTAAAATCTGGGAAATTAACACAAAAAGCAAACTTATCTTTATATGATTTCATAGAAAAGATGGTGCACTGTACCACACATTACATTTTTCAGGTTTATCTATTTTCTATGAAACCAATTTTAAACTCTATGAAAGAAAAACATCAAGTAAATGAGGCATAAACTGATAACATCCCTTTTGCACATGCACCTCTTCTAAATTCCCTTAAACATATTGTGCTCTATACCACATGGGACAACCAATTCTTTAACTTTCACCCCTCCTTCAGTATGTTTCAGTTCATCTAGAAAAGTTCATTTTCTGCTGCAAAGTCTAGGAGATTCCTTCAATCTCTGATCATAAGGAACTTAAAAAAACATGTTCCAACATTAAAAAAAATCAGTTGATTGCAATCATAGGACTAAAAAGAACAAAATTCCATCTTGTCATGGTTGCAAAACACTAAAAAGTGCAGCCAGTGCAATTTGGTATCTATATACGTGCATGCACGTACATGTGACCCTGTCGGTTTCAGCACTCTGTTTGCATCAGACTAAATATTTACAGTGGAGCTCAAATCCAAATCTGCCTCTTTGACACTGAAAGATACTTGGAGTGGAAATCAAAGACTGCACTGCTTTAGAAAGCAGAGGTACTCTGTAATGTGTCAAGCACACAGGCTCTGCTTTTCTGGGCAAAGGCCTGAAATCATCCTTCTGTTGACGGATGTGCTCAGGGAGAAAGAAGGGTTGTTTATCTTAGTGTCTTTATGTATTTTCTGCAGCCTATTCACACTAAATGCAACAAAGCATCTCGAAAACATGCTACTGACGTAATTCTGTGCTGTGGCTGAATAACATTAAACAAAATTTACCTAGCCTTTGAAGTGCAACCTTTTTATTCTCTATTCTAAATAATAAAATAAGTAAAAATTGAGGCTTTCATGTTAGCTGTCCTATCCTTATCTCCCTTTTCTCCAGCAAACACAAAGCAAACACAATGAAAGCTGGACTAGCAAGCAGACAGTAACATAATCATACAGAACTGTGCATCTGTTGCAAAATTTGGTGGCATAACAGAGAAAGAGATCAGAACTTCACAAAACTGTTTGTATAAGTTTTACCTACACCTGCCTTTTATTTTTTCCTGAAGACCATGGGCCAAATTTTGTAGCTGTTTATAGCCAGTCTACAGCACGCCGGAACATAGAGTCCTGCTTCTCAATGCAATTAATTGTCTCACACCAGATGTCCATGACTGAACACTGGAAGCATATTCACTTTTCCCAAATTTTTTCAGCTTTTATCTGTATTGACATAAATACGTTGCCATGTCATATTTAAACACAGTGATGTATTCCTCAAAAACATGTTGAATGTTCCTGGTTAATATCTCCATAATGCAATACAAAACAGATCTGTAATAGTTCTGTGACAGATCAACACAAATGACTCATTTTTTTATTAATATATGCATTTTAAAAAGTGCCTAAACACCTGCTGGCTTCCAGACTGAGCTATTTTTGTCAGGTGTTTTAAAATAAATTGTCAATGTACTTTCAAACAGAAAGATGATAGTTCCTATGATGATTTCCAGAGCACTGACTCTCCATATTCAGTTCTCTGTTGCACAGGGAGCTGAGGAATAAGTGTGAACCACAGAGTTGATCATGTCACAGGAGTAGCAGAAGGGTGCTGTGACTCTTTCCATCCATGCTTTGCAAAAGACCTTGAGAACCCAGCATGAGGCAGAGGCAGGCCAAGGGCAGGCAAGATGGGGATGTGCTGTACAACAGCAGCTCCTTTTTGGCTGCTGTGCAGCTATGCTCTGCCAAGTCAGGCAGCTTCGGGGGACGGAGTCATAAAATAATCTAGGCTGGCAGGGACCTCTGAAAGTCAT
The DNA here is from genome assembly GCA_028566535.1 of Scolopax minor. Lineage (NCBI taxonomy): Eukaryota > Metazoa > Chordata > Aves > Charadriiformes > Scolopacidae > Scolopax > Scolopax minor. The sequence continues at coordinate 107,659,584 of JAOXNG010000012.1, read as the reverse complement.
CTGGTCGAACTCTTTAGTCAAAGCAAGGCCAACTTCAAAATTAAAGCTAACTTCAAAGCAAGATCAGGTTGCTCAGGGCCATGTCCAGTCAAGTTCCAGAATCTGCAAGCATGGAGATGCCACAGCCTCTCTCAGAGATCTGCTCCAGTGCTTGATTACCCTCCCAGTAAATTATTTTCTTTAATATCAAACTGGAATTTGTTTGTCAATGGGTAGAATTAGAGACAGCAACATATTTCCACTCTCTCCTGAGCAGCACTGAGCAAACACAGGTCTCAGCCTCCTCATATTGCAACCCCCTAGTCATCGTGATGATCCTCTTCACTTTATGGTGCCAATTTGATTCCTCTTTTCTTTTGCAGCTTCCTGTCTGCAGTGCTGAAGGGCTCTTGTGAAAGGTGTGAGAATTATTGTGTAATTTGAGCCCCGCCTCCCTTCCTTGTATTTTTCTTGTGTGAATACAAGCGAGTCACCTCCTTGGGTTTGGTTCTAGTAGGGAAAGTTGAGCTCTATGACATGAATTAAACCTACCTAAATGTAGCTACCTAGTATGCAAACCCAATGCTTGTCTATATTAATTACACTAGAAACAGAGGGCAGTTGGGCTTCTGAAATTCACCACTTTGGTTAATTGCCAAGGGTAATTAGAAAGATAGATTAAGGCCTAATGTAATACAAAAGGGAATGATAGGAGAATGAGATAAATCTTGCTAACTGTGGTGTAACAAATGTCTATTTTATCACTGGAGTCAACTTTGAACTTGATCACTTTTTGCGTGTGCTTTTTTAACAGAAAAGAATGGCAAAAGCACAGTTATTGAAGTATGTCAGACACAAAAATCAAGACTTGGGGCAAAAAAATTATGAAGTCCTTAGAGAAACTCAAACCATATTTCTTATATCTGTCTTCTAATTCTCCACATCATTTCAGGTATAAGTATATCAATAATCAATTTGCAACTCCTTGCAAATGAGTTTAATATGCCCCCAGGGGCATGAGCTCTTACTAGGGAATCAGGATCCTATTGTGCTGGGCCATGAACCCAACAAGTGCTAAGGGATGTTGCTGCACTGAAGGGCTAATGAAGCTCCTTGAACAGTGAACTGGAACACAAATTCACTAAAACCTCATCACATAGAGATGCCAAGTATCCCTTGGATGGAAATGGCACTTAAAACCTGCTGAGCTGTGCTGGATTCAAACTGGACCTGTAAGGGAATGGCTTTATGGATGACTAGAAATAACTTGAGACATCCCATATCCTTAAAGAACTTAGGCTACATCTTTCAGAATGAGCTAAGAGACAAGCTTATTAACTGAAATTTTAACATTTTTGTTGCTTACATCAGCAGATGTCCTGCTTATAAGAAATGGGCAAAATATTCCATAACAGTCTCTGAATGTACACACTTAGATGAATACAAAACTGTTTTCAGAGGAATAGATTTTTTTCACTGAAAACATAAAAATGAACATTATCACACCATTCAAATTCACTTCAAAGTGCAAATGTTTTGCAATATAAAAATTATTTTCCATAATTCCGTTGAAAGATTGGCAAAGCAGATGAGTCTTCATGCCAATGTAATAGAAATCTGAAGTCTGTTCCCAGGTCTACTTAAAGTGACCTTGAAGAAGCTGTCCAATATTTTATTTGTGAAAATGAACCACTAAAAGATATTCTAAAAGTTAGAAATATGAACCATGTGTAATGTGAAGGAAATAGAAATATTAACAGCAATTAGAGAGCTGGAACTGAAATTTATGGTTTCTGGGCTTGCCATCAAATGTATCTTTGTACATAATAACAGGGATATTAACAGGGACTGTCTGTGTCTCTTCCACACTTGTTCTGGTTCAGATAAAATCATGTGTTCTTGCTGCTGTGTTTGTCTTTATACTGTATATGAAATAAATGAGACCAACTGAGAATATTAAATGATAGAAATCTGCAGGTCCAAGCCAGAATCAGTGGCACAGAGATTACTTCTTCTTCTCCATAAAGCAGGATGCTTTGCCTTCCCCTTTTGCCACTATGAAATGGTTTCAAGAAGGGACATTCAGAATACATCTCTTCAGTTTAAAAGTAAATCAGATTATAATTTCACTGAAGATATTTTTCTAATTTTTTAAATAATCAAAAACACTTAAAGAAAAATATAATATCTTTCCCATAGCAATACAGACTTCTCCCTTCTCCTAGAAGGCTCTCACCAGAAAAAAGCTAAATAACAGGCTTGCATTGCCTAAATGAACCATAATTTGTGTTGCAAAACTGAAGCATTAATGTTAATAACTGGAAATAAAATAAATCCCACTTGAGTCTTAGGAAATAGAGTGAGGTCACAATACTCATTCTTTTTTTTTTTAATTGCAAAAAGAAAACATGAGCTACTGTGACATGGGCCATGACAAAGATATTTTTACTTTGAGGGTAAAGCTAGACCTGAAAATACTAGTGTAGACTTCTCATAGTATTAGAATAAAGACAGATAAGAAGTGTTTAGATTTTGTTTCCACTAGAATATGGAAACATGACACTTGTCAAGGCATCTGCAGTTTCTTCAGACATCTAAACTATATAATTTATATCAGCATAATATTTCCATATATGATGTGCCTTTAAGTCTTATGACACTGAAATGGTCTCAAATTTTTATATGAAAGTAATTTTTAATAATGATTTTTATGTCAGTATCATGCTGATTCTATAATCAGCAATAAACGTGTTTAAGTGCATGTCCTACCTCCCCACTACATCCCGAGAGGGATGTTCAGTTAAAAGGAACTACAAGCATTGACAGAATTAAATTGGACTTTGAGCTGTCATTTTCTGAGGCTAATTTAAAAAAAGCTAATACACATCAAAGTGATCAATCATGTCAGCTCTTGAATGGAATTCTCTGGTCCTCCTTTTTCTGTCAACTTTGTGTGCCTTAAGAGTGGCATCAGATATGATGGTGGCCTATTCTCTCACTTGCAGGCTGTTAAGTCAGAAGCAGCCTGCAGAACTGACAGGAGCAACTTTGATATAGAGTAAACAGAATAACCTGAATGCAATGTTTGTAAAATCCCCCAACAGTGTAATTATTAGGTTGCTTATCTTGCCAGAGAAGTAGGGAGACTATAACACTAATGTCTTCAAAGAGACTGGGGAAACTGAAAAAAAAGGACCACTCTTTGTAATTTTAAGAGACAGCAGCTGTGTTTTCAGACCTTTCTCCTAATTTTAAGTCGTGACTCCAATTTTTTTCATCAATACCTATTTTCTTCCTGTGATATAAAAAGTTCATGCTATTGTTTGATGATATACCAAGCCCCTCATTTCTGCATGCAGAAACATACTATATATGCACCTCTCTATCTATAAAAATATTGTATCTGCTGTCTATGTAGATGTCACCTGGAGTGAAGAAACTTATCCCCAAGCAACTTCTAAATGTTAAACTTTTTTCATTCTTTTCAGTACTGAATTACTCCCCTGCCCATCCCCTAATACCCTGTTTCAATGTTTTCTGCTGAACAAATTGGGGAAATATTGGTATGTCTGGATTTCTGCTATGACCCAGTTTTTAGAGAACATGGATTTATAAAAATTCAAGTGAATTCATTAAGATTTTTTTTTTTTTAGTTTAGAAGTAAAATATATGTAGTCTAGCACTTTTATGATGGATTTTTTCCTGAAGAGCTTTACAAAAATCTCTATAAAGAGGAAGTAATTATTTTACCTTTTTAAGAGAAACATCATCCTGCATTTACTTCTGTTGCATTTGTCAGCCCTTTCATGAATCAAAAAATTAACTCCAAGACATCTTTGGATGAACTATAAACTAACTGTACTACAGGATCATGTTTCATTTATTAGACATACATAGTTTTTTCAAGCAGTACCACCTCAGCACACCCAGTAAAAATGCCAGTTTGCATTAGCTGTACTGTTATATTTTATGTATGTGACAAAGAATGTGAGAAACTCACTCTTTGCATTAAAAATAAAGTAAGTTTCTAATCCTCAGCTGTGTGAAAACAAGATCCAAGGGAGCTCTAAAAACTTAGGAACCAGCAGATGAATAAAAAGAAACTTAAATCAAGGATTTCTGGAGCTTGAATGACACTTTTGAACATCTGGAGTTGACATTGCTAACTTTATTACACATTTAAACTATGATAGGTCCACTGTGACTACTGTGTATTGTATTTAAAGCTTACTTAGTTGCCTGGAAAATTCTTGGTTTATGCCTAGGAATTATCAGAGATTATAAGTATTTCCATTTTGAGTGGGCAAAACTAAGTTGCAAGGTGTATTTTACTTCCTCAGATTTTTTTGATAGTAGAAGAACTGATGGTTTTTCCTCCTCAAATGATTCTCAAAAACTTCTACCTTTATTATTTTTTTTTTATGTTTCTGCTATTTTAAACACTGCATATTCAGAATGCACAACAGTGCAATTGTTGCAAGCAACGAGTAAGTAGTTGTAGTGGTATGGATTTTTTTTTTTAATAACACTACTTTGCCATATTATGCAGTCATGATTGTCAAGATGCAACAGAAATTAAGGAGCAAATCTAGCAATGAGTTCAGGGGATTGGAGACTTCCTGATAACACCATTTACTCCTGTATCGCTCTCTGTGACTTGCCTTCAAGCAACCCATGCAGGCTTGAGGAGAAGCTACAGGGTTCAAAATGGTGCATGGGAAATTAATTTTGATCTTGTACTCAGATTCTTGAGTTTTCTGAAAGGGTACAAACCCATGTGGATATACGCCCTTGTCCTTTTTTGCTTTCTTACAGGAGATCCAGAATGTCAGCTACCATGAAACAGTAAGGCATCATTCAAAGTCACAACAGAAAACGATACGGAGACTCCCAAGTAGTGTCCTTTGGTCCCCCCAAATGATAACCAAAACATCAGATTATTTTTGTCTTTTGTAAAATGAGCACACACCCCCCACCTCCAACAATAAATAGCATCATGGAAGCATCTGTAAGGTCTTCACAGACTGAAAAGATTGAAAGTTATTAATTTTTACAGATTGGGGTGAGATACTTACATAGCAGTAAAGACTTTTTTATATTACAAGTTCAAATTAAATTTTCTATAAAATAGTATGGGCACTAAAAGCCAGTTACACTAAGTATTACAATTTCTTAATGCATGGTGTTCAGAGATGCTTATAACAATTAGTTCTACTGCTATAAATACACACAGACTATAAAACTGAAATATTTCACATTCAAATGTGCACAGAAATTTTATCTTAATTAGAACACAATTACTCTTACTGGAAGCAGTTTCACTACTGTTAGCACTCAGTACGTCTTACCTCTTTCTTCCTGGGGAGAAAACCAATGGCTGGAGAATGCCATATCTGGTGTAGCATCTTTCTATAGCTATCACAGAGATTTCTAATATTAGGCGCATTTATTTCCTAACTTTGTGGGAAGAAAGTGAACACAATTTATTTATAAGAACCCTGTTGTGCCAGCATTACTTGTCTTCTAATATTTTCTAAGTCTTTCCCAGGTATAAATGAAATGCCAAATCTAAATTAACAGTAGAAACATGACCTGCCTGCCTCTTTTGCTGCAAACTGACAGCTCAGAAGCATATGTCAAACGTGAATAACCCTCACAGCTAACTAGAGACTCAGGATTGGCATATTGCTGAACAGCAAAACTTACTAATAAAACATCACCAGAAAGAATAAACAATTGCATAAACTCTATTTTCATTTCTGAATTAGTTTTTTCATATTTTTACAGTCTTAATTCTTAAAAATTAAATTTACAGGACTTTACAAAGCCTTCTCACTTAGCAAAATTATGGCTTTCAAATAAACCTTTTCCCCAGAGAACTACTTTTCTCACAGCCAGTTCTTACATGCTATCATGTGAATTCTGCTTTGCCCCCTCCGTCCTCCTAATCATAGGGAAAAAACACAACCTGGGATAAAATGCAGATGGTTATTTTATCAACCCTCCTATCCAAACTGAATATACCTATATACTTTTTTGAATCTTTCCTGTTAGCTTTTGTCATATCCTTTACATAAATTCCCTTCCTCTTCGTAGTAGCCTCCTGGTTGAGTAAAGGTTATTGTATCTCCTCTTCATTTTCTTTTTTTTTTTTTTAAGGAGTCATTGTAATGAAGGTTTTCCTCTCAGTAATCAGTTTCCTTGACTTCTATAATTTCAATTGCTCTCTCATGAACTTTATCTTACAGTAATAATTTTTCCTGAAGCACAGGATCTAGAGGCAGAAACAGTACTTCAGCTGAAATTCCCCAACTCTACCTGTTTTCCTCCTGTTAAAAGTTCTATGAAAAATCCTTCCAAACCAGCAAATAAATCAAAACAATTCATATAAAAATAGGTAATACAAGCAGAAGAAAAACATGGTGAACCCGTGTGTTTTTATTTACCAAACTTTGCTTATCTTCAGATCACCAAAAAGAGGTTTCTAGTTCACATGGACTAAAAAAGACCTGAGAATCTTAGAAGGCCTGAAAAAGCTTTACATTTCATGTCAGATAAAAGTAGAGATGAAAAACTCTTATTCCTTTTTATGCAAATGGTGAAACCATATTCTCCATGGGGCCCAAAAAGAACAGGAAGAAGGAATGTGTTTTGGAAAATCATGACGTCAAATCAATAGGAAAATACAGGTCAATCAAAAACATTAAATACTGGCAAGAAAATAAAATGTACTATTTTATCATGTTGATTTTCATTACCTCACCTTTCAATATCAACTAGTCAGTCATGGCTAAATGTAGTTTATGCAATTGCATTGAAATACCTTTTTGCTCTTAAGTGTGAGGGACCCATCCAAGGTCTTTCTCTTTTGGCAAGTGAACACTTGCTTAGCACCTCAGAATTCAGTACTTTCCTAGTTCAGTGGCCAGCCTCTCTTTTTCCTCCATCATTTTACCTTACCTCTCTACCTTTCAAAACAAGACTTCTGCCTATACATACCACTGCACTTTTCTGCTGATCCACTTTATCAACATCATCCTTGTATCACACAGGCAAGTTAACACCATTATTTATTCTCATCCAAAAAGAATCTATTTTGCCAAAGATCTTATAGCACATTGGTGTTGGTTCCTGAACTGAAGTTGAGGGCAAGAAACAGGAATAGAAAGGATGGATGGAAACATTCCTAATTCACGGCATGGGGGAATTCCAACCTGTGCCTTCTCCCACAGTACTTTTAAGGCTGCTCTAGGAGCTGCAAGAGCCTGGTGGCAGCAGAAGTAGTATGCTGGCATATGGTTACAATGTACAGGAGTGTCATGGTTTCAGTTGGAATAGAGTTAATTTCTTTACTAGCAGCTAGTTTTGTGGTATGTTTTGGATCTGGGATGAGAAATACTTTTGGTAGTGCACTGGTGTTTTCAGTTGTTGCTAGGCAGTCAAAGCCTTTTCTGCTCCTTTCCCCATCCCACCAGTGAGTAGGCTGGGGTGCACAGGAAATTGGGAGGGGAACACATCTGACCAAAGGGATATTCCATACCATATGATATCATGCTCAGCATAGATAGCTGGGGGAAAAAGGAGGAAGGGGAAGATGTTTGGAGTGATAGCCTTTGTCTTCCCAAGTAACTGTTATGTGTGATGGAGCCCTGCTTTCCTGGAGATCACTGAACACTTGCCTGTCAATGGGAAGTGGTGAATGAATTCCTTGTTTTGCTTTGCTTGCATGCACAGCTTTTGCTTTACTGATTAAACTATCTTTATCTCAACCCACAAGTTTTCCTCACTTTCACTTTTCTGATTCTATCCCCCATCGCAGCTTGGGGGAGGAGTGAGAGAGTGGCTGCATGGTTCTAGCTGCTGTCTGGGGTTAAACCATGACAAGGAGTCAACACTATTTCTAGGTGAAGTGAAGGATTCAGTATTAAACCAACTGCATTCCACCTCAGCAATTAATATAGATGACAGCTATGTAGGAAGTAGCCGTTTTCTGAGCAGCTAATTAGAACACTCCTCAGAATAAACAAGAATAACATCTAGTCATTATTGTAATTATTCATTTCTGTGACAGTCACTTTGCCTTCTCAGGGTACATTAATGTACTTTAGAGATGGTAAGCACAGCTGAACAAACATTATGTTGCACCTGAAATTACTGAAGCACAATAAATGAAGACACTATATTGATGGTTCTGGGATAGCAATATGAAGTCATTACTAAGAGGCAACAAACTAGATGCTGTCATATGTCAAAGTCTAAGTCACACTTTGGCAAGACATGCATACCGTATATACAAGCTGCAGTTATATGCCTATATAATAAGTATAACAGCCATACAGATTCAAACATCTGGTCCATTTGCAAATAGGTGAATTCCCAACAACTGATTACATATATATTCTAGCCAGAAGAGAGGTATACATGCTTGAACTGTTTCAAGTATTCACATATGCATTTAATATTTCTGATATGTGTAAGGTTTACCAGCAAATATATATATGAAACTTATCTCTGTGAGATAAGTTAGAGTTCTAGAATTCAGCAAATTTGCCCATTCACCCATACTCCCCAAACAGCTTTCGAGTATCTGAATGACCAGGTATTTTTACCACAGACATCTATTGTTCTATGAAAAGCTGATCTCTCTCTAACTCCCCACAGTATCACTCATGAAGAGAATTCCACCAATAAGCTTTCTATCAAAAATTTTCTTTTTGTGTATGTAAGGCCAACATTATAAATTAAACATTTCTTAGCATTGCAATATTGAGGATTTTAAAGCCACTCCCTTTAAAAATATAACTTTACACTGCACTACCTGTAAAAACTGGCTGTTGATAAATGTTAACTTCAAATCTCAATTACTCTAGTGTTGGAACAAAGCAATATAGGCAAAAATGCACCTGCATTCCAGGATGCAGGTGATATGTGATGTGATTCCACAAAATCATTACATAATAAGGAAGAAAAACCGCAGAAACATTTTTATGATAAAGAAAGTGTCATAATAGACATTTCTCACAAGTCTTTTATCATTTCTCCTTTGACAATGTCACTGCCAGGCAATTGCGTAACATCAGCAGACCCATATAAAACAAACATATCTTGTCAACAAATGACAGCCACCCACCAGCAAACACCGTTATAGATCAGAAATAATACAAGAGTAGGATGAATCCCCGTGGCATTCCCAAATTAAAATCACAAAATATTGGCTGGGAGCAATTTGGAACAACCACTTGGCCTCATTACATTAAGATTTCAAATCCTGATCATAATTGGTCTGAATCAGTGCAATATATGTTTTTCAGGTATAGCCATATTCCATAAATAAACTTGAAAAGAGATATAGTAATTCTTAATGGGAGATTTTGTGGCATTTGAAAATTATGGCCGTAAATCAGTAAACTAATTTGAAATCATCCTTCTCCCTATTAAAAATCCTCTAGATATTTAATATATTCTAATTTTCATATAAGAAAACAATTCACTGTCTAATACATCATGTTAGAGTATACGTTTTTACATCAGAGAAAAGATATTAGATTATGAAATCAATGTGACTTCAGTCTCAAAATTTCTTAGATTGATCTAGAAAGGTCTCCTGTAACTTAATTAACTGAAACCTCTAAACACATTTCTACAGAAACCAGTACATGTGATATGATCCAAGTAATAATGAAAAGGAAAGGAGGAGTGCTATGGTCCTCAAATCAGGACAAAGAGGAAGGAAATTATGTTTTCCACTTAAAACAACTAGACACCATTTGTTGATCTTTAATGATACAACCGAAAAGTAAAGGACCATCTTTACCCCAAGAACTTAAGTCCTAATTTGGCCTGTCTTGAACGCTCCATTAGCCTCTTAGGTCCCATGCAGGAGGTGGACCCAATATCTCTTTACCTGCACAAGATGTTGGCTGAAAAGCATGACAATATTTGACAACTTTACATCTTTTTTGAAGAAGGCATAGATTTGCCTTTACCAATACCAAGCCCCAGTGGCAGTCCTTTGAGATGTTGTAAAAAAGAGCCCTGGGCATCTTTTTACTCTTGAATGGAGATGAAGGCCACACCATTAAGCCCCCTAGAGACCATGAAGCACATTTTAACAACCATGCCAGCTATAGAATCATAGAGTCATAGAATCGTTTGAGTTGGAAGGGACCTTAAAGATCATCGAATTCCAACCCCCTGCCATGGGCAGGGACGTCTCCCACT
>JAOXNG010000012.1:107628172-107638287 GCA_028566535.1 Scolopax minor | reverse complement strand
ATTAATACAACACTGCCAAGTCCACCACTAAACCATGTCCTAAGCAGCACACCTACATATGTCTGAAATACCTCCAGGGATAGTGACTCAACGCAGTCCCTGGGCAGCCTGTTCCAGTGCTTGACAACCTATTCAGTGAAGAAATGTTTCCTAATCTAATCCTCCCCTGGAGCAACTGCAGATAATTTCTTCTTGTCCTATCACTTGAGAGAAGAGGCCAACCCCCACTTTGCCACAACTTCCTTTCAGTTAGTTGTAGAGGGCACTCCTCACAATGCTCGTGCACCAGACTCTTCATCAGCTTTGCTGCCCTTCTCTGAACAGACTCCAGCACCTCAATGTCTTTCTTATGTAGGATGTAATTCTTCTCAATAGCTGGGCACACAGCTGACAATCCGCAATGTTCAAATTTAAGGTCCTGACTATAAATATAACTATTAAAAAAAATAATCTATGGATTCATATTGCAGTAATCATCTCAGTCATTTTCAAAGAGAAAAGATGCAAATACTCTATTTGCAGTATTCTTCAATCGTTTGGCTGCATGTTTAATATTTAAACCAAAGTTCTTTTAATGTAGTTCTGTGAGAATTTTTTTTCTGGGGCAGACTCCTTGAAATTCACAGGTTTCCAGATCAAGCCTGAAAGTTAATGCACATGACATATACACATACACTAATTTTATATGTCTCTCACAAGAGAAAAAATAGGTTTAATTATGGTAAATTCTATGAACTATTTCTTTCATTTTCTTCCCTACCTTTCTAGTTCCCAGAGAGAAACAAACCGAATATTTGCACTGTGGGATTCAAGTATCCCACCGTCACAAGGATCCTTTTAAAGAAATAATGTCAAAATATTAAGATTTCTAAGATGCCCAGGATTTCTTACATATTTAGTGCCTCTGTTCCTTCTTTCTGACACACACTTATCTTTCTTCTGAATAATATCAAAGATGCACTAAATTTATCTTGGCCTTCACTTACTCTCTGATTTTAAGCCATCCAAGTATAGGAAAAAAAAAAGTACTGACATGGAATGACATTCATGCCTTAGCAGAATGTTAGCACAGGGCTTTTATAATGCCTAAGAAAAAGGGATTGCTACTTGAGAACAAATTTGCTTCATTCAGTGGCAATGAAAGTACTAAACCTTAGAGACTGACTATTTTAATAAACGCTCTGACAAGGGCTTGTGTCAATCAATGTTCAGACCTCATTGCATTTGCTGTAATCCTCCCATTCTCCTTTTACATGAGGATCTGGAGTTGTATTCTCATTATTCCAGATATCAGGACTGTATAACCTATGATTTTCTTTAGGAAATCCTCTCCCAATCTGTTCTCAGTTTGCAAAGATGAGTTACCAAGGAACAAGTACTCTATTTAATAATTACCACCTAAGTTGTATTAACATGAACACTTAAACAGACCTTACTTATTTCGTACATTCTTAATGACTCCAAATTATTTGCTCAGTATGTAAGTTAGTATGATCTACCTATCAAACCTGTTAAACAAGGCACTTCTGATAAAAATAGAAGCTGAGTGCCTACTGAGGACAAAACATTGTAAAACATTTTGTAAATGAGGCAAGAATTTTTTTTTTTTTTTTTTTTTTTTTTTTTTTTTTTTTTTTTTTTTTTTAGCTTTTCTACCTCTCCAGAGCTTTCCTAGCTTTCAGTCTGCAGCAGCATGGTATCACTCCACCAACTCAATTTTCACTGACTGTGTGTTCCAGATTTGTTTTCCTATGCATAGTAATTTAAAGTTGCAGAGTAACATTATTAATTAATAATTACCCATCTTAGAAGTTATTATCTAATACATTCATAATTGATTAATCACAAGTTTGATTGTGAAATGGAAACAAAGTAGCTGTGCCTTGAAAAAGCTCTCCATATAAAACAAGACAGTTTTTGCTCATATAAACTTTCTTACTTATTAGCTTGCATGACACACACACAAACATTCTTGCTCTGCATGATTCAGTGCCTCTGAATTTTAATAGTCCCTTTAGGTAGAATCACTGTAGAGAAACCGATTTAAGAAGCAGAGCAAAAGTCAGTGAACAGTGGTAGAACTCGAGGAATCACAGCTGATACTTCAACTGTAGGATTTCCTCAGAAATCTGCAATGTATTAAATGGCATGCATTCAATCAAGAATGTATTCTTGATAAAAATTCAACAAAGCATCTCCCAAATATGAAAAGTTAATATAAAATAACCTCTAAAGTATACCTTCTTCTTTTGAAGAATACCAACAGAACAACAATAGCGATGTATGTTCTAACAACAATAAATTTACATTTATAGTTGTTAGAAGGTTTTACTGTGCAAATAAATGTTATCAAGCTGTCCAATTAATTCCTTAAAGTCCATCAAAGAGGATCATTAATTACAGTTAAAAGTAGATACTTATCTTCACTGGAACTGGAGCAGCCAAATAATAAAGGTGATATATTTAATCACTAATCTGACAGAAAATCAAAAAGGCTCTGTGTGACTCTCACTCCTCACTGTAGTTATCCAGTAATTATTGTCCCTTTTTTTAAATTAAAAAACCCATATTCTATAAGTATGCATTTAACTTAGAACTTGTGAAAAGGCTAAATATAGCAGCAGGAATGTTGCTTGGCTGCATGTTGCAAAAGTGTGACATTTGGTATCCAAACTGTGATGATATGAAAAAGAGGAAGGAGAAAATGGTTTAGAATGGATAAGGTACTGCAACCTAAATAGGACACTATATGTTAACATACCTGTATATGTTACAGGTATAAATTATATAATATCTGTAAATTCCTTGCCTTTCTGCCAGTTAGGAATTTTAAAAAAGCAACAATCTATCTGTGCTTGAGTTCTTGCACAGATGACTATTTTGGGATAGCTGCTCAAAAATTATAGCACTTACAGTAGTTATTAAGTGTGGACACAAACTGCTGAGATATCCTGGTTTTAGGCCCAAATTATAAGCTGTGCTATATTGAGTGACGACACATGACAGCTTTAGTATGTTATTACATAGGTTTTGCTCTATAAGGGAAACAGAAAAATCAACACTAGGAAATATCCCAGTATAAAAATATTAATAATAAAATTCTAACTCCATTGAAGATATTTTCCAAAACAGAGGTAAATTTCTCCATGATAATGGTAGAAGACCTTGTATGAACATTCGCATGCCCCAGTTTTTCTAGTGTGAAAGTCTAGAAAAAAAAGGAATCTGCTAAGCACAAGCAGAGTCCCACCACAGCCTCCTCCCCAGCACCCTGCCCATCCCAAGCTCTATGAAGCATTTACATCCCACTTTGGCTATAATTTGAATAATACATTTTGTCAAGTTATGTAATTTTCAGAACAAATCATGCATCATGTATTTGGTAGTAATATTTCCTACTTGAAATTAAAGTGGTCTGCAAACTCCCACTTAGTTACACAAACACTATTAAAAATGCACATAACAGATTTTCAGTAATGTAAAAGATGAAATTATGAATTTAAAAGAGGGGTGATTACAGACAAACAGAAGAGCATACCCTGCCTTGTAGGTTCTTAGTTCTGTTATTATTCTGGGTTAATAAACAGCTCATTGTTCTTCTGAAAACTCCTGGACTTGCGCTTCTGTTCTGTAAGTTGTCTTTTATGAAGAAGGATATTTTAAAAATACCTGGAAGTCTTTCCCTCCTCCTGAAGTTCAGCTATTCCTGTTATAACCAGACTTTTTCTTACTAAACAGGAAACTTAAATTTCCATTTAAAATCTGTTCTCTTGCATAAAAAGGCAACCCCAAATTCTGTTACCTAACAGGCTAAAGCAATGGCAAGTGCTCTGGTCTTCTGCAAACCCATTTCTCCTGTCCCTATAATCCAGGACAGGTGACTTTCTTGCTGTTAGGTCTGGCTACAGGAAAAAATTCATAATCTAGACAATCCCTTTACAGGGGAAGGATCATCCCTACTGGGATGAAGTGAAAATCAAGTAGACAAAAAGCTTTTGCCAGTACACAAAAGCACTTTGAAGAGGCTCTCCTGTGAACAGAAAGGGCTGGGGTGACTGGTAGTACTTAGTCCATACTCTTTAGCTCCCAAAAAAAAGCAGGACAGAGGAAGAAAGAAGAAGAAATGCAGAGCACATAATTATTTTAGAGACTTTCAGGCCAACGTATATAAAGTATCTACCAAAAATTTTCTTGTTGTCAAAAGCAGAAGAGAAATACATGGGGAAGATACCTCATTGGAAAAGAACCTCACTGTTTAAACAACATGAAGGAGAAAGAAGATACTTGAAGAATACTAGATGTTGGCATTTAATGTTAAAAAACAGGTTTCACAAATGTACATCAGATACTACAGCACAAGCCTTCTAGTACTTCACATGGACTAAAAAAAGTTTTGAGAAATATGACTGACTTGAAAAAAATTAATACATTCTTAATAAAATTTCTATTCTGAAGACCATCCAGGGTATAGACAGACCTGTGATATCTATATTTTAACTTCTGTTTTGAGAGCAATCACTTTCAGTTACTTTCTTGTGCTGTTGTTGTGCTCTTTATTCATTCAAGTATACATGAAAGACAAAGCCACACAGAACCAGAAATAAATTTTGGGCTTAACCAAATAGTCTCCTTTCAGCTGCTCTGAAAAAAAAAAAAAGTGAAAAAAGTAAAAAAAAGTCTATTATTATATAACAGTGATTTAAAAGGCTTCCAGTGGGGATTTTCCTTTTTAAAAATCAGTCACTTAGTCTCAGCTTTTTGCCAGTGGTTCCTCTAAAGCTGTAGAGAGAGGGGCAGCAGGGGAGAGGGCAATCTGTTGTCATCATTTAGGGATTTGGTCAAAAACATTCTTTGTTGGTGCTATTTCCACTGTCTACAGTCCCTAGACAATCATCTTAGACTAAACCACTAACTATGGACTGCTCAGCTCGGGTGAGATATACTCATCCAGAGCACCCTGACTAATGCCACTTCTGGGAAGCATTTGAGAATGAAAATTGAGAATGAAAAGTAAAATATGAAGCTTACTAAAGAGCATCCATAAACAGCAAAATTGTGACTTATATTAAATGGTCACTTCAGAATTGGTGCAATAGATAGTACAATCATGATTAAACAAAAAAAGTAATTAATTTATAGAAAAAAGCTAAATATTATATGAATTGAAGAAAAATGTTGATTTATAGATGTGATTATTATATTCCCAATAACTACAATCTCTGGGTAGCTGTACATAATTCAAATTGCAAAATAAATAACACTATACTATGCTAAGCAATAACATTCATCAGTTATATTGATGATTTTTCTAATCCAATTTAATACTCATTCATCCTTAGATAAATAGATGATCCTTGACTGGGCAAAGCAAAATAGTTTCTGAGCTAACAGCCTTCCCAGTGAGTATGTACCTCTCCCAGCCTTTACATTTTACCCCCAAGCAGACGTTCAGCTACCAAAGCTAAAAACAAAAATTACAACATTAGTATTGACACAAGCTATTTGTAGGTTAAGTGATGACGGCAGGTGAGAATTAATGGTGCTCAGTAATAGATTTATTTCGCAGAGAATCCCACGCACTCTAGAACAAGCTCTCTTTGTCTTTATCAAATAAAAGACTTCCTCAACCATGAGCCCCCAGTAACAGCATAGGAGACAAGCGTGCCAACAGAAATCAGCACCAGCAGAAACACTGTGTTAGCTGGGTCTTGTCGAACACCTAGATTTAATAGCATCAGTGGGAATAATCAAAGGATATTAGCAGCCCACTAAGGTTTCCCTGTTCCCTGGAGACTAGCCAGTTAAAATCTGAGTCCAGTTTCCAGAGATGTTTCAAACACCCTAGGCTCCCATCTTCCCTGATAGCAAAGAAACACTGATCACTCAAGCACTGTCTGTTGACCACAGCAAAACTGCCTTCCTGAGCCACCTACCATAAATTGCCATAAATGGTACATTTCCTCTTGGAGATCCCTCCACTTTCAGGACCCTCAGATCACTCCTCACACTAGAGAATATGGATAAAACTAATTGCTTAATTAGTGCCGGGATATCACATACTATCATGATGACCAGGACAAAAAAATATAATTAACAGATTATATAAGTTATGCACAGAAATAATGTATTTTTTTTCCTAGTATAAATAGGTAGATTTTTTTTAGTGTTTAAAAAAAATATAGCTAGAGATATTTTTTGATCTAAATAATATTTATTCAAACTGGGATATGAAAATCTCAGCTTTCACAGTTTTTTGGGGGGTGGGAAGATTACTAAAAACTGCAGGGCAAACTGTTGAAGACTTTAAGAGAATTCACATAAGCTTAATCAGGATTTGCCACAGTAATGTTTGATATATAAATTATTCAAGTTTGAAAAACGTGCCAGAAATCTGCATTCTGTTTCCCTGAAAGAAGACAACATAACATTAGTACCTCATACATCTTCCCTTGTTTTAGTTCCGCTGCACCCATGAATAAGAACATAAGTTAATATAAGGATAACCAAAACTAGTAATATTTCAGTCAGAATTTTTTTATTCTTTTGCACAGAGGTCCAGCTCCTCTGTGGAAGGCACTTCATTTTGTAAAATTAAAAAAAGGACACTGTATGACATTTCTCTAAAAAGTAAAATATCAAATTTATTCAAGATTTCTTCACAGAAAATAAATCGGTTTTCATTTCTCAAACCTACATGAGATGAACACAGTCTGATAGACTGAAAGGCACAGCACAAACTACCAGTAATTATCATGATAGAAATTATTCACCAATCCTTTTCAATCAATCATTCTAGCCAAGAAGGATCTCTGAGGAAGTATCAAAACTGTTATGAAGAATGACAACATAATGATATTTTGCATACAATTAGTAAACCAAATGGAACTGCATCAGAGATGGAACAGCTGTAATACAGGAAAGTAGTGATCTACTGATTCAATAAACTGCATTTGTCATTCTAAATTTGTTTTACCATTTGGATTTTAATTACAAATCAAGTACCTAATCTAAACTGAAACCAGATAATTCAATTTATGTCAGGTATGTGTTTCCAGAAAGTAATCAATCTAACATTTTAGGAAGTGGAAGAAAAGGTTTTCTTTTAGTCTGTTTTGATGAATTTGTTTAAATACAAAGAAACCACTGAGAAAATAAAAGCAGTCAAAATAAAACAGCCATGCAGAATTGTACATATGATGAAAGCTACTTAATATAAGAAGCATTTGTTTTAAAATTTAAGAGCTTAAAAATATTGGTATTACTAAATTTTCCTTGTTCCCTGACGGCTAACCAATTACTCAGAGTCGACATGCTACAAGAACATAATCTTACACCACCATCATGTTCAGTATAGATTAGCAATTGAAAATGAAAAACCTACCCTGTTGTTGAAGGCTACAATAATCAGGCAGTACAGGATGAATTCTTGTAGTAGAAGGATATCAGGATACACCAATTATTTTCTGTTTTCTCAGGTACTCAGGCTATTGATATCAACAAGAGATCGATTCATTACACAAACAGTCTCAAGGTATTATTCTGTCTAACTCTATACCAGATGCTCTGTCAAATAAGGTAATTTCTGAAACTATGCCATGTTATATATGGTTCTGTCATGCTTTCCCCACAGCATGTGTTTCTTTGCTTATTGTTGCTCTAAGACACTAACTCTTGTCATGATACTTTAAGAAATCTGACTGGTGTCACCAAGTATCAAAGAGTCAAAGCCAGATCAGAAATCTTGCTGCAGGACAAGGTTCAATCTTGTTACAAATTTCCACTGAAAAAAAAGAATGATCCTGCAACGGTTCAATACCATTTGCACAGAGGTGCAGGTTTTAGCATTATAGCACTCTTATTTCTCATGAATTTAAATAGCTGCATCTCCTACAAAGTTGCTTGGATGTATCTCTCATATTGGATTGCTCCTGATCTTAAATCTAAGTAGCTCTGTAGTTATTTTAAGTTTTATTTCAACCCAGTGGTGTTATTTTTTTCTTGATGTCATACTGCCTGCCTTCAGTCCTGCCTAGTATTATTTTGCTTTTGGACAGATTCCACGTCATATATTAAAGAAAATATGTTTTGACCTAATCAGTCCAATTTGTACCTCCTAGGAGAGCTAGGTTGCCTCATCTCCTTGAACACACTTTCTGTGTTACGTTTTCAAATCAGATAGAAAGAAAGAAAACAAATACTTTTATTTGTTATTTTTGCAAAATGCTTTAGGAAATAAATATGCATATATGCATAAACACACATATATAATGAAAAGAACTGTGATAAAATAATTATATGACTTACTCTGTGCAAGCATTTCTCAGAATGATTTGGCCAAATCAAGAAGTGAAATTATTTAATTTAACATAAAGCAGCACAACTCAATTTTTACTCTGTTCAAAGCCTAATTTTAATAAGATCTATCTATCTATCTATCTATCTATCTATCTATCTATCTATCTATCTATCAGGAAGCAGTGCACCCTCCAGACCATGGGGCATCTTCATGCAGTGCTCTGAAGCTAAAATCACAACAGCCTTACAGGAAAGCATGACACTTCTCTGAGGCATGGGAGCAAATTAGTGTATATAATTTGAATAACTGCATTATACAGTTATTGTAGTTAACAAGGATGTATATTACTTTTGGGCTCACTTACATTATACATTATTACTTGCTCACTTACAGAAACCAAAAATTCCAAACTGCTAACATCTGCACTTTCATTTTCTCAGTCACTAACATAAAACAGTCAACTGCTTGGATATTGGGCACCTTCATCTCAAGTACTGTCTGGAAAGTCTTGATCTTGCAAATGTAATATATTTTAAAATTGACTTACACTCAATTATTTTTCCAGCACTGGGCATCCCAATAGATGCTTTTTATTTTGAATTTTTATAAACTGTGCAAATAAAACACACAGCAGTTGTCATCCATATTTTGTTTGAAATGGATATTGCTTCATCTCCTTGTTGGACTTGATAAAACACATGGAAGATGTACATGATAAGAATGAGAAATGCAGCAATCTCATCAGTATAATTTTTATTGTAATAGTGATATATAGTTCAGAAATATGACAAAGAACTTTCATATACTGATAGAGCCCCAACAACTTAATATTATAACCTTGTTGTCATACTGATCTCTTGGATAAACAGATTTTCAAAATATCTATGATATATCAACCACTACATAAGCACTTACTTCTCTTTGTACTTTATACTCAATGCAATTTACTTTCATACAAATTATGACCATTTATACTCTGAGTTTTTAAACACTGTGCTGAAATAAGCTGAAATAAACCTGTTTTCTTATACAACAAAAATAAGTTTAAAAAACTGTTGAGCTGGACATGCAAGTTATAATTTCATTAAGTGTTAATAACCACAACAGACTATTCATTTTCTACATTGTTTCCATGTTGTTAATTTGTGCATTCTTGAAAAAAAAATGTAAAGAAAAAACCTAAAACCACAATGTTCTACTGCTCTAGACTTAGACACAGTGTTTATCAAGCTGAATTTGGATTTCTAGAGCTTCACAAAACTCAGTTTTGTGAGTACACAAAGCTCAGGAAAGAATCCAGCTCTAATTCAATCATACAATGATCTTCCTCAGCCATAGGTGAGCTTTACTTTGTTCTCCATGACATCCTATTTCAGACGCATATCTCTGACAAGTAATAGTAGGAAATTGGCTTGCTAACAGTACTGGATCTGGTTACAGGTTGAATGGCTTTTAGTCATGCAGACCATATGCAGTGAAGTGTAAACAAGAAAGACAATGGAGACAATGGATCATTTCTACAGTAAGAGCTGCAGCGTCCACTGACAGCAAAATTACTTCTTGTACAGGTGTGTGATGGGATGTTTAATAAGTCCATGTAGCCTCTAATTCACAGAATCACAGAATATTCATGGTTGGAAGGGACCTTTGAGAACATCAAGTCCAACCACAACAACAACAAAAAAACCAAGCCCAAAGCCAATCACAAGCCAGCACAGACACACCATCCCCACACACCCACAGGCAGACAAAATCCAACAATCTCAAGCATTAGAGCATACCCTGAAATGCCATGTCTACATGTTTCTTAAATACCTCC
>JAOXNG010000012.1:107603427-107625289 GCA_028566535.1 Scolopax minor | reverse complement strand
AAAATAATGGATATTCCCTGGAACTTCCAACTTGCCACTGGATGCAAAACTGTATTATGACCTTTGCATCTCATCAGATCTCTCCTGCTGCCTACATTCTGTTGCATAAAAGAGTTATCCCTGACATTTATTTGATGATTGGTTTTCTCATAAGTAGAGAAATAATTAGAATAGATAAAATATATTTTCATTTGAAATTTCCTGTTTTATCTAATCAACAAGACAATTCACCTGTCTATCTCATTGTCATTTAAGTTTCTTTTCTCTGATTCATAGACTTTGTATATCCAAAAAGGAAATTACTATTCAAATGATAAATAAAAGTCTTGTCTAAATTTTTCTTAAAAAAAACCCCAAGCAAGTCATGATCAGTTTTCAATTAGCACCCAAAAGCTGTTTTTTCTTTATATTTGAATACACTGCCATTGCCTCATCTAAGCTCTTGTGCCTTCTCAGTGTACTTTACCTGAGGCAATACGTCTAATTTTTCTCATTAGAGCCGTTACCTTCACACCAGCATTATTAGTTAAAAAACCCTACACTTCCTCTTGTATTGAAGCAAAGATCATCGTATCTTTTAACTGGTAATTTGTTCTCTTGTCTTGTGTCCCTTTTCCCTAAGGAGCAATGTCCTGAAGAGCTTGAGATTGCTGCATAATTAGATCATACGAAGCATCCACTATCCTATCTCCCAGTAAGAAAGGAAGACCTTAAGATTTCAATTGCTTTCACACATTCTCCCTGTAGAGGATTAATTATATTCCTTTTATTTGGCCTCGTTAAAGTTCAATTTCTTCTGTGTCCCTAGCACACTTCATATAGATTCTCCTTATCCAACTTTTTCAAAGCCTAGTCATCTTCTCCCTGCTGATAAATATGTCTCAATTCAATGGCATATTAAAGTTCCATTTGCATCTCCCTTGAATAAAATTCACAACAATAGAGTAACATACATTTATGATATATTCCTTATGAAAAATAAATGGACCACATCCTGTTCTTTTTAATAAACATATCACTAGTTAAAATACCTTCTTCAATGACAATGTTTTCTTTTGTATTCCTTTGTTAAGAGATTATGCCCCTACCTTGCTCTCTTTTTGCTTTTGTCTCCTTTACAGAAGGGCAACAAGCTGATTGCAAGCCTCACAAAAACTGGTGTTTCTTCTGAGAAACATCTATATCCTCACAGGGGTACGTAGTTTCTGTCAATTTTTCCATTCAGATTATTCTGAAATGAATGGCACTTTTTTGCGTAGTTCTGAGTCTTTTGGTCACACTCATGCTGCCATATCCCCCAGTATTTGTATTTTCCACAGCTTTCCATTTTTATGGGCAATCAATTAGTTCTCCAACAAACCAGTGCATTTACAATAAAAATCACTGCCTTCTGCATTCTCCAATACAATCCTCTACATTGAAAAAACTTCCTGTTACACCTTTTCTCCCAACACCCAGCAAAAAAAGTCTCTATTCTGCCCTCCAAGCAGTGGTGCCTTTGCTTCTTTTTAGTTAGCAGAGGGTTGCTCTATTAGGAAGAGCACATGTGTCTGTATATATCTACAAATAGTCCATCAAAAATCTTAAATGCCCTATCCAAAATTGGGTGGATCAAATGAATAGGTGGATTCGATAAAACAACATAAGAAGGATCAAATTTAATAATATAACTAAATCACGAGTTTACTTAGGTTACTTCTTAATCAAAAAAGTAAACGACCAATACTCAGTCAAACTTTAAATAAAACTATAAACAAAAAATAGTACACTAGATTGTTGTTGGAAAGCATCTCACATGATGCATGTGAACTGACAACGTGTATTTGGCACTTCCTAATTTTTGCAGAAGTGGCTGCACAGCCTTAGTAATGTTCTTACTGCATCATTCTCAACTTTCTTGACCCTTTGAAAAGAAACACGCCCAAAGCCAGGTGCACATATTAACCAAAGTCGAGCACAGCTGTAAGAAACTGAACACTGGGAATGCTGTAGAAAGCAATTTTACCAAACCACACGGAGCTGAGAGGATAGTTTTGTGTGTATGAAAAAGCATAGTAAATGATGATGATGTAAATACATGTAAGTGGTAAGTGAACACATTACTGAGAAAAACAAATTCCTAAGCTAAAAATCTAATTTTCACTTGGGAAAAATGACATCATTGCAAACATTATATCACAGTTTCAATGAAGTCTTAGGCTTTTACAGAAGACCAAACTGAGGTGAAGGTAGATGAACTAGTCTAATTAATTTACATTCTCAGAAAATAAATGTTAGTTCCAAGTTGCATGCTGCCAAGAAAATGCACCACTTCTTCTAATGTATACATAACTGAGAAAT
Source organism: Scolopax minor (assembly GCA_028566535.1). Taxonomy (NCBI): domain Eukaryota; kingdom Metazoa; phylum Chordata; class Aves; order Charadriiformes; family Scolopacidae; genus Scolopax; species Scolopax minor. Next base: position 107,622,949 of record JAOXNG010000012.1, on the reverse strand, counting down.
ATATACTTGTATAAGTATATATATGTATGCTACAAATGTATCAAACAGAATCATATATCCATATATTTTTTATGTAAACCAAATCATCATAGCTACAGTTTTATGGCTATGGAAATGTGGGAGCACCATTGCTATTTTCTCCTCTTACCTCTTACCTCCTCTTTAGTAGGTTTACTAAAATACAAAGCAATTGTTACCACTGGATAATTTGATAAAACTCTAATCATAAGAAATTAAATATTTGAAGTCATGTACCTATTGAAATATTTTATGTAAAGGGAGAACAATGAATAAAGATCACTCTGGAGCAATACAGAGAATATTCCAGAGATGTAAAATATTTCATTTGATATCTTAAACTTATACTCCACTTTGGTAAATTTGCAAGCTGAAGTACAGATATCATACCTAACTAGTCCTGATACACCCATAACCATTTATATAATTAATTAATATATTAATTTAACATTATAATTAAATTGCTTGTCACTGAACTGTAAACAGTTGAATATAGCACAGAACTAAGAGTTACTTTTAAAATAATGTCAATTCATAAGCAGCATGACCACCATTTTAAAAAGAAATATAAATTAAAAATCCTCTCCCTGTTCCTAGCGCATGTATGTTTAAGTCTGTCTGGTTATAAAGAAACAGGATATGGAACTGTTGATTTTACTGTGTCTTGATATGATTAGCTTTCACTATAGTGAAAAGCTATATATATAGACATAGTTCACTATACATAGACATTCCANNNACATTCCACTGCTACTCAACTTGTGTTCAAGAGGCTAGAGTTGCTAGAGGTCAGTTTATCTTCAGTAGTTCTACCAGATTAGTAGGACTTTTGCAACTCTTAGTGTTTAAAAAAAAACACAAAACAAACAAGAAAAAAACCCAACAAAATAGGCAGCTCTGTGGAAAAGGAAACTGTTTCCCCACCAGAGCTTCTCCAGGACATTTCAATGTTACTTCCAAGATGCTGCAACCCCTCCCCCATGCTGTCTTCTGTACTACTCCTCCAGGCCAAATCAATCTGTTCCTCTCATACTCTCTACACTTACCCCACAGCTATGGCACATCTAGTCCTACAGGGCTCTACTCAACATTTAAGTTTGTATGCTACATTTCTATGTTCATATCAGACTCCTACAACTCATTCACCACAACATTCAATACCTGACATTAACACTGCAACCTTCAGACTTAGGTAAATACAAAGATGGGTTAACATACATATAATTTTCTAAGCCAAAATAGCAAGCTATAGGCTACCTTCATTTCCATTAAAGCACTTCAGAATTTGCAGTCATTTGGCTTCCTGCCTTTTACAAGCAAATCAGGAGAAAAATGAAAAGAAGTGATGCAGAGACAGATCAAGGAGAATGATCAGAGAGCAAGAATAAAGGACTTACCTCTTTTAGTCAGTTTTCCATTTTAGTTTGTTTCAATAGTTAAAGAGGGAAGAGATGTTTTGCACACTCTTTAATCCAGACGTCAGTTCCAATATTTGATGCTTGACTGTTCTGAAACACAATCAAAGTATAGCAGTTAAAACTACCAGCCTAAAACAAGATAAAAATATTAACATGGCAAGCAGCTACATATTCATTTAAAATCAGAGCAATAATGAGAGGTTTTATATCAATGGTTCATGGCAAATTTTCCACATGGTACCACATCTCATCCTTGCAAGAAAAAAGCACAAAAAAAGACTGCAAAAAGTTGCATTTTTGACACCATCTCACATTTTAGTCCGCACAATGCATGAAAAGATTGTCAGTTCTTTTAGAGAAAGATACAAAGACTAGCTACATGCGATTGCCTCGATAAATCTATTGACTCTCTACAAGCTCCCCTCTCCCCTAGTCTCATTCTTCTACAAGATTTTCTCACACTACATAATCACCATGGATTCCTGTTGCCTCTGTCTGGAAACGGAGGGGAGAAAGGTGAGAAAGCTTGACCATCCACCCAACTGTACCTTTGGTGCTTCCCCACCAGTGTCTGATCTGTTGCAGACAAAACTGCAATGACAAGTTGCTGCACATCTAAATATATGATTTTTAAAAATTATATAAACTGAAAATACTTATTTCAAATCCATTTTCTTTCTCTAGTAAGGAAAATCTTATATATGTTTTCCTTTAGTTCTCCAGTAATACTTACTGAGACTAACAGAGATAAATGTCTTTTCTCTGTGTTCTATATTTGAGCCCTGTGAGTCATCTCACTATTTCAAGTTTTGTTTCTCATCACTTAAAGGTCTAGCCTATTTTATTCTGTTTCTTCATTTGAACAATTTGTAAGTACAAGCCAGAATAAGTGTAAACATTCTTTCTTGTAAATGCAGTTAACAGTTCTAATCAAAGTTTTACTGAAAAGACTAAAAAGAGAAAAAAAAAGTATGGTTAAATGTGTTTTGATACTGGCCTCAGACTATACTGAAGAATGATCAGCACAATAACTTGTTTGATGTGTTGAACATTCTTAAGTTATTTTACTCTCTTGATTCTTGTGCAAAGAAACACCTTTACCCAGACCACAGTTAAGTGTTTGGCACTAATTGTCAGAAAATGCAAGTAAAAATTTTCAGAACAAAAATAATTTGCAAAAATTACAAACCCTTATTTATAAATCTGGAAGAGACCAATCTGAACAAAGAGTCTAATGTCCCACTTCCCCTAGACTAGAAAAATTTCTTAAATTAACTCCTTCAGAAATGGGATGCACATCTTAGTAAAGCATAAAGCATTGGATTCAAATTCCTCCAAATAACTTCTAAGAGGACAGGAACAGCCTCTATACACAAGATAAATTTATTTCTGGGAATTCCTTAACCTCAAAAGCAGTCAAATTGAGGAAGGCTGCAGCCTGTCTTTTGTTAGACCCATTTTCAAGAAGAACTAAATTCTGACACTTGTTCAGTGTCTTTGAAATTAATTTCAGAATAGAAACGTATTCCACTAGTACTCCCAATGACAGCATTATTTTGTGTATAGCTGGCTTTGAGGGCCTGTCTCTCCCTGAGGTATATAAGCATTTTTGGTGTATTTCTTCATAAGTCAAAAAATAACTTTCCAGTTCCTTTTGCACAGCAGTCTTTTTTCTTTATTGGTTGTGCAGGGTCTTGGGTCAGAAGGGGGAGAAAAATATATTTAAAGCAGGAAAATGGGATGGTAAAACCATCAGATTGGCAGTGTGATCAAGAGAGAGCTACAGAACCAGAGAATACTTTTAAATCATTTCAGAAATGCACTGATTTCTAGTTGACAGAATCTCTTTTGAGAGAGGCTTTAATTTGACTACAATATTGACTACATCACAACCATTTCAGCTTTTCCTTGAGAATATAAAATTGACAGAGTATATTTAATTGTAACAAGCAAATTGGATTGATTTTTCCATATAAGATTCCCCTAGGGAGCTTTCAAAGACAAATCTCTAAAGGATCAAGTCAGACAGATCTTTATGCAGAGCCTTCAGTTGTAAGGACTTCTCTGAACCCACTGAAATGCCCATGTTTGAAGATTTGTTTGAGAACCTTACTAAAGTTGGGCTGAAATTGGTTTCTCTTAGCTGGCAGCATTCACTTAGAAAAGAGAAATTTTAAGTTGTCAGATATGTTTAGTAATGAGAGAGAGACTAAGGCCAGGAGATGTATAGGTATCACCTGTATGACACAGCTATTAAGTTCACTGTAAGCCACCACCTAAGATGCAGAAGAGGAGACAAAATTTGAGAGGAACTTTCTGCAAACATGTATTATAAGCATATATATGATACAGTTTTCATTAACAGTCACAGATTAGTGTGCTTCAAGTTCTTTACTACACATGGTACTACCCAAGTCAACAGCTCAAGCTAAATAAATATTTATATTGATAAAAAAAAATCAATGTATCTTTATTTAATTCTTCATACCTTTTGCTTTTTATCCTTCTATTTATGCATGTCTATGCATGCTGACCTTCTCTGCCCACTTTCCCTATTTTTTTATTTAATCAGAGAGATACAACCAGAAAAGGTTCACAGAAGAGCAAGATGATAATGGAAGGTACAGAATGACTTCTGTATGAGGGGCAAATTAATAGGGTACCTTGGGTGGCAAATGGCAGATAACCTCGGATGTTTAGAAGAAGCCTCTTCCAGAACATGATTTAATATCTGTTAAGCTGCAAACATCAACATTTTTTTACTTTTTAAGCTCTAGGCAGAATCTCATATATTTGCTTCCCAAATTATATCAAAATAGTAATTATTACAGAAATGAGAACTGTCTAGTATGTACTGGCAAATGAAATTCTAAAAATTTAATTAGAACCGTAGTAGAGTAGTAGTAATGGGAATACCATAAAGTTTAGCAATGAGCGCAAAACTCAACCTTCTTCCTATAAAGCCAAGACTCCAATATTACACATACTTATTTCACCTCATTTGTAAAATTAACAGTCTCCCTCAGACAACTAAAAATCATGCTGAGTACTGAGCCACAGTAAATTACAAATATAATTAAGTAAATAATAAGAAAGCCCAAGACCCCACTTAAATACGCTGCCAATTCAGCTAATCTAAGCACAGCAAATATTAAGGCAATACTTCAGTGTCTGCAGCTCAGCTACCGATCTACAGTAATAATAACACATTAAGATTTTGTCCATAGTCAGATCAAACCACTTGTTTTCCCCAAGACAATGGTAACTAGATCACCGAGTTACCATTAATAAGCTCCTCGTATCTTCCATGATCCTGCTGGGGAAGGTGGGCAGGGAAGATGAGCACTTTTAGCCTGATTGTATTTGCCACCAATTATACAGACAATTATAGTCTTTTGACTATGCTTTACTCTAAACTGAAAAGAAGCCAACCCGAAGCTATTTAATGATAAAGGATTAAAATCAATGCCGATTAAAGGGCTCTGCAAAGTGTGATTTTTAATTATGCTACTTTAGAAAGTCACTAGACAATCATTATTGGCATTCCCTTGTTTCCTTGTGTCCGTATCCAAAGAGGAAACAATACCTCAACAAAACTTTCTGATTTCAGTAGCTACACACCAATGAGAAAAAGTTTAAAATTCTGCATCAGTGATAACTTCAGATACGTACTATGCAAGAAATTAAATGTGTCTAAAATTATGCTGACAGCACATGTCACTTGCCAACGATGCACACTAGTGCTGATATGCGCTGGTATCTGTTTACAAGCTCACAAGAAAGGATTAAATACAATTCAGTTCATTCAAACTTAAATATGTATTTATACCACTATACAGCAACGTGTGAATGGCAGACTTTTCACTGTCTCACAGCAGTTATATTATTCTCAGCCCAACCTCATAAATATTAATTGCTTTTGAAACTGTATTATAAGTCTGCACATGACATAAAGGAAAAATCCCAAGCATAGGCATTCCCTCAACATCAATCCACAGGAGGAATAAAATATTCTCTATGAAATGTTTCTGCATCAGTACCAGTGGGAAGTTTAGCAATCTCTTCTAGTTGGAGGTAAATGGTTTCATTTTGAAGTTCATTGTAAATGAAAGAATCAGTTATAGAAGGCCTTTTAATATTTTCATGCCTTTTTTTTCAATAAGGAGAGGCTTCTAGAACTCCTCACCTAAGATTGTCCTACTGTGAGACTTTTCATGGCATGTGCATGAGGGACTTGGCTCAAAAGTAGGCAGAAAACTAGAACAGAGGGAAATTTAAATAAAAAAGAAATCATAAATCCACAATTTTCTATATCCACCACCACCCCAAGAAGTCTATGTATTTTAAACAGGAAGAGTTACAAACACAAACCTAACAACTGTCCTAAACAGATAAGAGAAAGGAATAAATCTGAGCACAACAAGTGAGAGCAAGGGAAGAAAGGCCACAGGTTAACACCTATGGTCATGCTCACTCCCACCAGCTCCTGCCTGACTCCTGTCCACAACTCTTCACCCTGCCTAGCCTGAATCTGGTAGACACAAGCACCTTCAGAAAGGTGAAACTCTCACTTGGCACCACCTGTAGAGGAAGAGCCAAGAAGCTTACCCAAATAGCATTGTGGCTGCCATGCAAAAAGGCCAAGAAAGTATGAAAGGTGCCCAGACCTAGCAACTAGGCATATGGCATGCATACAATATCACCCCAGTTTCAACTGTGTTAATGGCACAAAGAACAGAAGAATCTGGTTTTGGTCCATGTAGCCATCGTGAGGTCTTTGAGTGGCTTTTGATACTGAACATGCTAAAAAACTGCATCCAGCTGTAGCAGGGAGAAATCCTCAATTACACAGTTTGTTGAAAATGTGCTGCACAGTAAAGAACATCACTTGTGCAGCACAATTAGAAATCTGCAAACTTTGATAAACTAGTCATAATTTTTCACAAAGGTTACATTTCTAGTGACCCAAATCTGTCAATACAACACACTGTCTTTTAAAATACTTAAGATGCCATTTACCTCTCCTTACTATTTCCTGGTGAAAAAATGCCTAATCTCTTTTCTTTCATGTGGTCCATGTCATTCCACACTTGCTTTGAAGCCAAAGCTAAACATCACTATGGATATATGACAGAGGTCATTGCTGCAAATTTTCATAGTTAAAACATTTGGCTAGGTAATGGTTTTCCCACACAGTGTGCAATTTTTTTTTTTTTGTTCAGTCATCATCCATTGGCTGTACTTAAAATCAGGCCTTCAAACTTGTCAAACAGCGCTCTCAGTATTACTCTCAATGTGGAAAAAAAGCTGAAAAGAAAATTCATTCTCTTTCCATCATGCTACACTGGTTGGTAAAATGAAGAAAGTTTATTCCTGCATGAATTCCCACCAAACTGAACTGTCTTTGTTATTCAAGGTACAATAGGAATTGGGCATTATGTCCTGCACAATTAAACATTCCTTTTGTTAGCAGAGAAATTATCTGTATGTTTGTTTAGTTTAAAATCAAGGTAAGCCATGTATCTTTCCACCTCAGCAAGTCGAGAACAAAAGACCCAGGCAAGTTCAAACTACCTTGTCAAGAGAGCTGATTGATAAATCTACAAAATAACATAATATGCTACTGATGTAAATCATGGCAAGTGGTCATTTGTAAGTTCCTGGTGCACACACAAGCAAATGGGAAAATACGGTATACCAAGTTTATCTTTATTAGCTATAAAGTAGTCACATTTTTTTTTCCTTTTTTTTTGTGGGTGAGATGAAATATCAGAACAACTTTCTTTGTAAGGAGCTTATTTTGCTGACTTTAAAACAAATTAATTGAAAGAAGCTTAAACAAGCACCTCTAAATAGCTGGTACACTTGAGACAGTCAGTACCCTGACAATACTGCCAGGTTGAACCTGGCAAAGACTTTTGGCTTTATTTTCTGAGCAAGATGCATCAAGATGATCTCATGGAGTCATTAATGTGGTACCTTAGCCACATGAGTTTGCTGCTGGCCTCCCTCTGCTCATACTGGCTGCCAATATTGCTGTTGATTTGAATAGGAACATAAGTTGAAGTGAAAAGCATTTTAAAAATCCCACACAGAGTAATCAGGTTTATTATATCTAACCACACAAGCACTGATTTTCAACTATACTTTATTGTGAGAAAATTGAAGACATCACCTAATCAGGAGAACTTTATATATATATATTTGATAATAGACTATACAGCGCACCACTATACAAGAGGATTGTACAAGGACAATGAACAGATGCAACTCCTGTAACTGCTTGTTGTTTTTTTCTTAATTAGTTTATTAACTGCTTGATTAGCTAGTTTGTGCAGTAATTTGGAAGTGTAAATCGGTAATAAGTGCTAATTAATCATATTATTTATGTGAAATTCAACTAGAACTGCAAATTGTACACATGTAACAAAAAAAATAATATGGGGAATAAACAAGCCTATATTGCTGGTGGACTTCCTTCTTTTGGATAAACAGAACTGGAAATCAGTCACAGGCAGCAAACAGTAGGCTGGAGCTGCAGACCACCTGCTTCACAGGGAGAGACAGAAGCAAGAGATGAGGTGAATGAATGATATTAAAAGCACTGCCCAACTGCTTATAATAAAGAGAACATATGACAGAAAAGAAGCAGAGCCACAAGAAAAAATAGACAGTTTCATTGAATTGCAAACGAGAGGTAATAATTTCAACATCCACTGCAACAGAATATTTTGATGTGTTATTACAAGCTCTGGTGGATGCTGTCTTAGACCAACGCATGAATCAGATCATTTGATGGCACAGCATCTAGTGCAGTAAGGCCAGAGGTGGAAAGGTGCTCCTGTTTGCTCTCTCTGATGACCTAATGAACCTGCTCTAACTGCAACAGTGGTTTCTGCTGTCAGAATGACTTCAGAGCTGAGTGATAAGGGAAGACAGCATTTATTACTTTTTCCAAGTCCAAAATCACACATAAATGGATGAAGCAAAGTGATGGTAAAAAAGCAGAAGAAAGACTGTAGTGGTATGAAACATGCAGAAGAGAGAGATATATCTGCTGCTCCAAGAATGAGGTTAAAGTTCTACAAAAACACATGAGGAGAAGAAAAAGAAACTTCACATCATTTATGCCAGAAATCAAACACTCGACAGTGAACTTCCAAAGAAAGAAAGAAAAGGCTAAAGTATTCTGCAAGTGAAAATAAAACCCTTCCAAAATACTTCTGACACAACTTTCAATGGTAAAGTATACAATGATTAATAATGAGAGTTTAAATGTATTGCTAGATATTCAGAGGTAAAACAAACTAATGGAAAAAAAAGATGAAAAATCAAACTAACATATTCACCATCATAAGAATATTCACAAGCTTAAATACTATTATTTCTATGATATCAGAAGTTTTCCATATGGTACTAAAGAAGGTTTTAACATAATTTTATGAAGAGGTGGATTTCTGTTCCTTATTTTTTGATTGATTTATTTTTTTCAGCCTGACAGTATATGTAAAACAGCCTGCAAAAATGGTATAGAGGCACATCACGTAAGGGTTTTTTATGTTGCTTTAAATATAGAAAATGCTGAAAAATCTGATGGATGCATATCTTAAGAGATAAAGGACCCAAACCCATTTTGTTTTGTTAACAAATTGTTAAATTTTTCTAACAATGAACAAAAAGTCCATCAGAGTTTACATGCAATTTTCAATTAATTTGCGCTGACACATTAATAACCTTTTTAATAGTTCATTTTTGTGTTCACATCCTACTGAGCCTTCCTTCTATTAGTTTGAGGAATATTTTATGTTTACCATTATAAGGGGTGACTACCCAGGAATCAGTTTTATTATTCTGGAAGCCATTATGAGTACCTGGAAAATCTTAAAGTGAATTGTAGATCAGAGTTTTAACTTAATGGTCATGGAATGTAGGAAAAATTAGTAAGCTGAAACACCTCAGTGGAAGTGCCAGATCCTCAGTGGCCGTATCCCATCCTCTTGTGTTGTGTATTTTCTGAACGGACACAGAAACTGCCATGCATGGCATCCAGAGTCCAAACGTCTCATTCACCATCACTTGCATTTTTGGTACTTGCAATTTTTCCTGACAAAAGCTGCATCCTCCCTGTCATTTTCTGTCAGGAAAGCTAAAGTTATGACTTGAGGATCAATTCTTCATCTGACATACCTAAGCCCTACCTACCAAAATGGTTTGTGTGCGAGGTTTAGCAGACCCTACTTGATTATATTTTAAGCATAAGCAAAATACACTTTGAATTGTAGCTCATTCTAGCTTATAAGGAAATGCATCTAAGCCTGACTTTTAAAAGCTCTGGGGCCTTTTCTTTCTTTGTATTTCACAATCCTTCCAGAAGACAACACTGCAGAGCCAAATGCACATCTTCGGTTTCTTCACACTTCAAAGTTCTATTTCATTCAAGTTGGGTCTTTTTTGTAGTTATTGCAAGTTTTGCAAATAGATTGCAATGGTATATGTGTACGTCATAGTGAAATTTTTTTAAAAAGCTTTTTTTTGGGTACCATTTGCAGAAAGTCCACGATCAACAGACCTTGTATTTTGTTAGCTGAACATAGCCACCTACATAGACTAAAACTTGCCCACGTGGGGCATGAACTGATTGCTTTATGTGCAAAAGGACGAGCAAATTGCTCAACTATGCACCTTGTACATTTATGTGCCCCTACCTGAAGAACAAAATGAGAATTGTGGCAGCTTTTTTTACCAAATTTACACAAGAGCAACTGATTTTTAGTGTCTCCAGTCTAGCAAATCTCATAGAAGTCCCACAGAACTGAGAATCGATGAACCTGCATGACATGCTACAGAAAATAATTTTATTGTTTATGCTTGTAATGACATGCTGGATGTTATGCAGTGGATGACCCACAGTCTTAATGAAGACTTTATAACAGAACTGAAAATATCCTAAGTATAACCATCTCTTTTTTGACAGTTCACTTGGTAAATTTTGCACTAATGGCAAATGAAAACCTTAGGAAGGAAAACTATCCTCAAAATATCAATATCAAGAATACCAGTTGTTTTTTCAGTTGGCTCTTGCCACCTTCTGGTTTTTAAATATTAACCTGTTACCCTGACAGAGAAATCAAGTCTTGATATAAGGAAAATCCTTTCAACAATTTTTTTGGAGCGAGTATAGGGTCTTTTCCACCCATGCAAACATACTCCTTAACTGGCTAGAAATTTTTTTCTCCTATTCAGAAATTGCTACTGACTTTTCAGGTTCTCCTGTTATTAACCATGTTTCTCTAAAATTCTGCTATTTAAAATGTAGTCATATTTATTCAATGACATATTTAGAGGTGGATAATTCAGGGTTTTTTTTAATGTAAGCTCTTGAGGAAGTGATTAATGCAACGGGAAAATACGCAATAAATGCCTCTGGCACCATCTCCATGTTGGCTGAATGTGTGAATATGTTCACTTTGTTCTTTTGCAATCTCAACTGTTGATTTATAACATTGCCTTCTGTCTGCTAGATTACAGAAGACGACATGAGAGATGCTTTCATTCCAGGATCATAAATACAAAATACCAGAACAATACAATGCTTAAGTGCTTTAGTACTTGAACAACTTCCTATTGTAACAGCCACTTGTAATACAAACATCTAACATATTTGCTTGCCCTAGGTAAATAGCTTTTTTCATTGGACTTCCTTGACAAACCATGACTGTTCAGGTATTTAACAGCTGACTGTCACGCAGAATCTGTCACTGAACAATAGCTTTCGCTTAAATATGCTGGCACTCAAAAGTTCTCACAGTATGGCACATTATAGAAATGGCTGGAGTGGCAAACCCGACCATTCATGAAACCTAGCCTCTGATTTGCAAAGGAATCTTAGATTGGAGGAACCTTTCTTTAAACTGACATAGACTTCTTTACAAAAGTTCTTATCAGAAAGTTAAAAACAAAGTGATGAGTCAAGTGTAAAGACTTGAAGACAGAAAAGCATATTCTGAAAATTGAAATCACTACATTGAATGCTGAATGAGTTATATTTGTAGCTTGTGAATTAGATTTCTGGCCCAAAATAACTGAACTACTTCACTTGGTACTTAAAAATGTAGTGGTAGCATTATAAAAGTATAAGGTTTCCCAATGAGAAGACACAATACTCATTATTTTAAAATAATGTTAGGAGAAAAACAAAAATACTCTAGAAGAAAAAAACACCTTGATTATTCATGGAACAACAATGTGTATGGGCTTTCTGTCTAAGAAACAAGTATGATCTGATGGGTCTATAAATAGTTTCCAGGCATTTTTCTGAGTAGCCTGTAGCACTAAATTTGTGAGCATAATTTTGTATTTGCAACCAGAATGAGTCACAGCTAAAGATTTTTAATACAATCCTTGTATAAGACATAGTATCATGACATCACTGCATACAATTTACATTCATTTTTATAAAGAAATAGCTATCACCATCTTGAGATTGTAAACATTAGAACACAGAAATCCTGGTGGATAAAGAATTTTGCGTGTAAAATAATGAACTGGTATCATATCTGTTTTCAAACCAAGCCATTAATATGTCATTCCATACAGAAAGATGAACTGAAGTGCCATAATTGGCAATTTCATCTGCAATACTGAAGTGGAAGCTATTAAGACTGTAATCAGAAGCTGAGGGAATGACATACAATAACAAGGAGGATAGTATTTATAGGGCTGTTGCTTATGTCACAAATTGGTTACCAGCATAGCAAGCAAGTGCACCCTCTTTGCAACAAACTTGACAGGGTTATCCTGTGAATTTGTGGTTAGGTTTCTCTCTGATGCAAAAAAGGAAGGTATAAGAAGAATTTCTGTCATGCCCTTGTCCAGCCTATGTTGCTGCTTTGCCTGTGCAAGGCTATAGAGATAGTGGTAGTGCTGTGGCAGAGCCTACCACGACAGGACAGCCCTGTGTTTCTCAGTTTCTTTAGTCTCAGGTTAGCAAACTCTTCTGACTTGAGTGAAGTTTGCATCCCATCATCAGCAGTCAGAAAAAATGTCTTCAGTGAAGGATGATTAATAATTTTCCTACTCTTCCCTTTCCCAAGGTTCTTTGCACAATTTGCACAATTTGCAAATAAGTTACACAGTTTAATTTGGCAATGACTCACTTTCTATGAGTATCAGCCAGCCACACATGAGGAGGTCAGAAGTTCTAATCTTACTGGTTAGAAAACAATTACTGATTCATTTTACCTTCCTTTAATCATCCAGAGAACTGTACAGAACTGTCTGGTGTGTGTATGTGTTCATAAGATATGCATTTATTTTTGTTACAAGGCAGATACGCACTGGGTTTCAGGATGAGTTATGGATTGCAGTTTTTTAAGGAGTCTTTTAAGAACCGCATTTCTTTAAAAATTTTCTATGGTGGGACTGTCTGTTTTACTACAATTGCCTAAAACAAGAGGCCTTTGATTATTGATTGGACTTCCCACATACTACCATGACCTCTCCATTAAATAGCAGCACTACAAGAGTATTAGGAGTCTGTTTTGATAGTAATATACTAATGAAACAAAACCCCAATTCACAGCGTAGGCATATGAGCAAAGAAAGCCAGCTAAAGCAGAGGAGAATGCCACTGAAGCAGGAAATGCTTAGTACCAGATGCAGCCGAGCTCCCTCAACAGAGCTCATGTTGCAAGATGAAGGAACAGATAAGAAATGGAGTTCAGTCAGGGCTGAATCACATTGGTAGGAATATCCATCACATCAATTTAATTTGCATGTTTTGCATGGCCAAAGGATTGTCCTTGGGGGGTTAGATAGGTTTTCATATAGATAATGCTATACGTGTGTTTCTAATTAAATTAAATTTCACTCAAAAAAGTCAAGAAAAATTGTATCATTACACTAAATCAATACTTCAGGGTCTATTTTGAAAAATATTTTTCAGTATACACAGAAAAATACTTAGGCAGTTCTAAGAAAGAGTATCCTGCTTTGTCTTTTTAAACTCCATAGAGTGTAATAAATGGCCAGCTTGAACAGAGCATGGGGCAGAAGGAGCTCTCGGCCACTGAGAAGATGGTATGGAACTTCATAAAATTAACTTCACTCTTAGACTAGATCATGGTTTAAGGGAAGAAGTTTGTTTTTACCGAGTCTTTACCATCTCAGCACAAAGCCCAGGAGCCTTACTTTACAAGAATCTAGAAAGGAAGATGCAAGACCAATATGATAAGATGTTCAGAGATATCAGAAAGAGATTAATTGTTTATGCTCCACTTGATTTCAACCAAGATCACTGTTAGAAAGCTCCTCTATTTGAATGACTAAAAAAAGCTGCTATCTTATCATCTCTCCTCACTACTTTCTTGCTAGCTTAAAAACACCCTACCAGGCTATATGCCTCATGATATGTTACCTCTTTAGGAACAAATGCAAGTTCTCTTTCTTCCCCTAGGAAAGGAAGTGAAAATGTTTCTTTATCTTCTTACTATTGTTATAGTACCCTGCTTGCCCTCATAGGTTTGCAAAAATATTGTCATTCAGATGATCTAAATTTGAAGCACCTAACTATCATCTCATTCCTAGCTCTACTTATTCCAGGAGAAAAGGAAAACATTGCTCTGGAAAATCATGACTGTTATTTTACTTGGTCTTGTTTTACACTGCAATATCAGGTGTTTAAGCACTTTGTGCTGACCATCACTCACCTTCAGGAATACCACAACCAATAGTTCAAATGCCACAATTCCAATTGCTGGTCTCCCTCGCTATGTATTTCCAGTTGAAAAGTAACTCTATTTTGCCTTTTAAAAATATTTACTCATTGACAGAGCAACTCTCCCACATTGTTATCTGACAAAGGGTGGATGAACAGGTTTTACAATTTCTAGAGGAATATATAGCTAAAAAAAGAGTCATAAAGTGTACGCACATGTGGAACAGTATTGCCCAAAGCAAGGTTGTAAGCTGTTTAGAGTACTGCAACTACCCAGGCATGCCATTTGCTCTCATATACAAATATTTCCTTGTCACACTCAAAAACACCTCAACCCTGAATCCATTTCATAGAATATCCTTCCCCATTGTTTGTTTTGCTGATTTATACACAGTCCTGTTTAAATGTCAATACTGGTGCAGAGAACCACATATAACAGTCCCTGAGACAGAAAGTTTTGTGCAATGCTATTGACCTCTTTTTAGAGGCTGTAAGAGCAGTGATGACAGTGGATGAAATGGCAATAGAAAGAACTGGCTTAAAATAGGACTTTGGGAGAAAGGGTAGAAGGAAAAGAAGAAAATATGGAACATGTTACCAGGGACTCAATCATACAATCAAAAACCCCATATTTTAGCACAGGAGATAAGGGCCATACCATAATTATAGTATGATTTATCAACAGAAAATAACCTTAGAGTAAGCTAGTATTATAGAACTGCTGTAGTGCAAAACTTTTAAAACTTTGAAGAAACTTGCTACTGCTTTTGTTTAGATTGCAATCAGTGCATTCAGACTGTAGCGCAACGTAGGTATTTTTTTGGGCTAGTTTGGATACAATATGCAATTTGGTCATGGTAACACAAGACAGAGCAAGATATGCTCTGCTCTGAGCTCCATGTTGAAAAAAATTTATTTATGTTAGTGGTTAAGCAGGTAGCATATGGTTGCAGTTGGAGAAAGAACCATACTGACATTGGACCAGTTGTATCAGTTTTAGCAGAAGGAACCCTGAAAAATGCCAAGCACTTCAAAATTCCCAACAATAACAGACAATAGCCTGCTCAGAAGAACTCAGCAGTATAATATAAAATGCTTTGCTTTAGCTCAAGGACTAAAGCGTGTTTTCTAATAGAGTCAGGTTTGAGCAGCAGGAGAAGGAATGGGAGAATTTTTTTCCAAGTTGTGCATTCTTTGGGATGCATCACATACTCCCACACACTCCACATTATCCCACAAGGATCCCTCTCTGTATACCTAAACACTCTACTCATCAACAACATAAGACCAAATCCTAATTTCTTCAGGAACCAAACCACCACTAAATATGGTCAAGGAAGGCACTGGGAAAGAAAACTTGGTAAGTCCACATCATTCACATGCCAGAAACTTTACTGCAGAAAAGTAGGAAGCTGCCTGGGGTAGAAGCTGCTCAGATGCATCCATCTGCAGTTCTTCCTGCAAATACAGACGAATGAAAATCAGATCTCTCTCTCCCCCCAACAAAGAAATACATTGGAGTTTGCTTTAAAGTCTTTCCATCTTCACTATTTAATAGATGATTCCACAGGTAAGAGCCTAATCAAACATACTATTCCAGCAGTAGCAAAGTAACTGAAGAGCTTTTCCACGTGCAACTTCCCCTCAGCTGCTTGTGAGTCCCTTTCTGTTAGGATTGCCAACTCAATTGTGCCTGTAACCACTCCCAGAACCTACTCCACCAAATGCAGTTTTCTCTTTATTATTTCTTTTTGAGAGAACAAGGCTGGGGAGCAGACAGGTTTCATAAGCATATTTGACTTGATTTTACTAAGCATCACACAAATTACACACCCTTCAGTATGAAAAAGAAAGGCTGCTATATCAGAAAAAGGATTAACTACTTGTAAGATAAAACAAGAAGCAATTACAGATAACATGATCTTTTATCTCAGGTCTTCTTTTAGAAACAAAATCTCTGTAATAAAAATACCTAACTTCATTGTCTGTCTTTTGAAAAGCTCTTTTGAAATACTATGTAATTTTTTCATTGTATTGAACAGAAGTAACATTTTGTAAAGGCTGAACAAACTTACAAAAGTAAAATGAGGTAATTTATCATTTATGAAGGGTATGATACACAGTCTCTTAACAATTTTTTAAAACTTAGATTCTCTTTCATTTTGGTTTGAAACCAGTGTGCTTAATTCAGTCCAAATTATCATTCTATGAAAAAGTCAATAAAGGCTCTTTCATTTCTGTTTTCCATACGTTCAAGCCCAGTGTCCCTTTTAAAGAAAATTATGTATAAATTAATGTTACAAAAATTATTTTAATGGATTATGTTAAATATGTAATTATGAATATTAAAATTTCATATTTTCAGGTACTGCTCATGTTGAAATAATGTATCTGGAAAGGGTACATGAAAGGGTACAGATATAAATTTAGTGTGATTTCATAAAAAGAGCTTCTGGAGATATTTCATCATATTCTCTGCACATTATAAAATCAGTGAAGTTGTCTTTTCTGACTATTTTGAGATGTTTATTTTCTCCTAAATTTTATCTCCAGTCAAGAGATGACTGCTGCTTTCTAGCAAATTGTCCTCAAGACACGCAGAGTTGGTTAAACATCTTTTAAAAACTATTATTGTTATTGCAATTCATAGTCCACAGCTGAAGGTGCATGAAAAGCAAAGAAATTTCACAAGAAGAATTTTTCTTACATCATAGTTGAAGTGCCTGTTTATGAAATAAAAAACTGGCACAAACATCAGTGAAAACACAGCCATTCTTGAACTCCTTTTTAAATAAGCCAAAGAAACTGAATGGTCATTTGCACTCAATGTTGGCACTTCAGGGAAATATTAATATTTTCCTAAAACTTAACTGGAAAGTGATCTTACCTTAATAATGTCTGAATTTGAAGTTATAAGGCCTGTGACAAGACTGTAACTTTCTTAAGGTGAGAGAAGAAAGCTTAAATTCCCACATTCCAACATGTATGCTAGAAAAACCTCTGTAATAGATTATCACAGCTGTTGCATTTAATCTGTTTTCACACACAGCCTCCTCCTTTTGCCAGTTTTAAAGGGATTTGTCCATGCAAGGGCAAACAAACTCTAAGCTTCTGGAGGGAACAAAGACTGTAAATCCAGAGGAGGGAGCACATCCTTCCATGGGCCACCATCTTCATGGAGAAAATGGAGAAAAATTGTGCATCATGAAGATTATAAACTCCAATCTATTCTATTTTAGAGGTTTATAAATATGGCAATTCAAAGGACTGTTGCTTATAGCAACAAATATAAGACAGTACAGATGGAGAAGGAATAAACATTACTGCAAACCCATCATTGTCCTTAGCATTGTGCTCTGAGAGCATGTTGGGGTTTGATAAAGGAGGTAAAGGGCAGACATTAGTGTTGTAATGAGTAGTACACTTGTCAGTGTTTACATACCCTAAGTCATACTTAGGAGGCCTTCTATAATTTAAACACAGGCACTTATCTCTCAAAAGTGAGTCTCAAGACTATGAACTGATAAGGCATATTTTATCTATGTCTTAATAAAAAAAAATAAACTTGCTATCAACTAATGAGCTCACTATGTTTCCTTTGAGTTACAGATAAATATTTCCAAGAATAACATAGCAAATGCTACCAATGAAAGTATAAACATTTTGACAAAAGATCAACTCTTCAGTAAAACCACAGCAAGCTGAATGGCTATGATTGTGCCGGTGCAAGTTTGGCATAAATTTTGGAAAAGAATACAATATATAATAACTGCATAATCATTACCTAAGAAAACATGAAATTTCAGTAATGGCACAAACATCTTTGCCTTTGATCTACTATGGTAGATACAATTTTATTAACTACAGAAATGTCCTGACCAAAGCATACTCATATAACTTGTTTAACGTAACAAAAGCATCAAAGGATCACAGTTCACCCCAGTTGTCCACCTACTGGCAAGTGAACTGAAATTACACTCCTTCTTTCACCACAGTAATTTTTGCTGCTGTTACTAGGAAACTAATTTTTTTTTTGTGTTGGCAAATTTTAATGAAGAGCTGAGTTTTTATTACTGTTTTCACCACAAATAATACACGCATTGTATTGCTTAATGTTTACTCTTCTGCAGTGAAGTCCAATATCGATAGTTGCTATTGATTCCCTCTCCCATCACAACCATCGGTCATGTAAACTGGATGCACACTTTAATGGGCTGTTAGGCTTCTTCTGTCCTGATTGTCACCATCAGCCTTGCACATACTAAACAACCACATGACAAGTGAGTTTGCTTAAACATGGGCTATACAAGATCAGTCAATACAGGAAAAGGTGTGCGTGAAACAATATAATGTAGTGCCCTCTCTCCTAGTAGCACTGGCTTAGGCATGCTGGTGAAAACAAAAACCCTAATTTTGCCCACAAACTTACATAGATACAGACCTGTTTTGTAAATAGCTCCATTTTCCACATAATTACAGAGTAGAAACCATAGTTGTCAAGTTCTAACAGCAAAAACAGTGTCATGTGTCATACCGGAAACCTGGTGATAACAAGTAGCTTGTGAAGTGGCATAGACTATTATGCTAGCATTTGTGAAAGGCTAATTTTGCAATTTTTCAGGAAGGCAGATGACTGCCCTGGAAGCATTACAAACATGAAAAATGACTGCTTTCATTTTGAAATACTTTGAGAGATGTAGGAACAAGGAAATATAAAGAAAGGGGTATGGCCTTGGTACCGTGCCTGGAATATGGTACGTGTGACATTGACTTTTAAACGTTCCACGAGAATTTTGCAGACCTATAGGAACAGAAGGGGTGGATATAAAGATAAAATATAAAGTACTGGGGAACAGCCAACACAGCATTTGCAAAGAGAAGTCACACTTCGTTATACAGCATGTGTTCTTTGAAGGGGTTTATGCCCATGTAGATAAGGAAGATCCATTCATCTACTACCGAGTTTCTACTTGGAGTTCCAAAATGATTCTCAAAATTTTCCACACAGAAGAAAAAAGAAGCAGGACAAAAAAAGGGAGATAGTTGCCCAAATACAATATTGATTAAAAAACAGGGAAAGGACACATCTCGCATTGGAAAGAAACCACACATAAAATCAAGGACCTTTTCTGGGAACAATCCTCTTAAGCATTTTCATAAATGATCAAGAAAATGAGGTCTGTGATGAACTCATCTAAAGTTTGCTGATGATACTACTACTGAATAGTAAATGAGGACAAACTGCAAAAAATGCAGAAAGATGTTACCAGATTGAGTGTGACTATAGAAATTCAATGTATATACATGCACTGATACAGGGGTTTTGGGGGGGGGGGGGGGGGAGGTGACCAAAAAATAACCAATAAAAAGA
>JAOXNG010000012.1:107593265-107603327 GCA_028566535.1 Scolopax minor | reverse complement strand
ACTTAGCAGCTAGTTCCTATAGCTGTTGTCTTTCTAGGAAAATGTAAATTTAGTGACCAGTAATGTTAGGAATTATCAGGAATGGAATAAAGAACAAGACAGAACTTCCTTTGGTCACTAATTGAATAAATGGCACACCTGCACCTGGTACACTGCATGCAGCTTTGCTCCCCCATCTCAAAGTGATTCAGTAGAACTAGAAAAGGGCGGTGAGGATGATCAGCATTCTGGAAATGTTTCTACAGAAAAAAAGAAACAAACAAACAAAAACCAAAACGTTTTACATAGACTGAAATTTGTCAAGCTGGAAAAGTGACTTTTGAAGTCATGGCACCGAGAGTTTGAGAAGGAATTAGTTCTTCATGTTGTAATACAGAGTGAGAAGACCATCAAATGAAATTGCCAGAGCACAGGTTTCAAACAAACAGAAGCCTATTCTTCAGTTAACAGCTCATTAATCTGTGGACATCCATGCCATCTGGTGGATGTTAACAACTGACATGGTTCAAACAGAAAATTGAAAATGTCCATAGGTGAAAAATCATCCTCCCATTGAATATAAAGACACAAATTCTTTCAAGTGCAGCCCTTGTTGTCCAGAAACCTAGTCTAAAGTAAATGGTTAGAAGTTGAGGAAATATTATGCAAAAGTTTCATTACAAGCTTTCACAATTTTTACATATTTCTCAAGTCTTCCAGGTTTGGTTGTTGCTGGAAACAGGATACTAATGTAAGTACACTTAGCCTGAGTTTTTGTTCAAGTGCAGGAAATTAATGACTTGATGCAAGCCTTAATCTGATGTACATTGTAATTGTCTGTCGCCATCTACAATTTCAGAACTTTTAAAAAAAATTATTATTACTATTATTCCAATTCTTGCTGGATTGTTTAGGCAGAACATTTTCAAGAACTTTGGTCAGACTTTTGGAAGCTGCTGGGGTACTCAACTGATTATATGTTCCATTTCTAAGGTACCTAAAATGTAGATCTGACCTACCTGTGTTTCTATCCTTTATGTCTTTTAGGAAGTCCAAAGAATGGGATTTTCCACAATTTGTTGAATGCATCCGGTTTATCAAATATTTCTCTCTCCTAATGGCATTAACAATGTAGATTATGCTTTCTTTTTCTGAAACTGTGATTGCAATTGCTTCTCAGTCTGTGGCTGGGATTATTACAGTCAGTCATAAATTAATACAATAACACAGTGCTGTCCCTTTGCATGCCAGAAAAGCTGCCCCAAAATAGCTTTAGAGTTGAGCAAAAAACCCCTAATATAACTGTACCAACATATTAGTGTTCTGAGACCAACAGAACACTGTAAGGTTCTACCAACATTTATTATCTCATTGAAGACTACCTTCAAATAACAGGGCCACACAATTCCTTGACAAAGGGTGAATATTTTTACTAGGGACAACGTTACCAGAAATCCTTCAAAAGCAATGTCAGGATCTGACATTGAAATACCCAACAAAACTTTCTGTTCCCAATCCCATAGACTAACTAAATTAGTTTTAAGCTTTTTGCTGCAACTCCCAGGTTTCAATTAGGTTTTCATAATGCCTAACCTGAGTCACTGAATCTTGGTGCATAAGTTAGGAAGCTAGTCTTCACAGGCTCTCTGTGCAGTCAGCAGAGAAAGACAGGTGTGTGGTTCAGGTCAAGAGCACAACCTTGTTTTCAGATGAGACCTCCAGTACGCAGGCTCTAAAATGAAGACTGTTTTGAAGAAACCTCTCCTTCCAGTTTAGGGAATTCCGTCATCTTCAGTGCTACTATTTTGAATGACTGAAGGGAATAGTGTTCAGTAATATGTGACATGCCACCATAACCACCAGATCTGTGTCTTTTCCTCATAGTTTTCACTTGGCATAGACCCCTCAAAGGGGAAAAGAAAATAAACCCCCAAACATTCATTTGGAATAGTGACATGTTTTCTGCAGGAAGAAGAAACATATCTTCAATATACTTCTTATTCTAAGTAATTTTCAGTGGTCTAAGACAACATTTTGTTGGATGATTAAACTCATGGTTGGATAAGAAAATTCTATGTGAATTTTCTGTAGAGAATCTTTATCATTTGTTCACCTCAGCAAGATTCTATCTTATTCTGCAGCTCAGCAACTTCACAATATTTTTTTTCGATCATTCATTTTGAGTTTTGGATGGCACTATTATGGTGACAGGATGTGGATTTTTCACTATGAATAGAGCATTTGTTAACATTTATGTCCAGTAATTCAGGAGCCAGCTGCTCCATAAATAATATCAAATCATCTTCACCATCTGAAAGACCAAGTAATCTAATATTAGTCTTGTGGCTTCACACAGAGAATTTTATTCACCTTTGATAGGCTACTAGCAGTTTGAGATAAAAAGTCTATTTTCTAATCCTCCTCTATCACAGTATTTCCAGCTTTAAAGGTTTTGGTGTATACCACATCTGTCCAAGTTCCCACATTTGATAAATGTCGTCTTGCAAAATCCATTTATTATCCAAAGATGTTACAGCACGTGTACACATTCAAGTAGTGAATTCAAGTTCTGTTAATCTATTTCATCAATAAATTACTAAAATGGTTCTTTTTAAGCTTCAATTACAGTAGAAATGACTAAATGACCATAGGAAAAAAAGGATTGTTTTATATTTATTTTGCCCTTTCTCTATAAGATGATGTCATTCAATATGCTAAGGCCAGATTTTGATTTTCTCACTACCCTTCAATCTGTGAGAGGCCAAAGTCTAGGAAAACATCTGAACAAATGACCAAACTTTCCATAGTACTCAAAAGTGACAAATATCAAAGTGAAATCACATCATAAATGAGACTCAAGAAGAGCATTGCACTTGCTGTGACATAAAATTTGTCTGTCAGCAAAGACAAAAGAATATTAATAGCTTTTTGCTATGTGCTTAATGAAATACTTCCCAGACTACTTGAAAGCTCCTTTACCAAGAACAGACTTTTTCCTGAGATTAATGACGTGATTTTAATACAGAAGACCTTATAAAGTGAAGTTTATTCTATTTTTGTTATTCTAGACATTAAAACCTACAATAGCAGTGATTCAAATGTAAGGAATTTCTAGACATAAACCATGATTGCAACTATCATTCAAACAAATTACCTTCAATTGTGGCAAGAATCACAAGCATAGCTCTTAGTCTGAAGAACACACCAGTATAAATTCATTGTGATTTTAAGCATAAAATAGTTAAGAAGTGAGAGAAAGGACATCAACAACAATCAGGCCACAAAGTTACCTCAGACAACTCTATGTCAGTATTGATGTTAGTTTTGTTTAACTATCTCTTTTGCTTCTTACAGTCAGGAAAGAAGAAATGAGGGACAATTTATTATGATTGTTTTGCAAAGTGTTTTGGAGCAATCATATGGAAGAGCCTACAGACTCTGTGACCATGTTTCAGCTAGAAGTATAGGAAAAACAATATTAAGGACAAAAAAGCATTAAACACAGGACTGGGGCTGAGAATAACAATAGAAAAGAGGGAGAATTCAAAGACTTGCTAAAGAAGTACAAAGGACCACTTCTTTTTTTTCATCAGCTCTCTCTTACAATAGTCTTGTTTTCCACTGGACTTTTTAGTTGGTCTTGAAATTTTTATTATCTTATTTGCACAAAGAGTGTCAGGCCACACTCAGTTAATGAGCATTAAGTATCATAGTGGCAGCATACTACTGCACAACCAAGTAATTCAGCTGAACTATCACCTAAATACTGATTAGGAACTATGTCCTAAAACTCTCCAAGAGTTGGCTGTCTGCAATATATCAGTTGCACAACAGGCATTTGTGAGAATTCACAAAAGTGTGGGAGAGCAACAACAGAGTATATTTTTTTCTGTACTATTAATAGTGCTAAGATTAAACTGTTTCAGTAAAGCCATTTGACAGCTGTACTTAAAACCTGTTAATAGGTACTTTTCTTTATGTTTGATTGCTTGCTGTTACCTTCCTTCTCAATTTCTTTCTTCTCCTAACCAAATTCATCTTTGAGTGACTCAACTGCTTCACTGAAAAAATTGCCCCCCTGACGTACATCTTGTCCTGTAAAAATAAACTATGATGACAAATATTTCTATTTAATACAAAACTTTGTGAACTAGGAGGCTGCTGACTGGAATAATATTGTCCTCTCTTTTAACAGGAAGCCATGCAATGTTTCTTATAATCAGCCCTCTTTCCATCCCCCAAAATTCTGACTTTCAAATTACATTGAGAAGTTCCCTACTGTTGCTAACAAGGTTGATCACATGCCAGGACTTTATTCTTTGCACACAGGAACACAGATTAGTTCAGTCTGCCTACACAGGCAACCACTGGACAAGTCTTCCACATAATCTCCTGTGACGTGAATGAAGAAACACGCTAAATTAGCTGTGTGGAATGATTGAATCACTACAGTCGAATGATCAAATGCCAGCACGGAGCTGACATAGAAGCTTAGGCCACTAATGAGACTTTTCTGCTTTACTGAATCAGTTAGTTAGTTAGCTAGTTTGGGTTTCAGGTCTTTTTTTTAATTTTTATTAAAGTACTGTTCAAAAGCAGGCACTGAACTCACCTGAAGAAAGAAAACAATGCACTATTTCTGTTTGTTATCTTCTAAATTCAATGCCTTTACAACAGGTTCTAAGAGTTTCCCTTTTCAATATGTTTCAAACTGAGTCAAAAAACTAGATCATTTACTTTTAATCTACTGGGGTAGCTGCTTGCAAAGCCGCTTTTTAATTTCATGTTGCCACAGAAAAAACAGGACAAGCTGTTGCTTAATGTTAGCACAGAATGTAAGTACTTGAAAGTGCTTCTGGAGAAAGAAATTAAAATGCTAAAACAAGCACCATTTAATTCCAAATGCTAAAGTTTTGCATAAGGGTATAAGACTACAAAAATGAACAGCCAAAAATTTTCAAAATAAAGATTGAGAATCTCAAAAATGTTGAGAATCTAGCCTAGAATCTCTTGATAAAACATCTGATAGTGGAGACTAACTCCAGTTAGCTATGAAAAAACTGAAGCAATTCCTTAGCTTTAATCCCTTTTTAAAATCATGGACAACTTTATATTTACAATCACCATGGAGATGTAGCTTAAAGGATCTAATTCCAATTGACTTAGCAATATCTGGGAGACAAATTGCCTATTTTACCTTCTCTGAATTATCATAAATGCATTTGCAAGATCTTCAGTGCATTATTTCAAGTTGATATGCTCGCTCAGTAGATAAATCTCCCTTATAGAATTTCATCTGAACATTAGTTAAAAGAAAAAAGAGAGTGTTTCTCCTTAAGAAATATCATCTATCAAGACAAATCATGATGAGTTAAATGCTCATGTGCTCATGATGTCGAAAGAAGATTGTAATGCCATCCTTAAGGATATATATCTGTGACTTTTTAAAGAAGACATAGTAACTGGGAAAACTTCATTCTTTAGAACGTCAGAATTTTAAATGATCCAGTAAGCCTCTTTAACCATTGGAAAGACCAGCGTTTTAATGACACTGACCTAAGTCTTAATTACATAATGAAACACAGTTACATTTGAAACAGGGAATATATTATATACTGAAACATGGAAGCCCAAGTATAACTCTGAAAGTCTTTGAACACAACGGTGTTATTAGTATGCAATGAATCTGATGAGGACCAGGCTGGTTCACAGAGAGCAGGCTGAAGGCAAATTGATATCATCAGATCCCAGCTTCTGTTCCAAATGGGGATGACAGTTCCTATCTGCCTTACTACTGATTGAGAGGTGCTTAGTGTAGCAATACTCATGAACTCTGCTAAATTTAATTTCCATTTCCATTTGACAACAGGCAGGGAAGCACCGTGTCAGTCAGCTTTTAATAGCCATTACCTTCCGCCTTGCAAAAAGTCATTCTAGATTTTAATTTATTTTCCAAGGCTATTTCAGGAAACTTTCAAGATGGAATACATTAAACTAAGAGGAATAAACAGCTCTGGATTGCATACAAAGGGTCAGTGGTGTAATAAAAGGGAATTGGTGCCAATAAAGGCATCAGACATAGCCCCAAGATTTTGGGGGACTGATTCACGGGGAAAGTTAGGAAGTAAAGTTCTAGCATGACTGAACTGCAAATTTGTGCCATTTTGGGTTTCTGGCTACATTCACTATCACTGGGAGTGGTGGCTCACATCAGACCCTATCACCCAAGGGATTTTCTTCCCTTGGAAAGCAGGACATGGCAAGCAGGGCAGGAGGAAAGAGGCCCTCCTTGGTGTCACTCAGCAGGGTGCTGGGACACAGCTGGAATGCTTCAGCTTCAAGCTATAACAGCCACCTTCACTGTGCAACATTTCAGTATTTTTTCCTCAGTATGAATGCCTTTTGCTCATTTTTTCTTTAGGCAATACTCCATTACTGAACAGGAGACTTAGCATGGTAGACAGGAAATATAATCACAGATTGCCAGAAACGCGGCTCTCCAAAATTTGATATGACTTCCTTATTCAACCTTAATGTTATATTCCCTGCTAGTCTTGGATATTTTTATTACCTACAGAAGTAAACAGCATAAACGTGGACAGCTTTGTAGTAAGAAATACAACTCAGAGATGCAGTTTCTCTTCTGATGACATCATTGTTGTAGTGACACAAGAATTTTGCAAACTATATGATCAAAATAGCTGCATACTGAGCAGCCTAGAAATGCCCAGTGTTATGTCTTGCCTATCTCTGAAATATTATTGAGCATACTAATATATGCAAAGAAGAACGTAAGAACATAAAAATAAAATTTGCCAAAGAAACAAAGAAAAGAGCAAATTGAAGTTTAGGATTTTATCACAAATAACATTTTAAAAGATTTATTAAAAAAATCAAAACTGTACAAGTTTAATGCCTTTCAGAAGAGGAAATGTATTTAGTTTTTAAACTAGAAGAATGGAATTGACATAATCTGGGTTAATAGCCTATTCTTGTGAAAGTCTTATTTTATAAAACTGTGCAATTTACTTCTCATCTCTTTGCTCCACTTTTGCCCCCTATAAAATGGTATGACAATCCCTTTTTTGAAAAACAGAAGTATTGAGCCATAATTCTTTCAAGATGCAAAAGCACACACAGCCCTAAGACAAGAAAGATTCTTTTATAGCATGTCCTTAACCACTTCTATTTCTTTGTGAACTGGGATGTGTGAATGCTTTCCTAAACTATAACCTTGAGAATCTAATGAGAAGGGACACTGCTATGTGCACAATTTTTTTTTAAATAACTAATCATATTTATATTCTTAGATCTTATAAAGGCAATGAAACTAGCACATTTTCAACACAAAACTTCTTATGTAAAAGAATAAAATCTTTACAGCTCAGACTCGTAGTTTTGCCGAGTTTCTGGACTACACAGTACAAATTGATATACCACATATTAAGAAGTACACATAGCCACAGGTGAAGAGCTCAGACTGCTTATATAGGTAATACGAGTTGACTGCATGTCTATTTCACAGCAGCACAGTACCTAGAAATGCTTGTAGAAGTAATAGTAATTACCAAGATAGGTGCTAACAATTTATCAGTTTTCCAATAATTTTGCAGCATATTTATGCCATCACATAAATCAGCTCTCACAGCTGTCTTTGCTGAAAAGTACACTTATTAACTTACCTACATCATTTTATTTCTTCCTATTCTGCACATAGTGAAATTTTATATACTTGAACAGATACCATAATTCCATTTCTATCTCTACTTTTTATAATTTGTAATAGTGTCCAGAGCTCCAGATTGTGGACTACAATACTAGAATAGATGTCATACATGACAAGAGAAAGTCTCTGTTTCAGTATCTAAGTGTCAACAACTACTCTTGAACCCTCACAAATACACAGACAATCCTGTTTCCCAAATAAGAAGTAATTCCAAATGATTCAACTCCTACCATGACCTAAAAGAAAGGAATTCCCGACTCACCTTGTCAAGCATACTGGCTGGCAGTTTTTAATTTTTTAACTGACTTTTACTATTCTTTTGCTCACTTCTTTCCCATATTAAAAACTAACATGAATTTCCATACTGGTCATACCACTGGTCCATATAGTTCACTTAAACTCCTGCATTACAGTGCTGTATTACAGTGACTAGGAATAGATGCTACATGATACACTTTGCTTTTCTCATGTACCGCTGCAATCATATATTTTATTTTCACTTCTAAAACCAACTTAAATAGAGAATTTTCCCTTCTTCCCTGTCTTCTCTCTTCTTGAGACTATAGTGCTAAATTCACCTAACATTTGTACTGGCTCAGGACTCAATGCTGCAGACTGTCAAGTAGAAGGTACATGAAAAGATTCATTTGGCCATCTCAAGAGATCCTTAAAACTGTGGCAGAATTATTGAAATATTTTAATGGAATGTGACTGAGTTATAATTTATAATATTACCAATTTTTGCAAGTATATTTAGAGAGTATGTTCAAATAAGAGCATTTTCATATGCCTTTATGCGTTACATCCAAAGAATTCTTGCATTAGCTCAAACCTATTCCCTAAGCATATTTCCTTCTGCCTGGAAATTACACATTCATCTTGGATACACAGTATGGAAGCTAGGGAAAAGTACCACTTTGATTTGTTACCAATGGAATGGGTGGGGTTCTCTACAGATAATAATATGAAAATAAGCACTGCAATGACATTACAGTGCATCTCAACCTCTTAGAAACATGTCATTCCTTTCAGCAATCCTTTTGATCTGTTCCATATAAACCATACATAAATCTATTATAAATCCATATAAATCTATTCCATATGCTACTTGAAAGAATAAATCCCATTCCTCTGGCAGAACCTCATTGAGAACAAAGAATCAAGAACTGGTAAAGAATTTTATGCAAAATATGGTGAAATATAATCTCTGCAGTTGTAGTCACTCTGCATTTCACATAGCAGTGTTCTTGCAACCGTGCTGATGGCAGTCAATGGAAGTTTTGAATTGAAGAAAAAACTAAATGTGGTAGGATGCTAAAAACTTTGAAAAAATCAGACCTGGTTTTTCATATATTTGAAACAGGTCTCTTACTCCTTGACATCATGTAACAGTAGCATTTTTGTATGGGACACATTTGCATACAACAATGAATATTCTTCACATAATATGGAGAAGAGTGGAGGAAGAAAGTACAAAGGGGAATCTGGACACAGGCAGGGAGGAGAACAGGAGCATGAATAAAGGTGACAATAGAAATCTAGGCTGGGCACAAAGGTTTGCAGAAGACTAAGGATCAAACAGGAAGTAAGAGTAAGAAAGAGAGATATGGAGTAGCAGAGAGATATAAAAATTTGCTTACTGGCCTATACTAACGGGTATATTCAGCAGATTAAGGAAAGTGGTTCTTCCTTTCTATCTGACACTTGGGAGATCCCATCACATCGTCTCTGGTTTTCGGGCTTCCCAGAAAGACATTATTATGCTGGATCAGGTCTAGCATAGAGCTACCATGATGACTAGCAGACGGGAGCAGATGAGATACAAGGAGACTCTGAAGGAACTGGCTTCCTCAGTCGTAAGAAGAGAAGGCTAAGGGTGGATATTACAGTGGGATTCAGTGGGAAGATCTAGAGAAGGCAGAGACAGCCTCTTCTTACTGGTGCTCAGTGAAAGGTTGCAAAGCAACAGATATAGATTGTGACAAAGGAAATTCAAATTAAATTTTAATAAAAACATGGTAACCATGGATACTGGTGGTCAAAGCGTGGGTTGGGTTTGCCCAAAAAGACTGTAGAATCTTCATTCTTGGAGAACCTTAACACCTGCCTGTATAAGGCCCGAGCGGGCCAGAGAATTTGGATCAGATGACTTTCGGAGGTTTGTTACCTAACTAGGTCTGTAAATCTATGAAAATGAAATGAGGATTAGAACCTGAGGACACAAAGTTAGAAGACTGAAGATAAGTGGCCATAAGACCATACTGTACACAACCTAAAAACAAAGAAAATTTTCTAGAATGCCAAGACTTCTGTGACCAAATATCTGCAAAACTTCATGACAAAACACGTGTCTCATC
>JAOXNG010000012.1:107573870-107584661 GCA_028566535.1 Scolopax minor | reverse complement strand
GGAGAATGACTTCCCTTGACCTACTAGCCACACTCTTCCCTGTGCATCCCAGCCTTCCACAAGAGCCTGGCCACAAGAGCATACTGCTTGCTCATTGTCTTTTTGCTGTCTACCAGGACACCCAATGTCTTCCTACGACCAGTATCAATATACCAGAAAATAACCAAAGGAAAAACAATCTTGCTGAGAAAATTGCACATACAGTATAAGGCACATGAACTTAAAAATAAGGTCTTTGCAGATCAGATTCTCAAACTATCCCATGAAAATATTTCCTGTCTAATCCCATGAAACAGATGGATTAAAAAATAACAACATAAGCTATAGTTTAAATAGTATCTGTCAGAGCTGCAATGGCAGTATAATTGACTACATGAACAGTTACATATACTGGTTCAGCTTAGGTAGCATCATCATCAAAAATATAAAATGTACCAGAAAACCCAGTAGGTGATAAATGTTTTTATATGACCCATGAGACCCCAGATGGCCTAATGACTTTAGCAGTGAACCCACCTCCAAGGTGCTGGGTGACACTGAAAGGAAATCCAGACACCAGCTGCATTACTTGCCAACGTAGCTCACAGACACCAGCTGCTACCCTCCCTGCCCCTTCTCTGCCCCAAAAGAACCTGCATACAAAGGAAGATTTCGTGGCAGACCACCACATGACAGTTGGCACATTGGGCAACACAGAAAAGTGGGGAGCACAATGCTGGGACACAACTCCCAAGGAGTTCCTTCCTACCAGAGCTCTTTTGGCAGCAGGGTCGCAGCACAAATGGCGCAGCCTCCCTCCAGCCCAGCAGCCTGTATGGCAGACCACCAACCAGAGTGAGACCCTCGGGCTAGACAGGATCTCAGAGCCAGAGACCAGGTAATGACTGCAGAGATGCCACAGGTATTGGAAGCACAGCTTAGCTGCAGCCCTAAGTCCACCTTCCGAGTCTCTAACAACTGATAAGACATTGAACAGGTCATCAGAGGAGAGCTTAGAGGCGGAGGCAGTTCTGGAGGCTTGGCAACCTGGTACAAGTACAGCTTGTACACGAGGGATGAGAAACAGGGCAGGCAATACAGAGTTAGAGCAGCCGGAAGGTGGGAGGACATGGAGTTGGTTGAAGAAACAGAAATATAGAATGAAGGAGTGGGACTTACGGCAGGAATAGCAGAAGATCCTATTTTGATAGCTACAAGGAATCCATCAGGTAGCTGTGGCTCTGCATGGCTTCAAGAGCCAGAAAGTTTGGCAACCCTTACTCTGTACTGTCTACCATAAAGTTATTCTGATCTCCCAGTGTCACTTGCTCTTGCACTAAACTGCTCTCCTCCTGCCCCAACCTGCTTCACATCCCACATCCTCCCATCCCCACTGCACTTAGGATTCCTTTCGCGTACACTCTAGGGAATACACTCTCCAGGGGCTTACATACAATATCTTTCTGCAATATAAAACAAACCCCAAAAACAAATGTGCCACTTCAAACTGTGAAAGTGGACTGGTGAAGGCTCCATAGATATCCACAGGACCTTGTGTGCTCATCATTACCCTGGCAGGTTGCAGGGGACCACCGCTCTGAAGCGGAATCGTAAACTGGTTTGACTTCACTCTGTGCAGTGCATGTGCACCACCCAGGCCCAAAATCTAGAGACAGTCCTACCATACAAGTTAATTAATTTCAATGGGATTTAAGTGAATACTGTTCATTAGTCCGTCATCTGTGCTTCAGGAATTACCCAGGCATACCATGTGGTAACAGTAAAGCCCCAGATGCCAGTATGTTTAAATGACTGGTGCTACCTTAATTATTGCTATTAATGTCAGTGCAACATCACAGTGGTAACCTTCTAGTACAGTTAAGAGAAACACGGGCTAAACCCCCAGTGCTCAGGCTTACTGTCTGTATCTGAGGGGAGTAATGATTAAAACCCTTTTGAAGATAACCATCAAAGGCTATTTTGCTATTGATTTATACTCAATGTTAATAATTAAACAGCTGGCATATTTCTCAGCTTCCCCTCATTGAGATCCAATAAAAAGTAATCTATTTATATTCTACTCAAGATCTCTAGTGGTTCTTTACTACCTTGCTATCCAGTAAATACTCACTAAGCTTATTATGGAGCAGGACTAATATTTCACTTGAATTGATAGGAAAATGGCTTCTTTAGATCCCAACAATAGCTTTGCTGAATCTGTAAAGTGGGAAGGAACCTGTGTAACATGTGAAGAAGCTACCCAACCCCTTAAACAGCTTCCTTTAAACAGGAATTGGATCTGATTCATGAAAAAAATGTGTATGTTCAGTGGGTGGTAACTTTGATGTAGTTCTTTTATGTATATAAGGGTTAACCAGAGTGTCTGAATAAAAAAGGAAGCCAATCTGCTTTTATTCAGACATAGCACCATGTGGGCTGACTGTGAAAAACAGAAATGGTATATTAAATGCGATTCAGAGAAGAGACTCATTTTCTTGTTAGTACAAATTATAGGAATAGGAGCCCAGCTGAAATGTGTAACACAATGATATGAATCAGTGATGACTATAAATGTGGGTCTCAGAACAAAACTTGTTTTTCCTATAGCCAAGGATTATAGTGACATATTTGTTTCTACCATCCTCACAGAAGAGCTGGAAACACCTGTGAGAGAAGTGACTGATCTCCAGGGATGTTCTGGCCTTCCCATGCTCCTCCTTCCTAACACTGGCACAATGCATGTGAGATCGCCCTCAAAATCTGATCATTCAATGGTCTGCAATGATTGTGACATTAAAACCAACCCACATTTGATATCAAAGGTATGTTCTTCCTTCAGCCTTTATGTCCTTGTTTATCCCCATTCTGGGACAGAGTGCCAGGGGACCAATTGCAGTAGAAAATTTGTGTACTTTTCCTAGATGAAATTTACATTTGTAAATCACCACACATCTTATAAAGGGAACAGCTGTTTAAAATTGAAAATCAAGCCATCAGTTTTTGCTAGATTAGAAAGAAAAAAAAAAAGAACTAGCAATTTAAGTCACATTTAAAGTTCACAGGGGTTACTGCATTTTATTAAAACAGGTCTAATATGAAGCACCTTTGTCATTAAAAATCCATTGCTGCGAAGGAAAGAATCCTTTTACAGGGATAACACTTGAGAACAGCTTACTGATAATTTTGTAATTGGATTTCTAGAAAACCACCACTAAAAAGCATCCAAAAAACTTCAGACTTCTGTACAAATTATTTTTTTGTTTCCACAAAGAAGTGAAAATGAAAAGGACCACCATGAAGAAGCAATCTTCATAAATTGATCAACCAAATATCACCTAGAAGACTGAACTCTCTTAGAGTTTCTGTCTTTCAAACCCCTTCAAAAAGTCTTTGCCTGTACCATTTTTAACAAAGCCTCATGTATGACATAAGCATTTGAAAATAAATAAATAAATAAAATTTTACTATAATACAGAAAAGACAAAATATTTACAGGAAGCAGATCAACAATTTATGGATGTACAAGTGGACTGCCAGTATCACAAGCATGGTTTAGACTGTGTCTATTGCACAAATCACTGATGGATTTGGGTTTAAAATGACAATTTTCAGTCTAACCTGAACACAGAACTGCAACACAGTTCTACTCTTTTTTTTTAAAAAGTGATCTGTTGATCTCCTTTATTGAAGCAAGTGCAGAAGCCACAAAGACACTTGTTGGGGGCCTGTGACAGACTGCAGTACATAAAAGCCTACCCAGGATAGTCATACTCGGCATTCAGCACGTGTAATTTCATCTCACCACGTTAAAACAAGATGTATCACCGCCCTTCCAGTGGCTAGAAGAGGGGCCCATACAGCAGTTCAGATTAGATTCCCAGTTTTCAAACAGCTAAAATGTCCAAATTAAATGGGAAAAAGAATCTTGCTTGTAGTCACTAACAGCCAAACACGCTCCACCACAGGCTTTTCGAGACCCCTCACAATTCTGTGTCTCTCAGGGTCTCCAGCATGCACTGAAACTCATGGTGTTCAAAGCTGTCACTTCACTTAACTAGATTAATATCATTTTGCACTGACAGTCCAACCCATGTCTGACAGAAGTCTAGCTGTGCTTTTCAGGGGAGTTGTCAGATAGGCAAAACAGTCAAATTAATTTATTGACCCTTTTCTAAAGCTTTGTTTTCGAGGATATCTGAAGTTGTTAGCCTTTGTTTTATTCATGCTGTATTTGCATTAAAATATGTAGGTCCTTTCAGCGTCCTAAACTTGTGAGTGAATCAAGACAAGTAATATATTTTGACATAGCTACAGTGTAAATGTAGCAAACTAAATTGAAGCCAAACTACTACAAGTTAAAGAACATGCCTATTGGACTGGAAGTATTTCAGTTCACATGTGCCGGCTTCTTAAGTTTATTACTCTGCATCAATTTTGTCTATGGCCATCAAGTGTGCCTTCTGGCCTGTAACAGACTGATTTATCATGTCACACAGGGATCTTTATGGTATTAACAACTCTACTGCCAATATCTGGAATTCTGGTAACTGAAATATAGGAGATAAATAATAATCATAACATGAAATTTGAGATCTATAAAGCGATACAAAGAATTATATTTCCATGTCAGGTTCCTCTACTCCATTTTTACAGGCTAAAAACTATACTGGTGAAAGCTTTTCTCCAAGTCAACTGACATGGGTTATTCTACAGAAACACAGGATGCTCTGTTTCATTAATACTCTTAACAGTTCTCTTAAAAGAATCCTGTTGGCATATGGTATTTTTGGGAAATAGGTATTTTTGGGAAACTTCTCTCCTGAGCCCCACAAATCTCTCTCTCTCCCAAGATTTATGCAGGACAAAGGCAATTATGGCTATTTACATGGAAAGCCAATGCTTACGTATAGTCTCTCAGTTTCTATGGCAGCACAGCCTCTGTAAAAACACAGCTCTCCAAGCTCACCAGCATCCCCATGTACCCTCAGCCATCCCCTTAACTGCAAATTTCCCTTCAAAACATGCCAGACCACATAAATTAATGCTGACCCCAGAACCAGTGAACAGCAAGATGCTGGGGAATGCTCCCGGTATGAATGACTGGTGGATATGCTGCTGCTTCCTGGCCTCCCTCCTGCCTCTCGCCAGCATCCTCACTGGGACCACCGAGGGTTTGCCAGGTGAGCAGCAGGAAGAGAAAACCATGCCAAAGAGCACACTTTCATTTATGTCCTGCCGCCTCCTCCTCTCAGTGAACTGAAAAATCCATCACCCAGAAAATTAAGATGGAAAAGACTGAAATCACTTCTGCTTTCACCGTTGCTAGGATTATACAATAGAAACATTTCCTACATAATGTGATTTGTCAGCATCAGCTGAAAAAAATGCCTACCGTGTGATAATACTAAGAAAACAACTACTCCTATAAACAGGAAGTGGCTGATGTTATTTTCCAGTTAATTCAATGCCTGAAGCAAAGCTATGTATTATTGTTAACTACATAGATAACCAGAACACTTATACAGAGTTTACTTAAATTTTGCATTGCAATTAAAGCGTCTGCTTTACACAGACACCTGTTTAATCTTCTCAACATTACCTTGCCCCATTCCCAGGAAGAATTACAGGTTTTGCATATTATTACTGCAACACCTAATTGCAGCCAATAAAAAAGAATTTATTCTCTAGGGTATCAGAAGGTATACTGTATGTTTATTAAAAAATAAATGTATTAATGTATAAAAATACATTACTTCAGTTGGAAGTCCAATGGGAATGATATTTTTATAGAGTGAAAAAGAAAAGACACTCCTTATGACAAGAATACTCCTCACCAAAAAAATTAAAACTTAATTTATGGAAGTTAAGTATCACATCATTATGTTACAGTTTTCACTTCAGATGTTGAGAGCCTTGGACTGGCAGAAGACTTGGAAGTTTTGATTAACAACCTACTGGAGCTCTTGGCAATGTGCCTGGGTGTTTCAGATTACTGCTGCTATAGAAACTCCCCTGGGTGACTGCACTGCTTTTCATTTTCTCACATTTCTAAAACGTTGGTCTTCAATTTTTATTTTTATTTTTGTCCTTTTTCAGTTTTCTCCACTTGGTAGCAACTGCTGCACTAGTGTTCTACCCTCTCTCAGTGAATAGCACAGCTACACGAACAGCTATCATTACAGATAACAAGCATCATAAAAGAACTTGCCATATGCCTTGTCAGCTGGCCAAACTGATGACACAATTCTTTTACAGCAGTCTGGGTAATTCATAGAAGGTATATACATTCCAAGAAGCTGGTAATCCATTAGCGTTTCTCTGACTATGATACTAGTTAACATACTTTTAAGGACTGATTATATATGAGTTTAATATTAGCTTAATTTTAAATTAAAAATTGTAATTCCAACTTACCCAAGCTACAAAAATCACACAAAGAGACTCTTTCTGCAAGACATTTCCTCCTTTCAGTTCACTTTTTCAATTTTCTCTCTTTCCCCCCTCCCCCCCCCTCAGGATAATCTAAATTACACTAAATGGGTGAATGGGCTATCTCATTTTCCAGCGTCACCCACAGACTCTAGCGGGAGCAGGAGCAGGACAAAAATCACCTTTCATTGCTACTTACTGGAAAAGAGTACAAAATAGTGAAGCAGCATAGAATGCAGGGTCTGACTGCTGCCTTGAGCATGTGACCAGGCTGCAGCACACAGTTCAGGCCAGCTACACTAAAAAGCTATACCTATCCAGGCCATCATCAGTGAAGTGACCTCATCTTCTACATACACCATCACACCTCTACTATTTAGTCAGAATTTCCTGCGTTTCGTGTTGTGTGTGACTCCTGGTCCTTTCACTACACATCTCTGAAAGCAGTTGACCCTGTTTTCTCCGTATAGACCAGGTACCTGAAGACAGCAATACGACCTCCCATCAGCCACCTCTTTTTAAGGCTGAACAATCTCAGTTCTCTCAACCTCACCTTGCACCACCTCAAATTTATTCCAGGCCCGTGACAACCTTGGCAGCTCTCTGCTGGACTTGACCAATATCTTTCTTTTACTGGGGAACCCCAAACTGCTCATAGTCTTAATTCTTCTTATGCAGTCCCACAAGTGCCAAATAGAGAGGAAGGACTTGCTCGTTATGCTTCCTAACACTGCCTGGGACATGATTGCCTGTCTGTTGCAAGGGCACACTGCAGAATCATGCACAATTATTGTCCATTAAATCCTTCAGCAGCTACAAAAATGCTTTCTGGCCAGGTGGCCTCCCACTCTGGGCTGTTGCATGGAGTTGTCCCAGCCCAGACACAGGATTTTGCATTTGCTTCTGCAATAAAACAAAAGGCAGCATTTTTAGTCTTTGAGTGGACAGTGGGTTATTTCAGCCTTCTCCAGATCAGTTTTGAAGGAATATCATACTTTCCTATCTATTCTTTTACAGCATAAGGGAGAAAAATGGCCAGAGGAAACTAGGAACTTATACTGCAATATCTAATACAAAATTTAGCAGAAAGGGTCCAAGTTCCAAGCATACAATATAAAAGAAAGCTATAAAATTAAAGAAAAATAATATTAAAAAAATACTATGTATTAATTGTATAATATCCCACCGAGTCGTATTTATGGTTCAAACCTTAAAAAAAGTGGCCTCTGTAATACCTAGCAGCAGTACTTTCCAGGAAGAATATATTGAGTTTTTAAAATGTTCAGGAAGAAAACATTTACATTTTTTTTCATGAGGCAGTAGATATAAAGAGTGCATTCAGAGCACTTTAAGAGTCCCATACTTTCTGCTTTCTTCCCTTCACATTTCCAGTTCCCAAATAATATCATATCACAGCTCACTTCTCAATCAGAAAAACAAGGTAGAATGCATCTCGGAACTCATAACATTCCTACTATTGCAGCTGAGGTTTATCATTTGCACAAATGTGAAGAAAATGCACAATATCAGCATACCAAGGCCTAAACATGCCATTATTTCACAGCATCCAAAACACTCAAAAATATTGTAATCAAGGAAAGAGGAATGGCAAATAATCTGCTGCTGCACCACAATCTTGCATTGAAAAGAATCAGTCTTTCCCCAGTGCTTGAGAACAGGAGTTACCAAAGACATGGGAGGAGATAACATTACAGTGAATTACTAGAAACAGTAATAGTCCAATATGCAGGAGGTACTTAAGGAAATTTATGAAACAATTGACCACAAGATTTTAACTTCTCCAGAACAGAACTGGAGAACTTCTCCAGAACAGAACTACCCTTTCTCTCCCGCGTGGCTCATAAACTATTTCAATTGCTGTGGTGTGGCAATGGTGTGTCTGCTCCTTATTTGCAGAGTACACCAGTGAAACACTGTATTTCCACAAATTCCTGATAAAATGCCTCCTCCCTGCTCCTCCTTGAAAGGGAACTGTGGCTACATAATAACAATTTACCTCTCCATTTTTCTCTTCCCTTTTCCTTCTTTTTCCTTCCACCCTCCAATCTGGTTATTTTTGGACTGCCAGTTGGGATTATTGCTCTTTTTCCCTGCTAAAATAAAAACAAACAACAGTTATACTTCAGATTTGGGGCTTCAGCATGAGCTCTGTCTCCAACATTGAACAGTCACATTTTCTTGCCTGAGGTGCAATGCTATCTCCTATGGCACTGACTAAAGGAAGCCTTGCAACTAAAGGCAAATTCTGCTTATGGAGTCGCATGTGCAGTTTTCTGATTTTTCCAGTAACTACCTACCCACAATCCTGAACAGAATTATGCCCTGAGAATGCAACACTGGGTGACTTGTGCCTAATCTCAGAGCATGAAAAATTAGTCATACTGAACTGAACAACAACGACCATTTAGAATACATACAGATAAACAGATATTTATAACCTGAAGTACTGTTTCTGTCTGACACATCTTCTTCATGTCAGACCACTTTTTATTATTTTTTCTTCCAAGCACTGTGAAGCTTCCTACTTGCAGATGATACTGCTGTAAGGAATTTAGCATCTACAAAATAATAGACAATGTAACAGTGTCAATCTCTTAAAGAAGGTCTGAAGTAAAGACAACATGATGCTTTTCCAAGAAGCAAAGACAAAAATTCCCCCTACCTAATTTCATAATGTCACACATGAAGTCTCATAGTTTTTAAATGTGTGTAGTATCATAAATTTCCCAAATTAAACCAAAATGACACCAAGTATTATTAAAATGCTCATTTCCCTTTTTTTTTTTTTATCAAAATACTTTCAACTATAAGAAGAGCTTTCCAGCACCTGAAAAAAAAAATCCATTTTATTGCGTAAAATTCAATATGGAAAAGAGTTGACAGGAATTAAAAGAAGGGACCAAGCATTTATGTAAAAATAATTTCTTTCCACTCTAGACAAAAGTCCAATGTGTGTATACTTCAATTTCCTGCTTTTCCATATGCTAGTTATAAAGGGACAAATTGGGTAGAATTCTGAATTGTCTGAGATGCAAACTAAGGTGTGCTGCTTTCCCTTCTTGAAATGATACAGGCTACTATCTGATGAAGATGCTTTTTTATTTTCAGGGTAGTAGGCAAAATGAAACGTACATACAATAGATTTTCAATTGTGTGAGGCTCAAGAGAATCATGGCAATGAAAACTTAAGAAGGTGGAAAAGGCAAACATGCTGACAACACACTGGGAGAGGAAGAGACAATCTAACAAACTTCATTTAGTACAGGAATGATCCTTTGCCTTTCTGAAAGGGATTCTGCTAAAAAGCACCTGACTCAGCAACCTAGAAAAGACAACCTCTTTCATGAAAGATGAGTCCATAATTATGCAAAAAAATTATCTAGTCACAGCAAAGTCTCTACACAGTCCATATGTGAGGACTTTCTGATAGAACACAACAAAAAAGCAAGAAGCTCAAAGCAAAAAGGTTTTAGATTGCCAGATATTAACCCGAAAAATATCTGCAGTGTTGCTGGAAACACTTTTAAAACTACCATTATCATCTAATATAAATGCATAACAGAATGTGTTTGTATACTGTTTTACTGAGTTCTCTGAAAAATAAGTGCTGTTATACATGCAGAGCTGTTAGTATGCACTCAGTAAGCACATTGATTAGGAAGGAATTTTTATTTTATATTTTAATGACTTTGAGCACCAGATTTAAAAAAGTCACCCTTAGGAATACGTGCAATTCCTTTTCACAGGCCTTCAAGGCACTATCATATTCCCTTGGAAGTAACATAATCTTTCCCAACATATATATATATATAATTTCAGCAACTACA
The DNA here is from genome assembly GCA_028566535.1 of Scolopax minor. Lineage (NCBI taxonomy): Eukaryota > Metazoa > Chordata > Aves > Charadriiformes > Scolopacidae > Scolopax > Scolopax minor. The sequence goes on along the minus strand of JAOXNG010000012.1, from coordinate 107,574,405 downwards.
GTCTGACATAAAACTTTACAGAAATTAATGTCTGCAGATTTTGACATGTTTTATAATATGTCATTTGTTTGCTCAATTTTATTTGTTCCTGGCCTATGGATACTAACAACTTACCTAGCGACACTTCCTCCCCTCCCTTGATGGCAGTTATGTTACAGTGAGGTCTGCAGCCATATTACACTGAAGAATTCAGCCCAACAATGTATCAAGGTATCTAGAATTGTATTCCAGCTTGGTGTAAATGTAATGTCGACTCTGTGTTATCCAGCTGTGCTTTCAAAGGGTCAGATAAATAAAATTTGAACTAACACAGGAATAATCATTCTTTGGTTTACATGACTGGTATTGAGATTTGGATGTCACAGAATCACCCATGTTGGAAGGGACCTTTCAATATCATCTAATCCAACCAATGAAAAAAACCTAAAAAACCAAAAAAAACCCACACAACCTCAAACAAACAAAAAAACCCCACACAAACCCCACACCACACCCAAAACACCACCAACCCAACACTAATCCGTATCCCCAAGCA
>JAOXNG010000012.1:107540351-107554009 GCA_028566535.1 Scolopax minor | reverse complement strand
CTTGACCTCTCTTCAAAGGATAAGTGCTCCAGGACTGACTATCTTGGTGGCCCTCTGCTGAACTTTCTCTATTTTATTAACATCTTTCCTGTAGTAGGGGGGGGCAAGACTGTCTCAAAACTATGATAATTGACAAATTCTTGAAATGAAAATGACAAATTGACAAATCAGGAGCTAGCTTTTCCCCATACTAGCCTGGAAGATCTCAAGAGTTGTTCCAAAAAGAATTAAAAGCAAAGCCAGGTCCTAACAGGAAAACTCCAAGCACAAGAGCAAACACCAACTAGAGTAGTATCCCAAGCCACCTGCAAGTGTCCTACCTGTAAAGGGCCCCCTTACTACTGAAGACCTGTTAGTTGCCTTCACCATCACCTGCTGTCATGTCTCCCTGGCCACCCCTAAACTTCCCAAGTCTGACTTACAGTCCAGTCCATCCTGCTCCCAAGAGGCCAAAGCTCTGCTTTAGCCTCTATAGTCCCAAAACAACTCAGGCCCCAGACACAAAAGCTCTCCTCAGGGCCTCTAAACAGACAAGGTCAGGCCAGCTGCATTCCCACCCCAATAAGGTTTTTCCCCCAGTGGCTCCCTGGTGGGAGACTATGTTCTCAGCTGTTTCCTGCTGCAAGCAATTGGTTCATTTAGCACAAGGTCCTCACTTAAGTCTGAAACCAAGGGACTATTTCTCCAGATTGCATTAGGCAAAACGCTGGACTGTGAAATGTACTCACCTAAGTTCCTGCTTCTGCCTCTACCTCTCAGTTTGCCAGCAAGTCTGCACTGGCAGCTGTTGCAGCTACTTCAAATTTTCATGGTCCTGGCCTCCAGCTACCGCTTCAGGGGGCTGCAGGTCACCTACAGCCCCCATAATGCATTTATTTGTTCCACCTGGATCTTCCACATACCCTGCAGCATTTCAAATGGTACTAGCAACATACACAGGTGTCAGTAATTTGAACCTAAAGCAGCTGGTCATTCGAGTCATTCTTTTGGCCTGATAACCATGAAGACATACAGTCCATTGATTATATATTAAAATTTAGACACCTAGCACACATTAAGACACTTACATATGCTTGCACTAAAGTTTCCTTGCCACAAACAAAAATCAACGACAGCCTAAGATCATGGCAGATAATTAAGCTCATGAAATCAAATGTCAGTGCTACGTGGTAAGGGTGAGGACAAGGCTTGAAATACTATTCCTATATATTGGGAACTAGCTTCTTTGCAGTTTGTCTCAGGCCTTCCACAAATGCACATTTAAGACAAAATTCCATTTTTGAGAGGAACCATACTTCTTTCTCTTTGCTTACCGCCTCATCTCATGATAGACTGCCATTCAAGGAGCAACAACTAATGAACTCATGGTTCATGAGTTGAAGAAGATCTGAGATATAAATCAAATCCTACCTAATGTCTAATTCCTGCTTTCTGTGAACGGACTAATGTTACGTGGCCCAAAACAATAGTCTTAGTAAAATCTCAACAACAATAATGTACAAAACTAATGTGTACCCTTTCAGAGACAGAAGATAAACTGAGCTCTCAAATCTTCATGACTTTCACGCTTCGTGAAATACTAAAAGGGTCTTCCAGAAGTCTCTCTCTTAGCTCAGGAGTAGCACAGATTTCCAACTGTTGTTGAGACTCTTGCTTTAAATTACAGTGGCAAGTCCCTGCCCTTAAAAAACTCCAGTTAGTTCTGATACCTTTTTTTAATACCCCTCTTTTTAGTAAAATATTTCATATGGATTGAAAAAGTGTACTAAAATGCTCCAAACCTGTTCTACAGCTGTGAAAGAACCATGAACAAGGAGCAAACATTTAAATATTTTAAGCAAATACACTAATGCAGTCACAAAAGCAGACAATATTCCTGAGACAGGCTTTTCTAGCTGTTAGGGGTATTTTCATCCACTGCAAATTTCTTGCTCTTGATTTCTACTTCTCATGCTTTTCTCAATTGACAGTCTGGGTTTTTTTCAGCTGGATAACCTTTACGTCCCAGACAGGCACCTAATTCTGCCCTGTGCCATCAAGCTTATTTTCCCCAGCTTTGTGAGCTCAAATGATGCAAAACCCAAACTGCACAGAGGTGCCAGCTGAGGCTGAGGCATTGCTTTAATAATACTATAGGTAAAACTGGATGAATTGTGAAAATATTAAGCAGATGCCTTGATTGAATTCCTCTAAATGAATATTCATGAATTATTCATTTGAACAATATAACAAAATCATTTGAAAAAACTATGTTATGATTTTATTCAAACTGTCTCTGGCTATAAGTGTTCTGAAAACATCTGGATGAATTCCTTGATTCCCTCCTAGATTATCCTAAATGTTTCTTTGTGAAGATCTACATGAAGCTGGAGACCAAACCCATTATCCTCCTATGACAATGCATTTTTCCCTAAAGTACCTGCACAACTTTACACTAATTCTGTAGGGAATACAATGAGCAACACTGTGATTTCCATTTAATTGAGGAAGTCTTAATTTCATAAGTGTATAAAGCCTTTCTGATATTTTGCAAAATGCACGTTTATGGCAAACTGTCACTTGTATTCAGATTTAGAACCTAGAAGCTACAGCGATAGTTCCTTGGAAATGCTTAAAATAGATAGGATGGATTGACTGATTGCATATTCCTTTGAATTATTGTGAAAGCAACAGAACTATCTAAATCATGTCGTGAAAAAAAGTAGAGTCAGAAGTTATGTAACTTCAAGTTGCTATAAATTGCTTCTTGTTGAAAGCTATATAAAACATTTTCAAATCTGTCATTTTCCACCTCTTCTGTTTTTTTTAAAAAAAAGCCACACCAAAAACCTAAGTGAAAATGTCCAAGAACGTTATTAAGTTGGAGCAAATTCTCCATTACCATGATGACCAGATACTCTTTTGCAATTAAATATAAGAACTTGGTCCGGTTTTATGTCCAGAATGTATTTATTATTATAACAAGACACATTTTATTAGGTTAGCTAAATCAGTATACCTAATTCAGCAACAAAGCCAGCTCAGACATACGTCTTTTCTCATAGACACACTATCTTCACTGTTACTTTAATCCAAGTTCATTTCTTGAATACAGATTATATTTACCTTCTTTTTGCTACTGATATTCCCATATGCTCTCAGAACAAGCTACATCACAAAGCAGACAGGAAATCACATTTTCTACTTCTCCCATAACACCATGCAAGATGACTGCACAGCCACAGCGACCCAGAGAATATACTCGTCAATATCTGATCCAATATCCAGTCTTTGCAAGAAAACAGCCTCAAATCTTGGACTAGTTTGATTACCATAAAGCAGGAGGAATGGGGTACAAATTTTAAGAAAGCATGAAGAGAAAGAGACTGCTTTATTTGTAGTGGGAATTGAGGAAATTAACACAGTAGACAGCAGAAAATAGTACAGCTACCAGGTACAACACCTGAAGACTACTCTTGCTATTCCTGACATTAACCACTGTAGCCAATAGGAGCTGTAAAAGCAGTGACAGTGACATGAATGTCAGGTCCTCCTTTTCTAACCTGAAACACGTATTTAAATTTAGAAAGGAACCCCTTTTCCCTCCTTTGACTACTATATATATCTATAGATACAGATACACATTTCACAACTGTTATTCTGATTTTGTTACTGGCAGTGAAATTTTAAAAGCCTTTAAAAGCATTTCAACAGTTTCACTGGGACCAGAGAGTGAAACTGCTACCAAATGAGGCTTTGAAAAAGAACAGCCAGAGAAAGCACTCATCATTTTCAGGACCGAATATCCTCCTGCAAAAAAAAACCTTCTTGCTTACTAACAGAGGTGGCTTCTTATTTAAAACACATGGGCTGGCAAAGAAAAATAACAAAGGGGTCGTGGCAGAATTGCATTTGATATGTTGAAAGTGTGTATCACTCAGCACTGAGTACCACTCCGTGATTATATCCTATTTTGTACTCTGAAAAACAACAGCCTCCAACAGCAATAAAGACAATTATAAGACAGCTACCATTTATCCCAGAAAAGCTATTTGCTACTTACAAAAATACTGGAAAGGAAAAACAACCCCTTGCTAGTGAAATTAGCTGAAATTAGCTCCTATGATGATCTGTTCTTTAAATTGGGAAAGAAGGGATTTTTTTTTTTTTTTTTGTTCAGCATGATTTATTTTTAGACTGGCAAAGAGACAATGGTAAACAGAACTGAGGCTCTCTGGGCACCTTCTGAGGTTAAATTACCTTTCATGCCATTTGCACAGAAGACTGTTCTCAAGCAGCTTGAGCAGATGGTCGGGACACCATTGTCCGTTTACTTGTATCCACAAAGATAAACGATGGCTCTTTGAAATCCAGAACAATAAAACTGTTGTGATGCTTTAGGCTGCCAAGGAAAAAAAAACAAAACAGAAATAAATATAAAGTTAGCCGAAGAGGAGAAAAGACTTTTGATGATGAAATTTCATTTTAAACTACTAAAATTCCCTCTTTAACAAATATATTTATCTTTAATATGGAATTATTTTGCTAAAATGAACTAATATGTCTCAGAATACCCAGCAGAGTAGGAGATGCAGTTGAAATTAATAATAAACAGTAACTCTGACTGAAATAAGAATTTCCCATCTCTGAACACCTGCTTTTACTAAATTTACTGGAGCACGCTGCCAAATAACCAGTTCTGCTTGCTGGGCCCCAGAAACGGTCACAGATTTCCAGGAGCAGAAAACTGCCAGGGCACAGAGACCTATCCAACCAGCCAAGTATTGGTAGAGAAGGTGATGAAATTGGGAGAACATGCTGGATGTGGCTTTTAGTTGCTGTTTTAAGAACTTCCCAAACTCCTTTGAGAACAGTCCTCAATCCCCAACAGGAGCATTTTGCCAACAAGCAACTTGCTAAGAAGTCACTTCTATTGAAACAAATTACTAATAAGAATGTATTTAAAGGATTGAAAACACATGCACAGCTATGAGGAAAACCCTGAACTTTTAGGAACAACCACTGAGATTTAAGAGTAAAGTGAACAGATATTAACCTTTGGAATACAACTAACAATTGCATAATCTGCCACTCTTAAAAGCTCCTGAAAGTAAAAGTAAGGCTTCTGAATATGGAAAGAATCACATGGAATCAGTAAAGGGGCCCAGATACCGAGTTCAATACACACAACAAAATAAGACAGAATTGGGTTTAGAAAATAACAGTGAAATTAGATAACTATGACTCACCAGCCAGTCAACTTCCTAAAGCCAGCAGGTACTGCAAAGCATTTAATTAACTAAAGTTGCATATAAAGATGGATAGCTGTTTCAGCAATAACTGCTTGTTTAAATAACACAACAAATACAATTCATGTCCTCTATCTGACACCACACATTCCATAGCAACAGTAGGGAAACAGTGGATACATTTCTCCCTCTCTCATTTCAATGAGCAACAACTTTTTAAAAATCTTTTTGTTGTGCCATCGGCACATTCAACATGCCTTAGAACAAATGTACAATTCAGACACTTAAGATTCTTGTCAGATTTTTATATATTGCTAACATTCATTGGAGTAATGAAAGAAAGGAAAAGACAGGTTAAGATAAACATCAAGCAGTGGCACCCAGCAACTCAAAGTAATATGCTTGGATAATGGAGGAGTAATTATACCTCATATAAGAGGAAAGAAATGTGAACTAATGCAAACATGAAGGGGAATTTAATAAAAGAATGATGATAGAAAATTAGGAAAACAGAACAATTTTGTTCATATGAGAATGCAAGAGAAAGCCCAGATGGGAACATGTTTTATAATTCTCCTCTCTGCCTTAGAAAAGTGGAAAACCCAAAAGTATATTTGTTCTAAAATCAGTGCCTTGTGCTAGCTTTCATGCTAATCTCATTTCCATAAAAAAAAGTTCAAGGCCTTTCTTTCCCCAAAGGAGCACTCTCTCTGCTTCACTTCCCCCACTTTTTTCACAATATGAAACAGAGGGCCACTGTCCCTCAGCCCCTTGTCCTCACTTAACACTCTCAGCTACATTTGCCTATTTCCAAATACAATATAATGAAAGTCATCGATACACTCATGAACATGTTTAATGCGAAACCCACTGTCTGAGACAGTAAGAAGTTGGACAATACAATCATCCATCTCTCAGTGAACCAACACTATTTCTTCTAATATCAGCGGACTTCTCTTAGAAGCACCTCCACTATTGCAAAATGGACACTATTTTCTTCCTCATAAACAAGCTGATAAATTGTAAAAAATGCACATTATATTTATATTAAATAAAAGTGACAAGGAGGACTTGATGAACTTGATAAAAATGTCACTGGCCTCAAAAATAAAACATTTTCACTGAAAGCATCAGAGCGTACATTTTGGTTGTCCAGTAAAAACAAATAGACATTGAACAATAAATAGTAAAGCAGATACATTGTGATCAGATTTCCTATTTCAATGATGTAAAGAATCTGATATTTTATAGGAAATATGGCAAACCAGCATTATTTTTAAATGTGATGTTTGAAATATGTTCTAAATAACTTCCATACTGAATGAATTGGAGCATCCATAAATGTTTTAGCTCTCTGCTTACCTCCCTCCAGACATTAAATCGTCCAAACGCATATTAACAAAATGAATTTGAAACTGCTATGAATATCACTTCAGCAAATCAAACAAAATTTCACTATTTTGTTGTTCTTACCACAGCAAAGAAGTGCCATGAAGGGTAAACGGGTAAGAGCAATACACTTGCATGCAGGCAAGTACACACATGCATAGATGGACAAACTAATTTCCAGGGAAGTGAGGATGAAAACCCAGGTGCAGAAATGTCTGTAGTTAAAACAACCATTTATTCTTCATTGGTAAAACAGTAACTGGTGAGATTTCCCTCCACAATTGGCATGCAATAACCAGTTGTCAGCTGAGGACTGGACTGTTTAAAGCTGTTGCAAAAACTGAGACAGAATTTTAGGCTGTCTTTCCCTTTGTACAAGTGGTCATTAATACATCTGCTGATGACCAAAGATAGCTTCTTTTCTGCAGGTTTAGAAGTATAAAGGGCCCCAGTGGTCAGGAGTTCCCATTTTTCCATTATCCAGTAAGTTAAATCGATCATTATTTCCACAGAAGAAACATGCTGCACACTCTCAGGAATAAGACTCACTAAAAACAAGACGATCTACTTTTAAGTATTAAAGGAGCAATGATACAGCAGCTGATTCCAGAAGGTACTTAACTTCTTTCAGACTGCACCTCATTTGTGAGCCCACATAAAACTGACAGAAGAATACAGTGAGCATACTGAAATGTCATGTATCTCCCAAGGAGCTGAAGATACAGCACATGTTATTCCATAATCACAGAAGGGATGGAAAACCTATCCTTAGTCTCCGCAGTAATAGTGACCAACTTGGAACTCATTTTAAACAAACAGCTATTTTGAATGAGGTATGTTAGAAGTAAGAGAGTTTAGAAGAAAAATGCCAATCAGGAAATCAGCTAAGTGACACTTTGGTGCTTAAATTAGTAAAACTTGCCTTTTAAGTCTTGCAGAAAGTGGTTTTTGAAGTATACAGTTAATACATATCTACAGATTCAACTTCACTTATACACATATGTATACTGGGAAGAAAAGACTACTTGAAACTGCATATTCCATAATTGGAGTTATTTCTTCTTTCGTAAGTCTTTGTTTCACTAAATGTAGCAGTACTAAGATGTCATCTCCACTATAACATCAGAGAATGAATAGATATCTATATGAAAAATCTCAAAAGTAAAAGGGAGAAAGGATGAGCTGCATGATAACATGGACTGATGATAGAACATTCCATTAAGACCAAGCAGAAACCCCTCCCTGAGCAACCAATGCCATGGTTGTAAATAATATAATGGCTCCTGACTTGCTGAATCTAGTAAACTAAGAATTTACAGAGTGTTTGGCACATGATTTTACAACAGTAAATGAAATGGAAGCTTTCAAGTATAATATACATTTCTAAGGACAGAAATATTTTTGTCTTTAAATAAAAATTAATACCATGACACATTCAGAGCAATTTTTCCTTTGAACATGTACATCTTTCAGATATGTGGCAGAAATCATGCCCATTTATGCAAGGTTAGAATTTCATTACTCAAGTTCCAACACCTAAAGAGAAAGAAGAAACTGATATAATGTCCAACCCTATACAAATTCTGAGCAAGTCCTTAGAGACTCTAGTGAATGAAATTTTGTGATGTTGTGTTAAGAAAATATGAAACACATGATTACCTATTATTTCCTAACTTTGTGCAGACACACACACTTGTGAAGAATGGGTGCAATAAAAAATTACTGTTTCATGACACCTTTCTTTAGTGAATCTTATCCCTGAGAGTGCATCATATTCCCTCTCCAGAAATAATGATTAACTTAACTTAATTAGTTATTTACTAATATCTTGTATAAATGGTGAAACCTCATGTCTTTCAAGAACTACCAGGAATGTAGGTTGGTGTAATCTTCAGTGTCATAAACTGTGAAAAATACTAATAAGCTTCAGGGTGTCTTTTCTAAACATATACCTCTCAAATCTTTAATTGTGCTTCCAAGAATTTGTTTCAGAATTTCTGTTACTTATGCTTGCCTCTATTCTGCTGTAACTTTTAACAGAATAACAACCTGTTTTCAGTACACACACAGTCACTTCTTCCACTCTGGGAAGTGAAGACTTCATTAAACTGACTGACCCAGTGATGATAGGGGTTCACCAAACAAGCCTTATGTAGCTCAGTTAATGTTCTGGACATCTGAAATCTTCACAGAGATAAATGATGATTATCTAGACTCCTAACAACCTCAGTGGAGGTTCTATTATCCTGGAGGTCATTAAGGCCTTAGTGCTTATGCATTACTTCATCAGCAGGCAGGAGACAGTACCAAAATATAATTTATTTGGGGAAAGGCAAAGCAACTCACTTCTACATGGAACCTTTACAGAGCAATAGACAATACCTACCTTTCACCATGAAAGTGGCCAAACCCTAGAGTAAACTACTCAGAGAAATAGTGTAATCTCCACCTTTGGAGATACTCAAAACTCAATGGGCCAAGGCCTTGAGCTACCTGATCTAGCTCTGAAGCTGTCCTTGAGGTCCAGAAACCCCTTTTAACCTAAATGATCATTTGAATCTATCAAAACTACTTTGTCCTCAGCTGAGCCATAGCAATATCCAGCAGACAAGGTAGAAATTTAATTTGTTCCCTTTCAAGCACTTTTGAAAAAGAAGTGAAGCTGAGCCAGGGATTTCCAAATTAGCACTTCAGCTTTATGTTTCATAAAAACAATAGCTGCTCCAGTGCTGTAAAATCCTTAATTCCGAGCTCATGCTTCAGTAGTGATTCCAAAGAAAGATTGTTAGCAGCCAAAAATCACCAGTATAATTACCTGCCACATCTGGGTTTTCTTTTGAGGTCTCCCATCTCACTAACGGTGAGGTTGACTTGGCTTTGCATACAAGATTTAGCAAAGAAACAGCCTGCGGTGATATTGAAGTGGAAAACAGAGCAAATTAAACTGGTTGTCTTCCTATTTTACAACCAACTGCAATTACCATACTGGGGAGATGCCATCCAAAGAAAACACCAAACCACACAAACAGGAACCATTTCATTAGCATCCACAGAGTGAACCTTTCCCCAGGTGTAATTTAAGGAGCTGTTAAAATATGCAATTCTATCTACTACTTTGAATCCTCAATTGCTTCCTACTGTAATTCTAGTTTCCCTCTACATAAAATCCTGCGGTGAAATCTAGTTTCAGGATGACTGCCCTGATTAATAACTCTATAATGTCTGTACTCTCTGTTGGATAAAGCATTTCTTTGTTCAAAAGTAATCCATTTCCTCTGAACGCTGGCAATTTCAGCGTCGAGGGAATGAATCACCACCGCTTGGTGCTGCCATTCACACTGCTGGGATGTGTAGTCACATGAAGTCATTCTGAGCCATAATTTCTTATCTTCCTCAGTCCGCTGTGGATTATGACCGTTGAAGGACTATATGGATGCAAGTAACTCACAGGCCATACAACATGCCCATCAAAAACTTCACAGATACTGGATGAATTCCAAATACCTCGATTTTAAAATTTTGAATGCTAACTTGAGAAAGAATAATATTTGCTGGAAAAAACAAGGCAACCAAAAATGCAGAATGCAGAAACACAGGATGCAGATTCTGGAAGGAATGAAAAGGGAAGCAGCCTTTGTTCTATGTTAAATTCTTCTACAGCTTGATGGACTTGGCAAAAGCTGTCAGTCTTTTGATTTTCTCTCTACATACTGGAATTATAAAGAAAGTTAAGATCTCTTGAGTTCTCACACACAGAGGTACTCTTTACAGCAGACAGCAAATGTTCAGTGGCCTGATTTAGCACTTGTGTATCACAAAGGATCGTTTAGTTCACTGCAGAGATATGAGCATGAGTCAATGATACCTCCAGGTATCAACCCTACTGATGGGCAGGCAATTACCTATTATTGGTGTCAATACTTTTTGAAAGGTCATTTTATCTAGATGTAGAAGAGAAAAATTTTGGGGAAAATATTTCCACAGAATAGGATAATATTTATCTGCCTGCTTCTATTAGGAAAAAAGTACCTTCCAATAAAGGATTTAAAAATTACTAAGCAAGTTTATTAAACACGTTTTACAATGAACCTGTGCAACAACATATAAATAATTTTTTGTTGATGACTGAGGGGCAGAATTGTATACAAAAATCCACTGAGAAAGAAAGGCTGAAACACGATATATCTCATCAGCTTAGTTGGGCCCATTTCACCTGAATTTAAATGACTTGAGTAAGATTATGCAGTGAGTCAGCTCAGAGCCCAAAATAGAACCAGGGAATCGTGGCTCATTGTCTCTGTCTTTAACCATTAATTCGCACTCCCACACTAAGAAAAATGGATGCTACTATTTTATTAAGCCCCCCAATATATTTAAATTGTAACAATACACTGAATCATACTAGAGAAGAAACACAAACTGAGATATAAGCCTAACATTCAGTCTGAAACTTGGGCCACTATGAATATGGGTGGAAAAGCAGTAATACTTGTATAAACTGATGGACCTGCAAGCTTTACTGTTCAGTCCTCTGGCTTTGATTGCTTTGGGTTCTCTTATAAATAAAATACTTCAATCTCTCTTTCAAAACAAAACAAAACAAAAAATCTAATGTCTCCAACCAAAAAGAAGCTCATTAGGTAATAAGTTATATATGTATTTGTTACTTTAAAGGTTCATTCTATTACAAATACACATTGTAAACTTTCTGTTGCTATCTCCTTTAAAAATCTCATGAGAGTATGCTACTGCTTACAAAGTGCTTCAATAGATAGAGCACGGACTAGCTGTCTCCTGACACCAAATCTGTCACTTCAGTCTAAAGACAGTAATGGATGGATGCCCTAAAAAGCTCTATTTATGTAGCGCTTTATAGTACAACTTAAATAAACATCCCAATAGTTAAATAAAGAATGTCTAATAATATTTAGCTAAAGGTGACATTTGGTAAGGAAATGGATCAACATTTTATTCCTAACAGAACTGTCTCTTTTAATTAAGCACAGATTTTAAAATGAAATATACATTCTGGAGAATATTCTCTTTTATTCCTTCTTTCTTTCACATATTTTTTTCACTTATTCTCAGATGGTCCCCTTTCCCCCTGCAAACATGAAGGATCTCTTTTGGAGTCTGTCAGGATAGTAAAAAGTCTGCAAGTGATGCATCTCAGCTTAGTATGGACCATGCCGCCTCTGTTCTAAAATCAGTATCAACTGGTTCTAGATCTCTTATGATGTTGCGTATTCCCAAATGTATTTTTCATCTCTAACTCAAATATTTGAATACATTTGAAAATGTCAATATCCACTAAGATTGGATAAGCCACTGGATAAGTATAAATATGAGCAATTACTTCATGACTCGTTCCAGATAAGAAGTAATCCACAGCTTCCCTGAAAGAGGCACTCCTTTACATTTGGACGACTTCTTCCCCACCTACTCACTCTGGTTGTCTGGGATAAGCCGATTGTATTTCTCTTTTCCAATACTGCACAGAATTTACCCTGTGCTCTCGATCACTCCTCCTACCAACAGACAGTGGGGTGCAGCCAACATGCTTTCACTCCCACTCCCTCCAGTTGCTCACAGTAGATAATAACAGGTAAATAGTCATTGTTCTCTTCCCCATAGTTAGAGTCAGGGGACGATCACTGCTGAGTTAAGGAAGATAAATGACTCTCCCCAGTCAGCCAAGAGACAGAATCATAGAATCATTTAACTTGTAAAAGACCTTTAAGATCATAGATTCCAACCATTAACCTAACCCTGCCAAGTCTACCACTAAACCACATCCCTAAGAACCACATCAACAAGTCTTTCAAATACTCCTAGAAATGGTGATTAAACCAGTCCCCTGGACAGACTATTCCAATACTTTAACAACTCTTTCGGTGAAGAAATTTTTCCTATTATTCTATCTTGCATAACTTGAGGCCATTTAATCTTGTTCTTTGTCTGTTAATTTGAGAAGAGACTGACCTCCATCTTGTTAAACCCTCATTTCAGGTAGTTGTAGAAAGCAATAATGTCTCTCCTCAACATCCTTTACTCCAGGCTAAACAATCACACCTCCCTCAGCTACTCCTCATAAGACTTATGCTCCAGAGCCATCACCAGCTTCATTGCCCTTCTCTGGACCCACTCCAGCCCCTCAATATCTTTCTTTGTAGTGAGGGGCCAAAAATGGACCCTCGAGGTAAGGCCTCACCAGTGCCAAGTACAGGGGACAATCACTTCCCCAGTCCTACTCACCACACTATTTCTGACACAAGCCAGGATGGTGTTGGCCCTCTTGGCCACCTGGGCCTGCTGCTGGCTCATACTCAGCCTGCTGTTGACCACGAACCCTAGGTCTTTTTCCACCATGTAACTTTCCAGCCATTCTTCCCTAAGCCTGTATCCCTGCATGGGGTTGTTGTGACACAAGAACAGGACTTGGTACTTGGCCTTGTTGAATTTCATACCACTGGCACTGGTCATTGATTCAGCCTGCCCAGATCCCTCTGGACCTTCCTACCCTCAAGCAGACCAACACTCCAGCCCAACTTGATTTTGTCTGCAAACTTAAGAAGGGTGTACTTGATCCCCTCACCTAGACCATGGACAAAGATAGCTAGCCCCAATACTGAGCCCTGTGGAACACCAATTGTGACCAGCTGCCAACTGAATTTAAGAACATTCACTACCACTCTTTGGGCCTGGTCATCCAGCCAGCTTTTTACCCAGCAAAGAGTCTGCCTGTCCAAGCCATCAGCAGATAGTTTCTCCAGGAGAATGATGTGGGAAATGGTGTCCAAGGCTTTACTAAAATCTAGATAGACAACATCCACAGTCTTTCCCTCATGTAATAAGTGGGTCACTCTGTCATAGGAGATCAAGTTAGTCAAACACAATCTGACTTTCATGAAAAAAGAACAAAGGCTAGTAACTGTGAGACTTCTCCCAGCTGCTTAATAGAATATTTCATCTGCCTCTTCATCCTGGTTGAGTAGTCTGTAACAGACTCCCACCATGTTATCTGCCTTGTTGCCCTTCCCC
>JAOXNG010000012.1:107520262-107533159 GCA_028566535.1 Scolopax minor | reverse complement strand
AGTCTTCTCCCCCCCCCCCCCCATTTTAATGGAAATTAGTGATAACAGAGTTTTTTGAGACTATTGCCTATCATTTCTGAGGGAGAATTACTTAAATTTCAGCATTTTCTGACTGCTCTGCTAATAGTGTTTTTACTTCTCACCAAGCCAAAGCCAAGAACAATCTAACCCACTTCCTGCCAATGCTGAATTGATCATTTTTGTACTTATACCCTAGCTAGGTTTACGTGACCAAGCATCAATGTTTTAGTTCCATCTCTCAAAGACACACACTCCCCCTGTGCCTAGCAGTATCCATTGAAAGTGGATTATCATAATAACTTCTCTCTTGTTTCTTGTCCTTGCGCTTTATTTTTACTTGCAAGCAGGTCCTGGCTCACAGAAACTATCAACAGCAGCAGCATCTAAAAGTGTCTGTATCTTCACAGGGAGGGGACATAGAGGTAATTTCTTTCAACATTAGTGGGACATATATATGTCCTTTAAATTAATGGAAAAAACGACAAAAGGACCTTTAAATTGTCACCAGGAAAACCGAGTAAATCAGACACTGAAAAGACAGGGGAAAGTTTATTTCTTTCCCATATATACAAATCTCTCCAATAACACATTTTTGTCTGTGGCTTAATTTACCATCCTTGATCCTGAGACATTCTAATATTTAAATGTTTAATGAATACCTTTTGGAAATAAAAAGCAATATGCTTAAAAGCTGACCTCAAAGAATGCTTAATGGGGTCTAGATAAAATGTCAAAGCAATTTGTTGTGGTCTTTACTGTTCTAAGCCCTTGGCATTACTGGTAAGCACCCCTCTAATGAAGTATTCCAGGGTCCTCAGAAATATAGTGATATTTTAAATAATGGATACAAAGATCTGTTGCATGTCCTCTTATTTCTGTGTGCAGTGCTCTAGCAATAGATAATGTACTGAGCAATGAAGGACCTATCCCCTCAAGGAGCATAAAACTCAAATGGCGAAGCAGGTTCAGTGTGGAATAATGTTCAAATTTTTTTTTTTACACAAAACAAAGATAAAATGATTGCTTGGGTAGTTTTAGAGAAAAGGGAGACAAGTCAGCATCAGCAAAATGCATTATCAACTTTTTAATACCGTATTGCCACTGTGTTAACAGACAGGTAAGAAATGAAGTTTACAACTGAGGTTACTAAGTGACCTCAACAATGAATGAAATAAGCTACAGCTACAATGGGAATACATCCTCCCCATTCCTCTTCAAAGCAACTTGGGCATCTATACAACTGAAAACACACCCAGAGTGTATTACCTTGGAACAGAGATGAATAGTCTGTTCTCTATCCCAGGAGCATTGCAAGGCATTGAGATTCAGGATTTTGGAGCATTTCTAGTGATATACCTTTGACAAGACTATGAAATGTATTATTTGCACTTTGTAAATGAAAACTTTATTTGTCCTAAATCCTCCAGCTAAGATGGAGAACAAGTGTATTACAGATTGCATAAAAGTAAGTCCTGGTCATAAAGTTTACACGTTCTCAGCAAATGAACAATGAAAACTCTGTTTCACCTTTTAGAGAAGTGAACTTCAGACATAGAAATTTTAAGACACCTGCCCAATATCACACTGAACTCTAGGACAGAACCTACCATTTGTGTTAAATGGCTGACCAGAGCAGCCTTTTGGTAAATCACATCTCTATGTTTCAAGTGCATTCATCAAAGAAACAACTGTGGACAAATCTTATCATGCGTTGACTCTTTTAATCAAGTACTTGAGGTGTATCAAAATCACAACATTTTCAATTTGATGCGAGTTTGGAACAAATATAAACATTCTGTCTGTGGCTACAAACTGGCAGTTACCGTACCTTATATATAGAAAAATGGCAGATACTGTAACAGAGTTAAAAAAAAAAAATAAAAATGAACACTGACAGGAATATCACAGGTAAACATTTAGCCTATTAGAAACACAGCCTACAAAAAATGTAAGTGGGTTATCTGATGTGAGAGTAAATGGAACAGAAAAATAAATTTTAGCTTTCTCCAGCATCATTCCTCACCTGAATATATCTGAGTAGAAAAAACTTCCTTTTGAAGGAAAACCACAACAGCATAACTTCTAGCATTCCTCCCCAGAGGCTCCTGATAGAAGATCTTACTGAAGAAAAAGATGAGACCAAATTCCAAAACCACAGGGTCTAAAGCCTTGCAAACAAATAAGGCTTGCAATTGATCATCTGGGTGAAAAAGAACAAGAGAGGATAGGAAAAGAAGCTGTACTATAATTTCTGTGTGAGACTTCTAAGAAGAAGAAGAAAACTTGCTCCAATTAAGAAAATTTCAACGCCTCAAGCCAGTATAACTTTGATCTGATCCTTTGCCAGAGAAAAGAAATTTCATCTCTTTAAAGCTTCAACCAAGTAGAACCAAGTTATTAAGGAGCAAAAAAACTTAAATAAGAGCCCTTTAGAGAGACCAAGGGCAAACTGACAGGTATAATATTTTAATTGATTGCCTACATCAGAGGAACTAAAATAATAACATACTTCTATTGGTACAATACTAGTCATATATATTTGTCTGAGAACTGAGTGGCTTAGAATATGCAAAATTTCATAGTAGCTTTTTCATTTCCACTTTACCTTTTAAAGAGTCTTTTTTTTTTTTTTTAACAGTATCATTTACCACAACTTAACACTTGCAATATTAAAAAGTATAATAAAAAGTATCTTATTAAATTATAACAATGACTTTTGAAAGTGTACTTAATATTAATTTACGGCATTTGACTAACAGCCACAGAAACTCAGATTCTATACTGGTCTTCAAAAAAACCTACCATGCAGCCAGAAGCAGTGGGTGCTTTTTTCAAACCAACTCTGAGACACATCCCATCCTTAACCCAGAAGCAACCTTCCTTTGCCATACCACTTAGTACTGACCTCCCCTAAAAACACTGGCAAGGGGTAGCACAGATGCCTCCTGAAAGTATTGGGGCAGGTGCTACCTGCAGCTGACTGTGATGGTCCCCAACGAAGGCACAAGGCAGACTTCTACAGAGCAGTCAAATGACAATAATTTTCAGTTATTATTAGTGACTCAGGACTCTGCAGTAGTACCTGGAGCCCCCAAACAACCACACACTTTTCCATCTTCCAAAGGAGATGAAAATCTAAATAAACAGCAACAAGAAACCAGATTCAAAACCTCAGAGGTTTTCTCAGAGGAGAAAAGAGGTGGCTAGCAAGCACGAAGTGAAAATAATAGGATGTTTTAACTTATATAAGCTAGATCTTAGTAGCCAATCCACATGGTAAGCTTACTTTTGCCATCTGCCTGACCGTTAAGGTCAGGAAACTAGCAGTGGTTTATAGATTTCAGTCATCTGTTTCTCCCTACCCATTCAAACAGCAAGGACTGTAGTAAAGGCTAACAGAAAAAGATTAATTGTGTTAAAAAAAAAATAAATAATGGCATATTTAACTAAGTGCATCTGTATCTTAAAGGATTAAATTTAAGATGAGGAACTTCACTACCGTGTGTTTCATGTCTGAGCCAACATAGCCAGATTCTACCATACATGCTTGTGTTCCTGATGCCTCAACTCTGACATATTTACATAAGCCACCTTTAATGTATACAACCTCAAGTCAAAGTAAAATTAATGAACCCAAAAAAATCTCAGAGGTAAGCAAGTTCAGAGTCAGACCTTGATATTTTTTCATGACAGCTGTTTGTCTTGAGGTGGGGCAGCACATTTTCCTCTGCTGGTTCTTCAGATATCTCTTCACTCTCTGCTGTTCCTAAGGATTTGTATTTATTTGTATTACTATTCTGATTTCTGCACTGGTATCTTACTGGACATGAGCAATTAGTGACTTGAATCACTGTGAATTTTAAGACATCATGATGCATATTATACAATAGAAAGGCCTTTATTTTTCCCTTTTAAATGCCCACTTGCAATTTATTTGGAAAAAATCTCCATAAAACAATGGGATAAGTAAAAGAGAAAGACATCGTTCACTCACCCGGGAGGCTCAGGGTCAGATTATTGAAAATATTTGCCACAGACAACTGAAGCAAAAATTGCATGATTTCTTGCTTTGTGAAATCATCAGTTTTGACTTTCATATTATTAAATCCTTCTGTAGACAAACTAACACTTATGGACTTAGTCATTCCATAAGCTAATCAGCACCTAAAATCTTTTTCATTTGACTTTGAATGATATCTTAACAACTTAATATCAGCTCACACTGAAAACCTGATTAACAGAGACAGCTGACAATAGCAATGAATTCTAGTGTGTGTGGGACCATTACTATGCTGTTAAAATACAAAAGGAAAACATTACCTCCTACAGCTTTTGCTTTTAAATTGGAGGAAAAGCCCATGTGAAGATAGTTTACATAGAATCCAGTTTGATCTCCCTTGGTCATCTATAGTCTGCACCTGGATCAAATGAATTAAGACTTTTCACTTCCCAGCATATGGCCTACATCAGAATTCCATTACCACTACAAATGAATGTATTCTGAACCTTAAATATGCACAAACAGTATTCTTCTGAACAGGAAGATCCAGTAAACCTCCAACCTATCAAAAAAAAAGCTCAGTATAGCAAATAATTTAAAAAACAATAGTTGCCTCTAAAGGAGGTCTTGATTTGATTGTTAAACTGTCCCATTAGCCTTGACAAAATAATACCTTTATTGTAGGATATTACTCTGCATTTTGAGGAAAGTCTTCCAGGCATGCTGAAAAGAGGTAACATAGAATTTACATTGGTACTGTTCTGCAGATCATAAAATACTAACGCAGGAACAAAGGGAAAACTGATTATAAGGAGTTATAAATTGAAGGGGATCAACCTGTTTTTTCCTCAGACGTTGGTGACAGCTATTGATGATATTGGCGTTAGCAAAACTCAGTGAAGGAGATCCCATGACCTCTGCTTTCAGTATTTAATGTAGTACTGCCATAATGACAGGAGAAACAGTATCAAGATCATTCCATGGAAGCTTTAAATTGAGTTACTTTGCAACAGTAAATAAGAATGCCTATTATCTCCTTCATAGCTGATGAAAACAATGCACAGAGTCACTGTACAACATGCCCAGGAACACAACTTAGGACTCACTAAGGAAGGATATCCTGTCATAAAGGCAGGAGCCTTCACATTTTGGTTTTATCTATGTCAGCTAGATTGCTGATGCTACTATATGCTTTCTATTACACAGATACTGTCAATTACAGTATAATGATATTTTTCATTGCTATTCCCTCTACATGCATGCTATGCCTCAAGTCATTATCACAATCATTAAAACAGCAGTACTGTATCCCATGTCAGCATTTAAATGAAGTATGAGGATATATAACAATACAATTAACAGAAGTATTCCCAATGAATGGAGCCTTGAAAAACAAAGAAAAGCCTTGATGGGAACGATTCTGCACTTGAGGCCTATACCCAGCAATCACCAGGGCTTTTCATCTTTCTTTTTTAAAGAGAATTGACAAGCCTGACGAAGGAGAAAGAGAGAAAAATTACAATTTTGAAGCTTCATTTTTATTCAAGATGTAGCACAAGGACATCCAGAGGCAGCCTAGGAAACACGAGATACAGTCAGAAATGAAGCCCGATTTAGTAGCTGAATCCATTTATTCTTTTTGAGGTTCTGCATAGCACCTGACATGAGGTCTCTCTCCTGACTCATGTCTTTCAGAACTTTACAAATAAAAATAGCATGTCCATATGAAGGAGAGCCCCAAAAGGCAAAACAAACAGTAAGTTTGCACCTTATATTAAAACTTGTGTACTTTCTGCTCTTGCAGCAAATACCTCTGCATGTTTATTTACCTTGGACAAGATGAAAGGTCACTCATTATGTGCCTAATAAGCTAATCTCAATTGTAATTACACTGCAGAAAAAAAACCCTTCATTTGAAGGTTAACTAGATTCAAAATAACCCAGTTCTCATCAGAGTGTTCCATTTATTTCAATTAAGTCAATCAACTTAACAAGGATTTAATTAAAAACAAGTTAGCAAGTCAGAAAAGCATTTGAAATGTAATTAATAAATATTTTAAATAAGCAAGAGGTAGCCAAATCAAATATATGATTGTAAATGCACTGCCCTGTAATTTCTTTGCAGGCACTTGCTGGTCAGCAACCAAAAAGCACTCCACCCCAGGAATCCTGGCACACAGCTCGTCCTTGCAACAACGACAAACGAACGCAGTGCCCAGGAGGTGTAATATTAAGCTTTCAAAGAATTAGGTAGAGAGATGAGCACCTACTTCCATTTGTTTTACCAGAAAGCAAGGTTTGCCCCCACTTTCTTTGCTCGGTTTCACCCATTGCTGTTGGTACAAAATAGCTGTTTGAGACAGTTAAACGAAACATAAAAGTGCCTTTTCAGTGAACTGATGTGTTGTGTTAGTTGTGCAGTTTCTTTCCTCTGTGAGCGGGGAGCAGAACATTAACAAACAAAACCAGACAACCGTCAACATGAAGAGGTTAGTGTTCATGATGGCCATGCAATCTCCCAAAAAGCATCAGTAACTTACATCAGACATGTTCCCGTTCTGTGCCTTTACATTGCCTCGTGGAAAATTATATATTCCTGGCTTTGGAGTCTAACTTCTATGCTTAGACCTCTGTCACCCACACTGTCCTTCAGTATTTCCCATGGATCCCTCTCCCATGTAATACCATTATATTGTCTCCCTTGTTTATGACATACTTGGAGAAAAAAAAAAAACAACAAAAAAGTTGCTGTACAATTTGCTCTAGGTAGACCTGCTCCAGCAGGGGGGTTGGACTAGATGATTTCCAGAGGTCCCTTCCAATCCCAAATGATTCCATGATTCACAAACTTCTCTCAAGGTTTAGTGAAAGAACTTAATATATTTCTTCAGAAAATACTGGATAGCAAGTGTTCTTTGAGAGATCTAAAATCTTCAAATGACTCACTTCAAGTGAGTGATCTGAAGCAGAGACAGAGCAAGGAAGGTATCATCTTTTATGATACTGATATTGCACCATTCAGGTGACAACCTGCAGAGAGCAAGTCCTCTCTACAACCAATACCACCAAGCTATCTCTTATCCCTTTTCACCCAGATGACTTTGGAAGCAAAGCTGCTGAAAACTGGCAGATGCAATTTTAAGCCTTTCTATTCCAACTTTAATAAAGATACTCTGTTAGAAGTATACTTTGTTAGAAGTATTTTGCAGAAGACTATGTTGAATTGTAAAAATCACATGTATATATTAATAAATACCAAGTTATATACAGTGATCCTCTGGAATGAAAAAAAGAAAAAAAAAATATTTGGTATCAGTTCGCACCAAAACCTTTATACTGTGCAGTGAACCTTTCAAGGACTTAAGAAGAATACTTCCAGAAAACTGAATTTTAGTATTAATTATCTCATGGTAATGGAGCTTACTGTAAGAAAATGTTTTTATGTTTTGTCAACTGGATATATTTTTTCTGGACTATCCATAGTCCCTGGGAAGCTAGGGAGTTTATCAGAGACAAGGAGGAAAACAATTGAACATGCTCCTTGTCAAAAATGCTGGCAAACAAAGCACAAATTTCTCCACATCCACCTGGATACCTTCACTATTCCCCCTTCTGCCCCATCTCAGCAGAACAAAACAAAAAGAGTGAAGGATCCAACACTATTGTGCTATACAGGGGGAATTCTGCATTCCTGGGAAGAAAAACAGAGCACTGAACGCCTTCTGTTCCCTCTCCAAACTTAATCATCTGGATAGAGCTGGTATTTTTGTTTGATTTCTTCCATGCCTTGCAGCAGAAAGGAACATATTGCCCTGAATAAGACAGACACAAAGCAATCAAAGATGCTTGGATGCAGTACAGAATGTGATTATTTTTCCTTTTACGTCTTTGACTCAATTTATTGCTGCCCACCACATTTTTGCTTTATGAAGCAGCACTGGAGAAAAGCTAGCCTCATTCGTTAGCTGAGATAGTATGTGCTAGTTTAGGAGCCAGCCTCCCTCTTATCTCAGATAATGCTCAAAAACACAACACAATACAGAGTAGTCCTAATACAACTATTTGTACAGTGAACGAGACAGTATTTTTAATTGAGTTATCTACGGCAAATTTCTACAGGAATAATATCTGAGATTTAAGCTAGCTTTTTTGTGTCTTTTGTCAGGCTCCATGCAGACACCATCCCTCCTCCTATTTTGAAGAAATTTGGCAAAGAAATGGTGAATAACAAATAGCAAGAAGAGAATGAATACCTTAGTGAATTGAACCCATTTGGTTTTAGTGTTTCCCCAACTCCCAACTGTCAAATATTGTTAAAACAGATGATATGAAACAAAGCTTTTCCTCTCATTCAGGGAGTACCACATTGTTGAAAGTCCTCAACATTCACATCTCCAACATCCATGGAAGCTCTCTGAAATGCAGCATATTTTTAGCTGACCTAGTATTCTGCTCATTCTGCGGAAGAAAAATGGTGGAAATTGTTTTAAGGATGTTCTCATGTCTTTCCCCTAAATCTGCAGCTCATCAGTCTCTGTAGAAAAAGGCATAAGCACAAGGTAAAACTGTTTCATGAAAATGTTATCAGGTAATAGGGAGACTTTTTGTACAGGGTGTAAATATTTTCATCTTGGGAACCCAAATAAAAGTAAATAGGCATTTATCTGAAAAAGGATGATAAACAAAATCATAGGAGGGATATGAAGACATCTGGCTAACTCTTTTGCTCCAATGAAGGATACATATATAGATCACCTCTGAAAATGCTTTTTTAATCTGATGCTTAAAATCCTCAATGAGAAAGATTGCAAAGATAGCCTGCACCCTTTCTAGCAATACCTGTCACAATGACAGATGTTGACTGCATTCCCCAATTAAATACTTTTTAAAAATTAAAGCATCTCCCTAAAGATATATTTCTAGATCTCAAACAAATGTTGCTGCCATGCAAAAGACTTTCTTCAACTGCTGCTTAGAGTGCAATGTCCACTGTCGCAGCTGTACATCTGAGACCTGAGTGACATTTATTTAGTTGTGTAGACCAATTACCTCCCCACATTTCACAGCAGAGAAACACTGGCCTGCCTTATAACTGCAGCACATTAACAGATTTCCATTCAGCTTGAAGTCCAAACAAATAGACCCTGTCATACTGGCTGCATGTCATTTCCCATGATACATTTGTGAATCTCATGTTTGCCAAGAGCAGCACTTCATGCTTGCATTAAATTTGGATCAAATTTAACCTTGTTACCATTATGATACACATATCAACTCCTTTGCCAATAACCACACGGTATCTCTCAACTGCCCCATCGACATTGCTGTGGTGCCTAGGAAAGGGACAGCCTCTGTGTTTCCTGCAGACAGCTATGGAGCATTGAAGTGTGCTTGATGGACTGCAGAAAGATTCCTTTTAAATTAACATGTCAAATAAATGAGCTTAACTAAGCAAGAGCAGTTTGGTCCCATAACTAGCTGAGCCATTGAAGCTCACTGAACATGAAGGAAAATGCTACAGCACTTCAAGGGCAATAGTAAGAGCTGCACACCGACTGAGAGCCTTCTGCCTTCTAAGCAAATTTTCTTTCCAGGGTTTCCTCAGTAGCAGGAACACTCACAAAAAGCTGTATAGGCACTGCATGTTTGGACTGCAAGCAATAGACACAAAGGCTAACAGAAAAATTTACAAATACTTTCAGTTTCATGTGAAAATGTGAACAAAAAAAAAAAATAATCAGCTATGCCATTTAAAACAAAACTGCTACTCAACAGGAAAGAAAAAATATATTCATCAGCCATTCCCTCACTACTTCTCATTTTCACTTAGGCTCAAAATGAGAAGGATGCCACTGACAAGTACACCATAACCATCCATTATATCTGACACTGAGATCATTTACGGTATATTAAAAAGAACTGTTCTGGCACTTATATACAGTGGTGTCAACCTTAATTGCTGAGATGCACTGAACAGCTATTCTAAACATAGCAACAATTTACATTTTAAAAACAAATCAAAGACACAAACAGGTGGAAACACTCCATTGTGCCATATGAGACCCTTGTTCCTACAGCTGTGAGTCAGGACTAGTATACATCCACTAAAATATCAGCTTGGAAGTAGAAGGAAACAAGTACAGTGCTAAATCCTCAGAGTCCAGAAAAAACAGTACTGCAGCCTTTATTCCAAAATAGTGAAACAATATGCTTGGAAATGAAAGGATTTTACAGGCTGAAAAATGGCATGCACAAATAAGCCAGTACAGCTACTACACAATATTCTTATAGACAAACTAGGGAGGCATGGTCTAGGGCAATTCACAGTAAAATAGGCTTACAGCTATTGATAACAACATCTAATCACTGACAAACACAAGGATTACTTGGGTGAAGTTCACAAGAGGCAATGTTCAGTACAGTATTATTTCT
This sequence comes from Scolopax minor, assembly GCA_028566535.1. NCBI lineage: Eukaryota > Metazoa > Chordata > Aves > Charadriiformes > Scolopacidae > Scolopax > Scolopax minor. The sequence goes on along the minus strand of JAOXNG010000012.1, from coordinate 107,522,706 downwards.
TATTTTTATCAGTGAGTCAGATGATGGAACACAGAGTATGTTTTATTAAATTCAGAGATCACATTAAGCTGGAGGGATTTCAAGCATTTTGGAGGCCAGGATTATAACTCAGAAGGCACGCAAGAAAACAGAGAAACTGTCCAAGAGCTGCAGCTCTCTTATGAATGAATAGAACACTCTGCAGTAATAGAGAAATGCTCATTTGCACAAATTCAGAACAGCAAAGACTGCCAGAGATTCCACAAAACAGGACCCGATGGCTACAATTTGTCACAAGATGAATGTATGTCTCTTAAATAACAGAAATCCAATCAGTCATCTCACTGGGATGTATGATCTACATATGAGAAATGAAGTAACTTTCCATTCTCCTACTGAGATCTTGAGACACAGTAGCAGTGTCTCCCTGAAAACTTCCGGGGGAGTCCCATAAGGCAGGGGCTCTGCTATCCTTGGTCGGACAGTAAAGGAAGCTGCCTGCAATCAACCAAAAGCTTCAGTTGATGGAATAGGTAATTCTTGAAACTCTTGGCAAGATTCCTGTTAAACTTGGGGAAAGCATATCAGGAAAGCATGAACAGGTAAACTGTCCACTCTTTTAGACTGGTTAAGTCACCCTACAGGAATCCTGTGGCTTACACCCTTGATGTAAAAAAAAAAAAAAATATAAAAAAAAATGTTTGGACTAAAAGAATAAAGAGAAAGGGAAACAAAGATGATTAGGGGATTAGAGCATTTCCTTTATGAGGAAAGGCTGATAGAGCCAGGACTCTTTATCCTGGAGAAGAGAAGGCAGAGGGGAGACCTTATAAATGCTTAGAAGTATCTGAAGGGTGGGCTGAAGGAGGATGGAGCCGAACTCTTTTCAGTGGTTCCCAGTTACAGGACTGGGGGCACTGGGCACAAGCTGGAACGTGTGAAGTTCCATTCAAATATGAGGAAAAACTTCTGTGATGGTGAGGGTGACAGAGCCCTGGAACAGGCTGCCCAGGGAGGTTGTGAAGATCTTCAAGACCCTTGTCTGAAAACCTATCTGGATGCAGACCCGAGTAATGTGCAATCCTGATTTGGCAGTGGAGTTGGACTAGATGATCTCTAGAAGGTCCCTTCCAACTCTGACAATTCCATGGTTGCCCTTTCTTCTTTATTTAAAAAAAAAAAAAGAAAAAAAAAGAAAAGGAAGAAGGCAGTTCCAGGTGGGCTGATTGATACCACTGTATCCTTTCTAGAAGAACTGAAACCCTATAGGGGTTGCAAAGAAATGTGACTAGGGAGGAGAGAACAGTGCGAGTGGAAATGAACAGATGGGAGATAAATGGCATACGGCAGACTGGCTGGCAGAGCCAAGCAGCCAACAGTGAGCAAGAACAACTGGCAGCTAGTGGGAGCAGTCAGCAATGGACTTGGCTGGCAGGGAATGGCTGAAAGTGAGTGGTGTGAACATGAAGGTCAAAAGCACTGTTCCAGTGATGTGTCACAATGCAACCAACAGCAATCCACTGGGCTAAACAAAAGAACTTCAATACCTGTTTCAGGAGCAAGACAAAACCTGCTCCTAGATGGACTCTTCTTACTGAGGTTTGTTCAGACAAATTTATCCCACAGATTCTGGCGGCTGTAGTCCAGCATGAGGGTAATGAGCTGTCATACCTCTTTGATCATGCTGCACTGCGATCCAGCATCTAGTGCCCATGGTACATAAGGTGTACAGGGTTGGTTTCTGCATGACTGCTGCACCTCAGATAGCCAGAATGATCCATCCAGGAATGCAATAACCACACAGAACAAAAGCAAGTGGTCTCTCTCATGCTGGGCTTTTGAAGACAGGCACATGCTGTGGAGGGGAGTTTTACAGGTGTGCCAGGATAAATCTGGCATGGTTTGAAAGGGGATCTTGATAAAAAGTCTGGTATATGCCTATGAGAAAGGAACACTTTCTCAGAAATCTTGTTCACATTTCACAGACAAACAAAAGCAGCACCAAACTGTGATGTAATTCAGATGCAACTCAAGACTGAGCGGATGAACGTTTGTGATGTTCTTGTACAAGCTCTGACTGGAAGTCACTTGGGAAGTTTTGTAGTTTGGAGTTTTGCAATGCAGTCCTATTCCCATTATACCTTTTTCTAACTGACCACATTGAGTTCACACGAATGGTCATTAATCACACAACTTAATGAACACTTTCATACCACCGTCACATCAGAGTTAATTGGCACTTCCTATTAGCATGTTAAGTGTCATGACTAATACCTGCCTCAAAATATTTGTTTTCTTTGATTCTTCTCCAAAGGGAGAATTCTGCATGAAGATCATAACTTGCTTTGGCAAGTAAAAGTAGCAGGAATTTCTGGTTTTAATTTAAAGACCAAACAATGTTAGATGTTCTTACTGCTCTTTTGAAGGCAGGTCCTCCTTCTTCTGCTTGGAGGAACAGGAGTGAA
>JAOXNG010000012.1:107495666-107513672 GCA_028566535.1 Scolopax minor | reverse complement strand
CACTTCCCCACTCCAGCATTTCCAAAGTAAAGATGAACTAAATAACATATTGCTTTGATAAAACTACACTCCAGATCTTCATCAGAATATCTCCCATCTCATATTCAAAAATCTGTAATTACCCTATTGCAGCAAAAGAAATACAGACTTACTGAAAAAGCAGCAATAACATAAAGGAAAGACACGGGAAAGAGTTGTGTCCAGAACTACTATTGAAATAAATAAGCTGTAAAAAATAAGGGAAATGAACTACGTATGTGAAGGAAACAATAAATACATACATCTCTATATGTATCTGCGTATATATAATATATAGCGCATATAAATTTATATAGATACAAATTAAATTTAAATAAAGATAACAATAAGAAAACAATCTACAGATGGTCTTGTGTTGACATGCACTGAGTATAGATGGCTTTATCACATTAGAATGGGTCCGATATTCTATTCAGTCCAGTTTCTAGTACCTTGCAAAATAGTATCTGTACAATCATCTAGTGAAATTACTTCTCCTGAAAGACGTATTACCTGCCCCATGAAGGCACCTATACCAAAAATCCTATACTACAATCTAATTTAGACAAAGGCACACAAGTGGGGGAAAAAAAAAAAAAAGTGTAGCAAAATTACGCAACAAGTCCAAAGCTACACATCAGAGACTGGGGCAGAATTCAAATGAGATTACAAGATCTGAACTCCCACGTACACTATATTATGTTTGCTTTCAGACCACACTGGGAAAGCTCACCTCCACCTACTCCTAAGGATATCAAAAAATATACTGGCTCAACAGATTTGTGGAGCCAGTCACTTCACTCTCTATAGCCAAAAAGATTTAAAAAGATTATTTTTATACAATTGATCTTAACAATACCTCTACATGATATGAAGGTAGCTTTGATGCTAGCATATTTATAACGATGTTTTATTTGTGTTTTTCTTTTGTAGTTCTGTCACTAAGATTTGAATCAGCTACATACACTTAATTCTTCCATTGCTAGTTGTGCAATGAGAAAGATATTATTATTTTCTGATTGCAGTAAACCAAAATGAAATATATTACCTGTTTGTTCTACTATAATTAACAAATGCAGTGAGCATGCATATGACACGTATGGCTACTTTTCAACATGCATATAGAGAAATTTTTCTTATATATATATGTAACAAAGATTTCTGTATTTTTCAAAACTGCATATACATCTGTAGATTCAAGCTACTAAACTTAAGTGCCCCATGATCATTTATACTTAGTTGCAGTGAATATTTTATGATATAATTTAAAGAAAAAGAGTATGCTGTGCATCCAAAAATTTCTATAGCTAAACACTGGAGACATTGGAGGTTTTGTTTTGTTTTGTTGTGGTTTTTGTTTTGTTTTAAAATCAAATAAAGAAACTGCTCCCTTTATTATACCTTTATTTTTTTATTATTTTGGAAAATATAATTTCATGAAGATTTATTTTGCAAACACAATAAAGATGCATCGAATATTATAGGCAATCCTCTCATAACATTTTCTTCCCAACACAACAACCTGTAAGACTTTCAAAACTGAGTAACCGTTTAGTTTAAAAGAGAGTATGCTATATACTTCCTTTTGAATGTAGCTGGACTACAGCCAAATTTGATACCAATCCTAATCACGTTTCTGATATTACAGAGATCCAATGAAAATATGATCCCTAAACCACTTACCATCCCAAACAATATTTGAAATAGCTAGGTATAACTCTGTCAAACTGCTCATAAAGAATGTCAGTGCTTTGCCACTGTAGGCACCAAAAAAGAATGCTGAAAGCTCCTTTGGAAGTACTGCTAATAGAGAATTACATATGCCATCTTCTTGACCAGTTGCTTGTGGGTTTTCTGGGGATTCAGCTAATGCCATAGGCTTGTGCCAGCTGGCAGGATGAGCAGTGTAAAACGTCATTCAGTTTCACTGTCTCGATCACTGTGCTCCACAGAGCAGAAAATCGAGTTTGACAGATTTGAAGGAGGTTCTTGTAATTTACTATAATTTATATAAATCATTATACATATGGCTTTAAAAACTCATCTGTAACTTCCAATGAACTATAGCTGAGTCAGTGCTGTTATTTTATAATATAATAGAAAAAAAAATGATTTTAGATCAAATACTCATTTTCATTTCTGTGGACATTATTTTTATCTTTAAACTAATTTTAAGAGTTTAATATCTAAATCAACTTGCCTTAATTAAGAGGACATTGACTATTAGTCTTCATTGGCTTAAGAATTTTCTGCTAGAACTGCCAATTTATTGGAAATAGTTGGGGTTTAGGTGACTTTTGATGATAAAATATCTGTCAGGTTTCATGAACTTTCTATAAAAATTTAAAGCAGTCTACTGTGTTTTGCTGCTGTACATGTTGCTTTCAGGTTGCTACCTCGACTGTGTTGGGAACAGATATGTCAGAAGCCAAGCCTCTCCAGTACCTTGGGGATGCAAACTGTCCTAAATCTAGAGAATCCAGGACTTTCTGCCATGGGAAGCACTGTCTTTACAGTTTTCACAGAGAGGCTGTGAGGCACCCTCCCTGGGAAAGCCTTCTTTGAGTTCCTGGCTCCAGAACACATGACAATTCCTATTGGCTTCGTCAAATTATTTCCCTTCCTGTTTCACTGCACAGCCCTTGGCCTCTCAGTGTCCACACTGCACACATATTTGTTTGCACAGAGGTTCCTACTTAGAGCAATCCAAGCAGTTGCCTTGGTGAGAGAACCTGAGCACAGAGGAAAAGATAACATGCTCCAAGATCTGCTCAGTACAAACACAGGCTAGTTCACATCAGCCACTGCAAGTCCTGTTTCTTGGCCCGCTACCAAAGGGTGGTGCGTCTGAGTCTTCAACTATCTTTTCTGAACCAGATACTTTCTTCATGACTGCAAAATTTTCCATTAGCCAGACAAGCCAATTCTAAACCTCTATTCATTTGTGACAAAGAAGTCAAGAGTTGGATGCAGGGCCTGTGATAACGCCCTTAGATACAACACTGAAAGTGCCACTGGGAAGCTACCCTCTTTTCAAGCCCCCTTTGCACTTCTACTGTTGAGGCCACCAGGTTAAGAGCTGAGAGGCTTTGATGGAGTGCACTACAGCCTCCTCTAAGCCTTTAATATTTACACCAATGGTGTATTACTTTTTTGCATGTCATCCACTTCACTGACTTATTTTTATGACAATGATGGGGATAAAATGGTAATGTATTAAATAATTTCTCCCATTGTTTGTCTTAGGTTTTAGATATTTGGATGCAATCAGATATACTCGGTCCTTTAAGGAAAAGTGTCTGTGATGAGATACTTAATACCTACACAGAGTACATTTTACTCTCTAGTGGCAATTATCTGAAGATGAAGAGAGGGAAAGAAACCCTCATTTCACCATAATCTTCAAGACCTTAATAATTTTCTGGTTACTGAGAACTCTTGTTCAAGAGCTCTTGAACACAAATGTATATCAAGTCTAGAGCTCATCCATGTTTTAGTAACATGGTGACTAAAAGGAAACACAGATGGCTATTAACAACTTGGTTAAAGTTTCAGCAAGTATCACAAAACCAGAAAACAGAACTCTTCCAACATCTTTTCCCTCACAAGCTAAAAACCCCAGACCTCTTCATTCAACTGTTAATGCCCTCATGTTACTGGCATGACACTTTTTAGATTTTCTGCATCTATCTTGACTTAGTAGCTTCTGAAATTGAACATTTACTTAATGTCTTCCTTTGTTGATTTATTCAGTTTGTAAACTGACCGATGTCTGTTTATTGACCCAAAGAAATGACATTACATAGCAGAATTTAACACTGGCAACCATAATAGGAATCCTTAAAGAAGCCTAAAATGTTAGCTAAATGTAGACTAAAACTACTAATTGAACCAAGACCTACTAATTACAGTTCAACAGGTACTCAGTATCCCAAGCAAATGGCATGTAGGCATTAGAAATTGCAACTACTGAGCTATGGGATAAAGACTACAGTGATTCACTGCTAGCTTCTGTTTTTCCATAAGCAGCTTCATGGGGAATGGAAGAAGGCATACTGCAAAGGTATCCATGAGGATCTTCCTTTTCCAGTGGGAACTTACTTTAGTTCAGGAAATAAGAACTGTAAACACGCTGTCCCACCCCTCTCCCCCACATGTGAAATTTCAGTCTCAACCACGAGTGCTGGTCAGCTTCAGGCATCTAGTTCTGCCTGAATACCCTCCTGATGCCCCCATAGTACAAGCTATTTCCCCAAATATATTGGGACACAATCCTGTCTCACTCAGTTCCTGCTAATATGTTGACTGATTTTTGCACAAATAATACAAAAATGATAAGAAAACATTGACTGGGACAGCTACCTAATCAGCATTTTCTCATTTGTTTTTGTGTACCTGAATGCAGACTGTACACACAGTTTGATTAGTCCTGCTGTGTGTGTCTCAGGGTACTCTAATTGGTTCTGAAGTAAATCAGACAGTAAATTCTGTGTTGCATCTAAACACAGGAACTATTTCCTTATACATTTCGATTGTCAAGAAACAGCACCACTCACTGCTTTTGGATTCCACAGCAGTTTTCCAAAAAGAAAAGATTAAACTCCAAAGCTGCTGGTCAGCACAAGTGAGGTCAAATGAGAGCCACAAGCAGCTTCCCTTGCCTCTCCTTCAAGTGTCATCACTTCAGAGGAACATTTCACAGAATGATCAAGGGAAAAAAGAAATTTCACACAATAATCAAAGAATGGAAATACAAGGAAGGACCACTGTGTCCATAACAGTACTTGTCTCTTTAAACTTTGGCCTTTAAAAATTTCGGATTTCAGAAAGGGAAAAAGGTCTTATGGCTGCACAGAAACACAAGAAAGGAAGGCATTTCCTCCTCTTCCTGCCTTGCACAAAATACTGGGAACAGAAGTGTCCCCTATAAAAGCTATTTAAATATCTTCACTTGAACAGAACCTGACACACGATTTCTAATGCTTCGGACAGTTACCTAAGTCCCACTTCCAGAACAAGAGACACAAAAAAACCCCAACAACCAAGAGCTGCCCACTTACTTAGGTCACAATGGGTAGGTACATAATAAAGGAGGAAAGCAAAAGCAGACCATGTCTTACACACCAATGTCCTGCTCCACACACATTGTTCAGACACCCCCACAGTTCCATGGCAGGTGCCTCTCATTTGCTGGTGAAGGTTAAACACACAACCTGAGCACCTGAAGCCTCTGACAATGCACCCTCCCAACCCCCATGCTGGGAAGCAGGTAGCAAGGACATCATTAGTCACACAACAGCTTCAGGCAATTAGCAGACCCATTTAACAATATGGTTCTGAATTTGTTTTCACTGTCCCTTGCTAGTCCTTGTATAAAACTCAGTTCAGAGACTTTTTTTATTCTTTTTACAACTGACAAGATAGAAGTTACATTTATAGATAAAACATAGATACTTCATATTTATGCTTACAGCTGCTTATGTACCTCAGATGGAGTTAAATTTCTCAGTCCACATAGTTAATGCCCAGGCTGGGATAGAGGAAGAAGTGGTTCTCAGCTCAGTTGACAGCCACACATGCAGCCAGGTTTATGCAGACCATCAATTTAATGCGTCTTTTGATTTTTCATCTCAGCCTAATACATTTACTCACTTTCATCACATTAACAAGATTTCAGGAGTCAGATTTTACAGTCCCATTCTTCAGAGTGCTCAAGCTGACTTCTTATTGTCATGCTTTTTTTTTTTAAAACCTGCTTATAATTAAGAACCAGACCATATAAGATAAATGGTGAAATTGCTAAGAAGAAATTGAGTATGTTACATAATGCAAACATATCACATAATATTATGCAAAATAGCTGTTTCAGTTATTAAAATGTATGACAAGAAAAGCATTACAAGTACTAACAACTAAATTAAGAAACCTAACTAAATAAATTTACATGTTGACAGCCATGACCTAGAAACAAAGTTCTTTATTTTGTAACATTACAATCTCCTTTATCACCTCCACAATACCTACACACTCACACACACAAATTAAGAAAAATTTTAAAAGGCATCCATAGCCCCTTCTTGAGGAGTGTCTATCTAGCCATGTCTGTTCTCTCTGGGGCAGAGGCAGTATGTACTTTCCTGTCCTCTAATCAGCCAGTCTGTTCTTTCTGTTCATCTTTAACATTCCTCCCCACAACATAAAATTCCCTAGATTTGTGCTGCAAACTGTTTTTCATATGTAATGTAATCTAAACATCTCTTCAGTCCTGCAGCAGCATTTTACACACATTTCAACCAGAGAGATAGGTAACCATTTGTCTGTCTGACAGGTTCAAATGTTGTCTTTGTGGGTTGATATTTATTACCTTACAGTCTTTCATATGCAGTAGGTCTAAAAAGAACTTTAATTTATCCCTCCAGTACCTCAGTCTGGGCTTCCGTAACCATCTTGCATTGCATCACTTGGCAATTTAGGTTGTGCAAGCTATATTAAGTGCTCAGAGATTTTCATAGCAATGGTATGTACAAGATGTTCCAGCTTATGTACATTGAATCCACTAGCTGCACAGACTGTTAAGATATTTTTTAACAAGTATTATACACACAAATAAACTTTTCTTAAAATATGAAGATGGCAAAGTCACTCATTCAAATGTTTGGAAATGCCAAAATTAATTACTGCTGTTTGAACCAGCATGTTCCAAAACACCTAAGAGTACTTAGCACATCTGTCAATTGCCACATGTTCTCAACCATGTGGCAACCAACTACCTAAAAATTGACTTAACTGTTATGACACACCATTACCTTGGCAGAGTCAGAGGTAAAATACAGCTCAGAATTTCCATTCACCCACCTCAGTCATGCATTCATCCTTTTACTTCCTCAAATTTTGTGCTTATTCAGTAGTTGTTCCCTGGTGGAGGTAGCTTCTATAGTCAGGGCTTCTCTACTAGAAAGCCTGACTTGAATACCACTGGTGCCTAAGCTCCTTCTATTTTCTCTACAGAGAGCAAACACTTCAAGCAAGTCTTGCCCTGTTCCCCAGCTTCTTGACAATCTTTACCCCCAGATTCTTCACAGCAATCTCTATTGCTGCAGCTCAAAAGTCCTAGTGCCCTAGTGCCTAGGGCTTTGTCCAAGACTTTAACATCCTCCTTAATATCACAGAACTGGTTAATCTGTGCACATTAATGAAAATAAAAAACCAACTGTCATTCAAAGAGAGAAACAAAAGATACTAATCATTTGGTGTTATCTCCACACAGCACGTGTGCACATATGACTAAGACATGAGGGAGGAGAACCATATGCACCTAGCTATTTGCAATGCGGACCGAGCGAGGTTTTCCAAATTAGGTCATGGATGACAAGATTATCAATACAATACACACATACACATAAATTCAGATGCAGCATTTTTACAATCCTAATGGAGATGAGGTTGGATGAGGACCTCATGGGAGCAGTTTATGCAATGTGCGTTTTCATAAGACTGAGGTAACACTGGTAATATTTTGGAAGCTAAAAGATAAAAAGATTCTGTAGATTTTATTTCAGTTATACTAGCTAGGGAATTTGATCTGAACTGGGGCTGCTCAATTGCTTCTGCATGACCAGGTGTTGGTAAAGGATCAGTAACTCTTATTTCCATCTATGTAAGGCTGACATGTTGCCATTTTTTTCTAGAAATAGACATTACAGAAGCTAGCTATCTCTTCTTACCTTCCTCTTGGATCACTGCAATCTGCTCTGAACTTAGAAAATATTTGAAAAATTCAGCTAACATAGAAGTAGGCAATATTTTAGAGGCAAACCATTTGGAAACAGCCATCTGTGCTTGATAATAGTTGGAAATTTTAGAAAAATGCTACTTATCTCTCTTCTCACTTTTTTTTTGTCAAAAAATTGCTTGAAGTTTTTTTCAATAGTTCCACTCGTTTTACCCTTTCTGCAGTGGATTTTTTTTCTGTAATAGTTGTGAAAAAGAAGATAGCGTTATACAGCCATATTTCTTGTGAGAAATAATTCATTTGTGTTGACCTTAGACCCTGGAATCCCTGTGCTCTTTCATGTCCCATTTCTATTAGCTACCCCATCTCTTCTAATCCCCCCAATCCAGTATCTCTTTTTATTTATTCCTCATTATTTGTCTCAACCACCGAGCCCATGCAAGCAGTCAAAAAGCCAATCTCTTGATTTAGTCAACTAAACTGCCAGCAAGAGCACCTTCACCAAAAATCTACTTCAATAGAATAACCAATTCTTTCCTTATTCTAACAGAGTTTGATTTTGCTGACTATTCAAACAAAGTACAAACCTTTTTGCAGTTTTCTGAAGGAGACAACATTTAGTATTAGGTGATCACTGTAAATGATAAATAAACATGTATGGGTCTAGCAATGATTTCTTTATTAAGCAGTAGACCATTCTACTTAAGACAACACATACATTGAGTATTTCTCAGATTTTCTTCCACTCCCTTCCTCCAAAATATTTAAACAAATATTAGCAAATCCTGTTTGTAGACTCAACTCAAGCTGAGAAAGCTTTTAGTTCAATATACATACACTCCTTGCTCTGACCTAAATTACAAGAGACGAGCTTCAAAACCACTGACTGAAAACTAGTCTTGAACACCGAGCAAGTATAACAGATCCCGTAACTATGCCTCCAGAAGAAATGCATTAGAGATGCACTATAAAAAAACCACAACTGTCACAGAATAAATAAATACTAAACCATTAGGTGTCACGTTAACTCAAACATGAATTTCTTTTTTGCAGGCCAGTAGCCCAAGGCAGATTTTCTCTGATTTACTGTGTTGCTGAAGCACCCAACCAGTAACCCCACAGCACTCTGGCATGCAGAAACATCGCAGTGGGTCAACTTTCTCAGGGAAATGGGTGCTGCAGTTCAGCTACCAGCCTGGTATCAGATTGTTTCTGCTCTTTACCTGATGCTGACACACTTTGGTGAATAAAAAGAAAGACCTGGTCCACTTGAATCCAGGGGTCCTTCCCCAAATGCTCAGTTTCCATCCACAACCCACTATTTTCTGATGTCAAAAAGCAGTCTGTTGACCATGGGGCAGCCCACTGTTTCTAGACACTACACACTGACCATCTGTCCTCCTTGAACCATGAAGCTTGGTGAGACACAGGCTGCTTAGGCTACACATTTGAATTGCAAGATAGTGCAAAAATAAGCATTTATGCTTACCAATCCCAGGTACTGATGAAATGGAGAAGTGTAAAAACTTTTTTCAGGTGCTGAAAGAGCTTGACCTTTTTCAGAAAAATGCCCTCTTGTCCCCTTTACACAGGTGACCCATTAACATGTAGAACTTTAAGACTACTGACCTAGCCCAGAGCTAGGATGGTAGAAGCAGGTGCGACCTGTTTCTGAATCTGTACAAAATTATTGCTATTCAAGTGCCTCCAGGGAGTCAACTTTGCTGGCTAAAGAAATCTATCACTTGTTATCTTTGAGCTCCTTCGAAACACTTCTCTGATACAGGCATTTGCTCTACAGTTTGTTAAGCCCTTCATCCTGTTAGTAGCCATTCATCTTCTGGATTTTAAATAATTTACCTAACTGAGCACAAAGGCTTATATATTTTTACAGTGAGCATTCCCAAAGTACTCCAAGTATGCCCAGTATGGTAGGTAAATGTATCTTCCTATATGTAGGTAAAAATTAGCAAGTCATCCTGCCCCAGCTTTGACTATATTCCTTGTTTCAAGCCAAATACAGGACTGCAACAACTATGCACAGCTAATGTCTTTGGCACAATCCTGCACAAAAGCAGCATGACCTCGGGAAGCTTTAGTGAAAGCAGAGGTAGAAAGGGTATTTTTCTCACCCCAATTGTGTCACACACCACACCCCAATCCTGCTCTGCTGCTAACCAATATCCTGTGCAAGTCAACATAGTACCTGTTTGGCCACATCGCTCTGCAGAGAAATCTGGTTACCTTCCATGATTTTATCTGCAATATTAACAACATCTCTAAGATAATTACTGTTTGAAAACACACAATTTGCTCTAGTTCTGATGCTTTTCAGTCCCATGATGTATCCCCTCATTATATCAATATTGATTAAAAAAAAAAAAAAAGAAGAGGTAACTTTCCGAGAAAAGCTGTCCTCCTCCCTTTTGAGCATGGTTCTGTTTGTTCCTGCCTGACAGAACAGAGTGCATCAAAGAGAAAGTAATAACAAATTTTGGCAGCTACAGCTAATGAAGAAAGCATCTACCTTAAGACTTGAAGACAGCAAGCTAAGATTAAGTTATTGTGTCCTAGCCAAGACAACCTGCAGAGAGTCATGCTAACAGTGAAAGCAAAGCTGGAAGGTTAGCTTTTTCACATATTTCAGTTACTGATAAAACTAAGCCTGCAAGGATGGGAGAAGGGATTTCTAAAATAGTTTATGCAACTGTTTAAAACCAAGTTAGAAACAGACAGTCATTCCTGATCTATGTCACAGGTATCAGCTTGTTTTATGCATGTCTATGAGAACTGAACCAAAAATTATTTTAGGGGTGCTTTACAGTTTACTGCAGTCGCACAGGATCGTCCTTTGGTGACTTCCTTAGTTTGAGAGACCTCACAAAACCATTTATAAAAAGAACATATCTTCTCCCTTATGTCTGACTTTTCTGGGTATGAAACAGAACAGGAAAGGAGACTGTCTCAAGTTGCAAGGAAGCTTCTGCTTTGAGATGCAGGAGAATCATTACAGCATAGAAATCACTTCAGATATGGCAACTCATGTCACTTCCATGAACTTGAAAGTGCTCGCTATTGAAGCAAACCTGAAGTCAGTTGGATGTCCCACATGGTCTGGTTTCCATCTGGGCTCCAATATATTTCAGCATTTGAAATGAATCTTTTCTACAGTGCTGATGCAGAGGGGCTAGACCTGGGCCTGAAGCTCTTCAAAGCTCTACTCTCTACACCCATGTGCTTTATTGCTTTGTAGTTCAAGACCTAATGACAACATGCTCATATTAATTTGTCAGAAGCATCCCCAACAGTTCAGAGGCAATCTCAGCATGGAGGATTTTGCTCTCTGTGAACTGTCATTTGCATCTTTGAAACAAGTACCCAAAAATCCTTGAGCTTACTTTATAACCAGAACAGGCTATAGAAGTGATTCACTTCACTTCTCTTCTCAATTTTTTACTGCTATTTTTATACTAGCACCTCCCTCTCCAAACAAAGAAACAAAAGTTCAAAATTAGTCAATTCCTGTTAAAAGCATGTGATATTTTAAACTGCATGACTGCATTTAAGCACACACTTAAATCGAGGGTAAAATAAGCAGAAAAAAATATGTAACTTCACACACTATCTTAAATTTGATTCAAAAGGGAATATGACTATTTAAACTATTATTCTCAGCAAAAACCTTCTACAGTTAACTGAAATAAAGATTATGTGAAGTCAGCAGTATTTTTCCTTGTATGAATCTGGAGAGTTTCCTAAAGTGCACTCTTCCTAGTTCTTCTGAAATCAACATGAGTTCTAGCTGAACTGATGAGAAATACACTATTTGCCTATTATCTCGAGATAGAAAAAAAAATTATCTTGTAAAAGTAGTTACAGTAGTAAAAATTGTAAAAGTAGTTACATCCATTCAGCTATTACTAATCAATAAATAGTAAAAAATTTAGAAAAGTTTAAAATCTGTATCTTTAACACCGTACATTTCATACAACAATAAAAGTGGACTTTAATTGTTACCAGATGATTCATGCACCATCACCTTACACAGCTGCATATATAAACGATGAGATCTACATAGTCTGGTTTAAACTGCAAACAACCAAATACATCAAACCACTCTCCTGACCAACCTAATGTGTAAAAAATTTCAGCACACACACTGCAGTTATTTTAAATGCTGTGTGTGGGCACAAGCAATAACCAGCTGTTAAAGTACTGATGCTCCTACACGACACTTCAAAATACATTTTCTCCTGTATAGCTAGTAGTTACTTTTGGCACATGATCATATTTTATGAACCTGTTCTCATCTACTTCCTCCTCTATTACTTTGACCTAGCACATTCCCTTCTGCTCCAAAACTCCACTTTGAACACCAAAACCTATTATCTTTCCGAGAATCAGAAGTACACTGTGTCTGTAGCTACAGCTATGAAAATCCAGAGTAATTTGGTGTGGAGCCCTTTTGGATTTGCCTCATATGAGAGATAACAATTTGATTAATAATATTTATTAATAAAAGTCTGAGCCAAAGAAGGGATTATAACTACATATGGCTCTTTGTTGATTCTTTATTCTTCAAGGAAAGGAGCATTAACAGTCTATTTCAAAACCCAATAAAGTTAACCAGAACATTACGCATGTAAATCTGTATCTGGAACTGTGAGGAAGTGAGAACTCATCCATGTGCTCAGAAGGTATTGTAAAAATGCCAGCACAGTTAGCATAATCTGTTCTTGAAAACAGAAGAATTGACACCACTTGCCATATAATGCACAAATGCCCAGCCACAGCTGACATCTGCCTTGTTGGTATAATAGGTACACCAAGACTTTTTTGTGGATAAGGTATATCATCACATCTAGCTCACTGAGAAAAAGGGGAGTATAATTTGCTTTCCAGGGCATTCACGTGTCAAAAATGTGTCTTTTAATTTAAAATGTACTTTACTATAATACAAGTCAGATATATTAGGTTTCATGCATGAAACTTCATGAAATAAAGATTATATTATTTGAGAACAGATAGACTCACCAAAAAGAAAAGTCAAAATAAAAGAAGATCCAACTAGAATTTTGCATTTAAAAGAACAGTGGTCAACACTTGATAAATATCTGTTTGCTACGTAATCACAGTCAATTTCAGGAAAAAAAAAAAGTCACTTGAAACAATTTTCTTTACTAACAAGATTTGTAAAAAAACCCCAATTTTATAAAATGCATTTTGCAGGATGTAAATAGAAAAAAGATCAGGCTATTTGCCTTCATCTTCCATTTGATCAGATAGCATGTAATAAAGGTGACAAAGTGCTTTGAAGTTTCCTCTGGGACCTGAATTCCAACTAATTTTCTTATGCAAATAAGGGCTAACTAGTTACTTTGTAAATTCTAGTACTTTTGACTACAAAACCTCTAAATACATTATTCGTAGCTCTCATGTTTGAAAAGTTTTGAGTGTATTCTCATCTCATTGCACAGTTATGCATAAGCCTCTCATTAAGGCTTAGCTGCCTCTCATTGAAACGAGAATATACCCCTAAGGGTTTCTGAATTAAATTCATTTTCAGTTATTCATCCAAGTTATTTTACATTTTCATAGTGCATTAACATAGGCTCTATAACTTCATGGTAAAGACAGATATACTACTCATAATTTGCACTTGAATATGAAACATATAAGACTGCAGCATTAGCACATCTGTTAGAAAGCGGAGCGTTGGAAGATGCATTTGGCAAGACAGTTTTCTATGGGTCAGGACTTCTGTCAGTGCTCAAGGATTGTTTGCTATTTGTCTTGGCTTTTCTGTTATTTTGAACACAGCTTAAGGTACATTTTACCAGACAGAAGATGGGATTCAAGAAGCTCCATCTGGCATAATAAATGGAATTTTTGATAAAAAAAAAACAGGCTAAAGGGAGTCAGAAACAGTACTGAAAGCTCAGGTTCAGCACTTATTAATCCAAAGCTTGACTCTGTATGCAGGGTCTAGCATACCCTAGAAATACTTTACATATAGATCCTGATCTTCAGGTTAACTTTTTTTTTTTTTTTGAAGTATCTATGTAACCAATTTGTCAGTTTGTATTACATTTCCCCTTTGTCTCTACCCACAGTGGGAGGATACTCGTCTATCAGCCTTCAGCTATGAACTCTAAGCTTTCAGCTTAAAGCTAAGACTCACACATTTTCCTTTGCTTGTTTTCAGCTTATTTAGAACCAATTAATTGGCCAAGAAATCAAAACATGCTTAAAATCAAGACCTGTTATAATTTTTTGCTTTCTAACCTTAATAATGAGTAAATAAAAATTACACGGCAATGACATGCAGGAGACATGAAAAAGACAAACTTTTTTTTTTTTTTTTCTTGGTAAACCCATGCACTTCTGAGGTTAGAAGGAGGAGTAAAAAGTAAAAGTAAACATTTCTACTGTTTGGCTTAGCTTTTTTTATTATTTTCTCATGGCTCTACGGTTCATTTTATTGCTATAGTATGTGTTAAGGAGACATTAGCAGAACTTTTCCAGGCATTGCTAAGCAACCTAATTCTTTCAAACTTCCTCAGAACAAAAGTATTTTAAAACAAATTTCTTCAACATTTCTTAATACATCCTGGTTTGAAAAAAACAAACAAGTCTGTGAAGGCAGTGGCCAGAAACATTTGATTTTTTATTTAAAACAGACATGTAAAGAATTAATTTGACTGAATGCATCTATAGATTAGCATAGATTATTTTGGTTATGAAGGTCTCAGATTTACTGATTGAGTAGATGCCCCATTCATTTGGGATGTGACATTGTGCTGAGCACCTCATGGCTGGTCCCCAAAATTCTCATTTCTCACTAACATCAGTAAGAAATAAAAGCTCTCGATCTCTAGGAGAGGACTCCCAAGGACATCATACCTCAGACTGCTAACAGAACAGCCTATTTTCAAAGATGATCTGAAACAGTATATGCCTTCATCATTTCTCATACATTCCAGTTTAGAAAACCTACAGAATCAACACAACAGTAAAATTTCACAAAGGAAATAAAATTCTTCAGCTAAATCACTTCTCACTTTAAATGCAAGATGTTCCAGGACTTACTAAGATACTAGTTGTATAGCCAAAACCAAGGCTAACTGGGAGAAAACATTACTTAGAAGATAATATTTAGATACCGATGTGATTTAGGAGTCATTACCTTCTGTAAGATTAATATTTTTAATTACAACTCCATAAAAATATAATGCATATTTATAAAGAAGGAAAATAGGATTTATAGTATATTGAAATGTTTTATGTGCTTTAAATTGTAGTAATTTGGACATTTCAGATTTAATCAAACTGACAAAAATAAAGCCAATGGTAGCCTTGGTTGCTCTGCAACTGCCTCTTATAGTTTTAGACAAACTTTAATAAAATACTGAGTGTACTAAAATAAAGCTTTTTATACTGGTAACCCTTTACCACTCATATTAGTTTACATTTCATAATCAGTGTGAAATAGAAACACTAAAGTAATAGTGCTTCACTGTACAACAAGCTTTTCTCTTTTTTTTCCCCTAAGAAACACTGAAAACAGTTTTTTAAAGATACCTAAGGGATCTGGATATCTAGCTTCTATTAATTGTTATGGCAACAGAGAAAAATTTCAGAATAAGTACTTAATGTCTAAGATTACAAATGACTGAGCTCATGCGGCCAGCTCTTCCTACTGATTTCAGTGTATTTTGCATACAACATGATTGCAGCCCTTTCAGAATTTCAAGTACCATTATAGGATATGCAGATTATATTATTTATCAAACATGCACACCCAGACAGGAACTCAACTCTGGAACAGGATGACTTAAAAGCACTCAGCTACTCTCCAGAAACATTCAGCAGACAGGAGAGGAAGATGTGAAAAACTTTCGCATCACGTCAGCAGCAGTGGTGTGCACTGAACTAACATGAGTCAGAAGGATGCATCATTCACCAAAACCTTTTCAAGCTCATATTCTGTCAGGACAGTTATTTCGCTGAATTGCTCACAGTGTCACAACTGCAGAAAAATGTTTCCAACAGAAAATTTTCTGCCTTTGGTCTCACCTCAGAGATTATTTTTTTTCCTCCTTTTCTAATCTGATTCCCTCTAGCTGCTGTTAAGCAGAAAACTATTTTAAGTAGAAAATTAAAACATACAATACAAAATATCCCCCAAATTCAAATGATCTGGCTTCTTATATTTCATATTATCCAAAAAGCTTATTCTGACTGACTGCTGCTGTTCACTGAGGTGTCAAAAATGAGCAAATAAGAACCCTGAGGCAGAAAGGGAGCTCACAGCCACTAAAGACAGCAGCAGTATCAGTCAGTGTCTTTGCTTCCTCAATGAGCAATAGTGACGTCTGTTAAAATGAAAGGCTGCAGTCCTGAGTACTCCATTTACCGGTAATTATAAGAAAGTCAAGCAATTAAGCCCCTCAGTGGTAATACTTAAAATTAGAGTGGTAACTAAAATAGACATGAAAATGAGAAAAGAAAAAAAGAGGTCTTACTTTAACTGTGCAAGCAAAGTCTACTGTGAAATCCCAGGGAGGGAGAAATGTTCAGTAGAGCATAAAAACCTGAAGCAAAAGGAGGTCTCCAACATATTTTTTATACTCACGTCCACAGCATATAAGCAAGATCTGTAACTTTGCTGCCTGTGGATCAAGAAAAGTATCTATAAATCATACTTCAAGCTTGCTAAGCACATGCCAAGCAGGACTTTAGATTATTCTGGAACAAACAAGAGACATTAAAATATAAACGTCTGCATACTACTCTGAGGTAAGAAAGTGAAGAATGCAGATCATCAAGAGAAATTGAAAATGTTATGATTCCACAGGAATATTAATGTAGTCATATAATGTGACGTAATTCATGTAGTCAGGATTGCTTTTTAAAAGTCCTAGCAGTATTGTTAAATTAGATTTGTCTAACCTCTAAACTTTACAACACAGAAACTACTGAAGGTTTGTAACTCGTATTAATACGATGCTTGCCCACTTTATATGTTTATATACAGATAAAATCCCTGTATGAATACACACACAAACAAAAGGAACTCTGGATATGAACTTTCTAGGTGAGAGACTGTTAGTATCTGTCTGTCAAGGTGTCAAAACCCTGTGCCAACAAATGTCTTAGAAGAGTTCTCCAAGGAAAAAAGCCTTATTTGGCACAGGTTTGGAAAGGAATCTAAGAAATATATGAACACAGTGAATATTTCAGCTCCTTGGGGACTCTTACTGGTTTCTCAGAAAGAGAAACTGGGTTAAACTGGGTTTAACACCACTCTTAAGGTCAGGCAAAGAAAAAACATGTCTCTCTCCACTGTAGCCAAACATCGAGTGCCATACTGGATGGAAATTACTTAAATTTGCCAAAAAAGTCATTTTTTGTTTTATGAGTTATAAGTAGGAACAGGATAGTATAAATAACTAAGTATAAGAAATTAATCCAAAATACTGCTGCCTCACAAATCATATACTTCATTGGAATCATATTCTGAATCTCAGAGGAATATATGTTTTAGTCTGATGTATTTCATGTACCAGTTTTAACAGGATGTTCTTATTTCCACAGCTTCATGAATTTGTACAAAGCTAATGACTCCCAAGGGAACTGCCATTTTATTTGTATTTTTCAGTAAGTTACTGAAATGAATATTGTTATGAAGGAAATGCATAGTTTATGCTCCACATGCTTGGAAAAAGAAAGAGACATAAAAAGATGATTGCATATGTACATATCTGTTTTGTTATTTCATGGCATTGAACTATCTATCTCAAACACTCAAATACTTTTAGAAGACTACTTGTGTCAGTGGACAGGACTACGCTCGGTACAGAAGTATATTACATCCTGTGCAAATAGTGAAATATCTGTCTATTCATCAAGGCATTCAAGTGACAAGTGCAATGGCTGGTGATTTGAAGTACAGTAAGGTAACTTTTCCCATCAGGATCAATGTAATATAGGCAAGATGTGTACAGACTAAGCAAAGCATACAACTTATATGCACAGTGGCAAAGAGGATGTGGCAAGAGAAAGAATATTAGGATTTATTTACAGGAAAGACATGAACCTGTTGGAGTTGGTCCAGAGGGTCAGAGGGTCAGAGCACCTCTCCTATGACAAAAAATGAGAGAGCTGGGATGTTCACCATATCAATAGTATTTACTATATATTTACATGTAATACTGTGATGAAACGAAGGAGTCAATTAACATACATATGTTACA
>JAOXNG010000012.1:107469153-107486221 GCA_028566535.1 Scolopax minor | reverse complement strand
CCAAAACACCCAGATACAGGTCTGCAGATATTGAGACAGCATGTGTCTATCTGTATGCAGATTTTGTAGCTTTTATTTATGTACACATGCACACATTTTCAACATAGACTGAAGTTACAAAATTTGCATACTTCATTATCTTCATTATAAAACTTCAGCTAGTTTTATAAGGAGTGAATCTAGAGGGTCACTAAAACCAGATAAAAGGCACTAAATTACTAATTGCATGTGCATTTTGAGCCGTATATGACTGTGCTTATTTTAAAATTATTACCTGTTTGTATATCAGTGTGTAGTCTGACCCAGCTCTCCTTTCCCAAATGAACAGTGTATCTGAGATCAGTTCCCATTCTGACATTTCATCCACAAATTCACAAGACAAACTGACCTTCATTTGCTAACTCCGAGGAGAAAACCTTTTGGGACTATGCCTCAGGAGTATAAGAAATCAAAATCTTCACATTCAGAGTGAGAACTAATGAACTTTTGGTTACCAAATAGAATGCTTCCAATGCAGTGTCCTCTAGCCACAGCAGCCTGCAACGAGAGTAATGTGGTCCTGGTGTGCTTTAATCTAGGTCATAGCTGACAACACAAATCTACGTTACCAAGTCCAAAAGTCATCAAGTGCAAACCACATCAACAACATAAAAATAATTTCCAACAGTCAAATGTTCTATATAAGGAACAGTAGTGTCACATGCTTGATACCACATATTTGTAGAAAAAAAAAAAATTAAATTTCTTGGAGTCTGCACACTCCCCAAACCATTACTCTAGAAGCATTCTTGGAAGGAGGTCTAAAGGAACAAATGCAAGATAGAATCACTTCAACTAGCAGACAAGTTGGGATTTTAATCAAATCTCTGAAGTTTTCATATGCCAATTTCTCCTCAAGTCTTATCACGGTACAACTACTGTAATGGCAGATCATAATAAACCATTTCCTTACACTAGTTCCAAACACATTTCTCCCATCTTATCATTTGTCTAGAAAGGATCTGAAAATAGGCCATAATTTCCATGCAGCTTTTTAATATGCTGGAATTCTCATCCAATATTTCTGCAGAAGTCTCCCATAACTACATAAGAAACACCGGAGTATTAAATATTCAAAGTTTATTTTGATATAAAACAATCTGCGTTAACTTATTTATGGTCCTTAACAGGATGTGATTATGAAAGAACAATAGTTTCAATGCCACAAAGGAACCGCCAATATGATCACAGAGGCACTTGATTTGGGTCTGTCTGAAAACCATGTTAGGGTCTGTCAAATTACATTAGTTTTATATTAATTGCTGAAGCTTAAAATCCATTTCTTCTCAGCAAGAGTGTAGTTTAATCCTCTATAAAATCGGTTCATAGCCAAATAATACTGTTAAAATATGAAGTTATTAATGCAATATTTTTAACATCAAGGAAAACAAAGAATACTGATTTCTCTGTGTCACAATGTGCTACACCCACAATTAATAAAAATAGACAAATTAAGACATAACCTCTGAGCTCTGTAGAAAACAAGAAGCTGCAGTAAAACACTTAAATAAATGACACATTACAAAGCTGTAATTAACTGGACAGGAACTGCTTCATTTTTGGAACATCTATTTCAATCAAATCAGGTGTGTCTAATGGGTTGTCTGCCATAGGAGCAAAATACCCATATCCTCTCCTGCACCACAGAAGTGCAAGTAAAGCCTAAACAAAAAAGACCTAATTTAATCTTTCCTCTGAGGGACAGCAATACCTCCTGAATTGTCAGCTGAGCAGGAGCATTCTTTTTGAAACTCTTTCCTCTAAGATGCAGTACTAATGCAGGATAAAGAGATAAGAGTTAAAAATATCCATAAGCACAAACAGTTTCCCACACACAACATACAAGGCTCCAGAGATATATTCAACTGAGAACACAGGAAATATTATCTTACAGATAGCACTAATATTATCTCAAACACTAAACTACAAAGACTGTTTGATGTCACCATTACAATAGTAATTTAATTGTGAACATGATCTGAGAAGTGTGGTGATACTGAAGATTAATAACATTTTTATTGTGCAGATGGGAAGGAAAAGAAAATTTATTATTAGCAATGGAATAAACTGTAGTCTCTAGCAAGAGGCATCTAAAATGTGAGCAATGTTCATAATTTTTGTACAAATAATTCCAACGGAAAAATAGAAGCTGAAATCATAAAAGAATTTATATTCTGTTTGGGTAAAACAATCTGTGTATATCATTACTCACCCTATATAAAGAAGTTGATGTTATGTTTCATTTGATTTCATTGCATTAAGGAGCAAAGGTCTGAGCAAATCAAGTTAACAGATGCTTTTGTTCAACTACTAAACATGATTAAGGAAAAATGAGAAATTAAAATTCTTTAAGCACATTTCAAGTAGATTGCACGTATGTATTTATTAGGACAAAAACACGGAAAATTAACCAAATATTACAAAAGACATCTTCAACTGGAAAAATGAGGAAATATATCAGGGGATGAAGATATTGCTACAAATTTACAAGATACTACTACAGGGCAGCACTTTTTTAAGAGTACTACAGCTTTAGCAAAAAAAAAGATTATCCTTCTGCAAGAAAAAAACTAAAAACTGGAAGCTGCAATATCAGCCCATAATGAATGTATTCACTGCATTCAAGTTCAGCATATATCACAGCACCTAAATCAGTTTATTGCTTGTTTACAATTTTTGGCACTATTGCAGTCTCTCCACTCCAATTCTACCAAAAAATGGCAGTATTTAGTAATGTTTATCCTCTCTCTTTTAAAGAGAAAATCCATCCACTGAACCCTCTCATGCATTGCAAATGCTTCCTATCACAAAGTCAGTTTACTCTCAACAGCGTGCAAAGACGTAGTGCAGTTTCCTCCTGGTAACTCACGGATTATACATTGTACTTATTATGTCTGTAGTAATATCTCCTCTGCTGTTGGAATTACTGGGATACACAACTCTATCAGTTGATTTCTCAGGTCACCTACATCTTTCTGACCAAGAGTCCTTTTCAAAACAGCTATGTAATCTTTTCCCAACACAATACTAATTAATTGCTTTTGAGTTAAGATCTCAGTCTCTTGTCTCACTGCCATAAGAAGTTTTTGTATCAAAAGTCCTGGTAACTGCTGTTAACAATAACCCGATAAGTTTTGCTTTTCCTGGCTGAGTTCTTCCTACTGCCATATACATCAAAGCGCTTTTTCAGTAGTATCTCTGGATTCAAGTTTCCTGTGAGTAGTTTGAGTATTTACCACCACCCACTCCTGAATTATGGATTCCATGGTCTGTCCTTGAAAGCAGCTCCACCTGAGCAGCAGAGACACTCTGCTGACAACACTGAGTCATGCCACCATCCACAATATCCTACCAAGGGGTTTCTGGTGAAACAATCTCTCCTACCAACAGCAAATCCACCTTAAATGGCAATTGCCCCCATCTCTTCAGTCCTAGCTACTAGGTCTTAGATCTGATTTTAGCATTGAGCTAATTTTTTTTTCAAATAAACAATGTGAAGTAATCAGAGTTACAAACTGTGAAAATGCCTGAGTTGTTCAGAGTTCTTAAACTTTTTGAAAAGAGCAGCTGAGATACAGCTGAGCATGAGTTTAAAAAAAAAGTTTTGCTTAAGTTAAACTCGTAAAAATATCTCACTGAAAAGCTACTGCTCCCATTCCTAAAAATAGAGCAACAGGGTTATTCTGGCTTGAAAGCTATGAAAATCATCAAAAGGAGGCCTTAGAAAATTGCCATTTCATCTCTTCCAACACCAGTGCATTAGAAACCGTAAGACTTCACTTTGTACCCCAGTCCCTAGAACATGCTTCCCCAGCATCAGCCACCAAATACACCTCAAACTGCTTGTGAGCAAAGGCCCTTCTGTCATTGCTTATTGCTGTTCAGTGGGGAGCAATGGGCATGGATGCAAAAAAACGAGATAAAACTATACTCTGTCTCTTGTACTTTCTATCCTCCGTCCACACTTTATGGAAGAGAAGGGAAGGGTATATATGCATTCACCATAATACAGAAAAAGGGGAGAAAGCAGCATGGCACACACAGAAGGGATGTGAGTCAAGATGAAGAGACAAAGTAGTCAGGCTAGGGGAGACAGATGAGACAGGGGCAGGGAGATATGCAGTCACTGAAGTATATTTCATTCCAGAACTTGGAATGGAGCCCAGAAAACTGAAGTCTCAAAACCCTCCTCTGCTGTCAGCTAGTATTTACAAAAGCTAATTGCAAAGCTCTTCTCTCAGACTTGCAGCTGGCCACAGAAAGGGTAACAGTCCTCTACAGCTACTTGTCCTTTTGCTATTCTAAGAGGCAGACAGCTTTGCACTATAGTTCTTAACTTCTTGGGATAGCTTAAAGATACTATTAAATAGAAAAGGAATTCTATTTTGTTTAAAAGCACAATATTTAATTGTGTTCCAAGTTTAAAAGTGTTGGGAAAAAATTTTAATTTGGTGCAAAATTAATTAAACATTCAAATACTGAAAGTGTTCCTCTATAAACTGTAGCATGCACAGACACAACTGGTACACGTCTCTTTCCCTCTGCAACCATGGGTAATTAACAAATGGCCCACATAAACATGTATGTCAGCATCAATTAGATTTCCTTTCTTCAAATGTGAAAGAAAACTTGCTCTGTAGCACATGGATTCAGCCATATGTAAAGGTTGCAATACAAAGAAAACAGTCTTCTGTGTGAATAGAAAACAATGGGGAAAAAAAAGGCAATTTGGTCAGATGTGCATCCAGTTCATCCCTATCTGCTGCTATGCAATTTGTAGTATGCAATCCCTACAGCTTTTTTCTTAATATGTCTCTCCTACCAAGATGTTCACAATCAACAGTGAGCTCCAGAACCGCTTCAGAAGGTGAAGATGGCGAGGTTCACTGGAAAGCACTCTAAGCTCTCAAATCACAGGACTAAGCTGAAAGCAGCAGTCACCCTCAGGGAGACCTATTACATTACTGGGATTTTGAATATTAATTGCATACATCCCTACAATGCCTATTATTCTACATAAAGGTTTCTGACTTCCAGAAGTCAAAAGATGTACATCTTCCACTGTGGTTCTATGAAGTTACTGTATTTCCTGTATTTTCTGTATTTCCTGTATTTTCCTGTATTTCCTGATTCACTGTTAGAAAATCAGCATTTTCCCCATGCATTGCATTTCCTGAAAAGTAAAGTTACTGCCTGCAAATGCAATCTAGTGAATGTTGAAGTGTAGAACCCTGATGAAATGTTAAACAAAGCAAGACCCACAAAGCAGACATGCAGCAACATTTACCATTTAACAGGCTTATTTCTGAATTACAGCGTGCATATGCATAAAGCTGACTGTTGATGGGAACCAAAGCTGGCAAAAGCGTAACAACATAAAAATGCATTTGTGATCTTATTCTTTATGTAGTGCAAGTGACAGCCCATCAGTGTACAATTATCATATATTACTAATGGGATATTAATCAAACATTCATTACTTTAATTCAAAAAACTTGTCTTGAATGGCAGTCTGACTTTTCACCTCTGGAACTGTAATTGACACACAAATAGATTTGACAGTCTTAACGACTATAAATCCTTAGTGGGAGAAACAGTGTCTTAATCTTCCAGCATTTAGCTTAACAGACAGTTTCCACTCTCTGCAGGTAAAATTCAATTCACCTTAGACAGTCTCATACGCATTACTTCAACCTCTGCTAAGCACTAAACATATACCTAACACGAGGCAAAGATAATACATAGGCGACGTGCAGGTTTACTGCGTAGGGATTAAGTTTCTCTTTGAAAGAAACTTGGAGTATCTGTCTATAATGTAGAAAGTCAAGCCCGAATTGGGATTTCAGTTATCCATGGGATATCCTTTTGAACCTGTGCAACTTTCTTTGTCCCTTCAAAAGTGTTATTTTTGTGCACATACAACGTCAAGAAAACCACAAATATTAACCAAATACAAAGGAGATGAGAGAACAGTAAAATGTCTGCTTTTCAAAAAATTCACATGGAAATGAAAAGCATCTAGGTGACAACATTTTTAAGTGCCAATAACCCAGCAGATCTCATAAAAAAAAAAAAAAGAGATACTATCTTTGTGCTTATGTATTGACACAATCCAATACCTGCTTAAGGCAATGACAGACATTATTTTCACAGTGTGAGCCACAGATTTCAGTGAGTATCAGATCAGAATCCTATGGATTATCCTAACTGTGCTAAACCATGAGACATTATTTTAGCAATAGAAATTATATGTGTACATGTTAGAAGCTCCACCAGGCTATGCTGGTTTATGGACGTGCTTCTTTTTATATACATTACTGAAGATGTTGAAACCTAGACCCATTTAAGTCACAATGAGTCTGCTATTTATTTCAAAGGGTATTTTGATTTTGTATGTAAAGTCATACAATCATAGAATATCTCAAGTTGGAAAGGATCCATAAGGGTTATTGAGTCTAACTTCCTTATTCCTGCAGAACTACTCAAAATTAAATCATATGACTAAAAGCAATGTCCAGATGCTCCTTGAACCCTAACAGGCACAAAAGATGCTATCTATCATTAAAAAACTTATAATACTGTTTGACCTTACAGGATACTTGGTAAAGTTAATATAAATAGATTAAAATTCAGACTGTTGAAAAAATATAAAGGAGAATTAATTTTAATTTAGAACTGCGAGCATATATTAATCTGTCTTGATTTCATCTATCAGCTAATTATTTAGGGAATATGAAGAGTGTTACGATTTGTTTAGCAATGTAATTTTTTTATGCTATCGTTTCAAATTCAAATGGTCTGAAAGTGTAGGAAAGGTCTATTTATCACCTCTGAAACAGGAAATTGATTTGGAGCTGATATAAAAAATAAAAGCCTAAATATTTAAATCTCCAAAAGCATAACTTTAAATTGTTTAATGTTTGTCGTTGGGTATACATCTTCATTATTATATATTAGAAAAGTAATTCAAACTGTGTCTTCACTTGTAACTAAGCTGGCAAAGGAAACTCAGAAATTATCTCTACTACTTCAGTTTGATGTGATTTTCTATTGTTCAAAACAATAACTTATCTATGAACTCATATTTTCTTGCTAAACACAGATTCAATTCAAATGCATTACCTTGACAACAACATCCTACCAAATAAATAGTGACCATGCTTTTACCACAACCAGCATGGCAATATTATATTAGTCACTGAGGAGGAGACAGCTCGTTTATTACTGAACTACACAAATAATTTGCCAGTTCTGATACTCATTGATAAGACAGTTCTTTCACACATTCTGCTCTTGCTTTACCCACAGACTACTCTGAGGCTTAATGTCATAAACATTAACCCGTAAGGTCCTAAAATTCAAATTCATTCCTTAATTGGCTACAGAAACTGTGCTAACTCTACATTACCTTCTCTCTCTTTTATCCTTCTCTTCCTCAAAACAAAAAGAAGTCCAGGGTGAGGCAAGATTTAAAAACCTTTAAATACTAGAAGCTGAAAAATGGTAATTACATAAAAAAACAGGTTGCATTTGGCTTTATGTATTGACTTTTATACCTACTTGATTCTAGCATTAAGTCAAATCCATTCCTGCTTTCTTCTCACTTACCTCCCTGTAAACACAGCAGTCACAAATCCAGTCTTCTGCATTTTGCATCTACTGAGATAAACTCTACTGCAAATACGTTTCTGCTTCCTGTTAACGTTTTCCAGTAGGAGCACAGAAGGGAACAAGATCTGGTCTATCTTGATAAAATTCATAGCTTTGAGTATTTTTTTTACAGTGTATTTTCTTCAGTATATCTTTGGTTTAATTTCATATTTACTTATTAAGCACAAGCAGAGTTAGCTAAAGTAGTTATTAGATAAAGCATGACTAATTTCATCCTACTTTCAAAAAGTATTTGACCTAGCAATAAATAAAAAAAATTAATCCTACATCTTAAAATATCTCCATATAAACGCTAAAAAAATACATAACACAATAACCGTTAATACTAGATTTGCCACACTTAATTTTCCAGCACATACACAAACTTAGC
Source organism: Scolopax minor (assembly GCA_028566535.1). Taxonomy (NCBI): domain Eukaryota; kingdom Metazoa; phylum Chordata; class Aves; order Charadriiformes; family Scolopacidae; genus Scolopax; species Scolopax minor. Next base: position 107,478,141 of record JAOXNG010000012.1, on the reverse strand, counting down.
TGTAGAGAGACTCCACTGAATTAATTTATTTACTTTAGCTGGTATATTGTAAAGATAATAATGGAATCTATTAAGGAAGGACTACATGATTAGGTTCCATAAAATCATGGGCAACAATCCATGACTAATCTGCAAATTCAAAGGGGGAAGCAAAATGAATTTTTTCTCTATTTTTCTATTTTAAACAGATAAGATGTGCAGCACACATACTGATAAATGTATTTAAACATTTTCTTTCTAATGCTGTAGGTTAAATTTTTCTTCCACAAAGCACACAGTACGCAGTGCACCTTAGACAAATTCAACATGGAAAGTAACTGAGACTTTGGGTAACACACGAGTTTCAGTATCTGATGTTGGGAGGGCCCAGTTTGGGCCCAGGATGATTTGCCATTGAAATTCAATTGTATCAAGAGCTGTTCTCTTGATTGCTGAATTAAACATTGGCTGATGATTGTGTAAATAGCATATGCTGAAAGATTTACATTTTTTTCCAACACAAATACATATAAACTAAATACACCTTATTCTATGAAATTTCAAGGATCTCAGTATCATACAAAGTATGCATTCAGCCTTGAGTAATAACTTACTACACTAATGTAAAGCAATTTGTTTGTACCCACTAAAATAGAATGAATCATATCCATGATACCAAATTGTAGTAATAAATTACTGAGCTCTGCTAGTGGTGGAAAAAGCTTTATAATATTGGATTTTACAGTACAACTCTATTATAGTCATCTACTATTTATTTATTATCATGGTGTACTAAATACTAAATAACATATTGGTTATTTACAATCTGTAGAGGGCACACATATACCTAAATCAAACTGTTTAAAAATACTATTTCCTTTACCATGAGTAAGGTGTGGTTACTATAATAATATGAGTGCAGTGTGATGTTGGTATCCAAAAATTATGGGCAGTAACCGTGACTATGCAGAAAAACTGTCTAATAATACTCCTACTGAGTGAATTACTTTTGAGAAGTGGACTTGTGGCTAGTCGGGTCTGCCACGTGCATGCAGCTAAGTGAGTGTGCACCATTATGTCTGATCTCAGGTTTGTGGAGTCCGCTACTTATTTTGCACTAGCAGATCTATAAATTCATGTTCTCAAGGCCACCTGATAGCAATAATTGAAGTGGCAGCTCCAGCCCTAGGGTGCAAGTGAGGTGCGAGCTGGCTGCCTTCAAGACCTTCCAGAAAGGAATTCACGGTTCCTCCTCAAGGTCCTCATTGCTTCCACCAGAAAGAAAAGAAAATATCTTCAGAACATTCCATGTGAGTGAATAGCTAATAGCTTCTCTTCAGCCTCCTCTACACCACCAAGGGGTAGGGGGAGAGATGAATATCAAGAATGAGGGAATTTAAAGGGAACCCACTGTCTCACTTTTCTCCTTCCTGTGGTTGAGGAAAAAAAAAATCCCCATCAAAAGATCAATTCTGACTTAAGCCTAAATTCAAGCATATGAAAGCCTGAAGAGGTATCCCACATTTATCAAGCAATTTGCTAAGACGAGCAGTAGCTGCCATGAACTGGATATGGAAGGAAAGATGAGTATAGCAGCAGTTTATGGTTAGACCAAATGTTAAGACAAAATCAATAGGTAGATCTGAAATAATTGATATTCTACAAGGCTCTCATGTACATACAATACTGGAGTCAACATTATGTCCATTTTTTAATACAAGGCAGTAAAAACCAAAACCAAACATTCAAACCCACGACACTGCTTTGTTCAGCAACTACTCAAACCAACTGCTAAATCAGCTGCAAGGACTCTGTAAGCTAAGGACCCAGAAGGTGAAGGAAGCCAGAAAGGCTAAACTAGATCTGGCAGACACATAAAATAATGAATTAATTATACCTTAATTAATTAATTAATTAATTATACCAGTTCTGTATAAAAACAAGCAAACAAAGAAGAATCCCAGGTGAACCAAGTAAAAATCAAATTTATTAATCAGTATCTGTTAATTTGCAACAAAATAAAATACTGGGCTTTTCTGCAATAGCCTCAGCTTCAAGAATTGTTTCTTGCATCAAGGACATATCTTGCACAGAGATCACTGGGAACTGCACACAGAACATTAGAAGGTTTTGGTCTAAATGATGTACTATATTAAACATGAAAACAAATGTTAGCATGAGACCATTACAGATTAATAATATTAAAGCTTTTACCAATTCAAATTTACATTTGTGGGCTTTCCTACATACCAGTTTCTCTGTTCTTACAGAAACTTTAAGTCCTTGGGAAAACGGCCTCATTATATATGCAGTGAACTATATGAACTATATCAGTTCAGGATGCAAACTACAGATAAGTTCAATAGCAAAAAGCAAGTTATAGTTTCTATAGATGTGCTAATCTTCTATAAAATTGATTATTGGACACACAGAACTCAAGTCCTCAATTTTCTTCTTGTTGTATGTAAAATTTTTCCTTTTAGTTCAAAAAGAAACTGAAATGGGCACCAGAATGGACTTTCATCTTTCTCTCACCATGCTCTGCTGTGTGTTGTTATGGAGGTACCAGAATTTTAAAGAAACATGACATAATTCATTTCTCCTAGGTCCTGTAGAAATGATGTAATCCTTGAGTAGTCTCTCAGCAAATATTTCTGTCTTCAGAAGGGCTCTACAAGTGTAACACGCAAAAGTGTTGCTACTGCATTTCAGCATTTCTTCTTATGATGAAAACCTCCAATACGGCCCTGAGTAATTGGTGCTCAACATTAAAAACCTCATACAGCTCTTTGCAGGACAGGCAACCTGCTCCTGCAGTTCATGTTCAAAATGTCAGTCAGTATAAAGAGCAAAGGATCAGGTCAAGAACTTCAGTATACAAGTATTTTGACTTGGTTCTGTCAGAAACATCCTCTAGAAGGTAACTTAACATACAAGATAAATTATTTTGCTGCACGCTACACTGATTTTAGAAGTACCTAACGTAGTATCTGCTTTATAAATGGCCAAAGTATTTGAATACCGCAGAACTTCCTTGTGTTTAGCTTTTTTATTTCTACATTTCAGATTTCACTACTAACTGTGCAAGGCTTTTTTCAAATGAATTTGTAAAAATGGGAATGGATTTTCCTTGTGATTGTCTAAATCATTAAAAACTGGTTTTAGAAATACACAAATTATTATTTATTTTTTCCTGTCTGCCCTGATGATGATTTTTAAAGATATCCCTTTTTCTAAAAATACATTTTATTTGAAGATAAGTAGTATGCTAGATCTTAACCATATGTACAGAATAGTAAATGTCCTATCAATTGAGCTTATTAGAACATTTGTAATGTGCAAGTGGTCTCACAGGCTTCACGCTGTTGGTTCTGCCCCTTGACTGAGAAATTATTAGCATACAACACAGCAAACAAATGATCCTTTTCATGCATAAATACTTTTTTCATATATAATTCTGCTATACAACTCTCTCTGCAAATACAGCATGAACATTCACAGTGGGTAAATTTATATCATGCTATAGAGATATAAAATACCGTACAACTATTCTGGAAGTCAGACCACACACCATCACAGTATGGTTAAGGAGCACCACATAGATTTGCAGGTTGGGAAAAAAAAGAATTCTGTATATAACACTGCAGGGGTATTGAAACAGCTCTACAAAGAGATTTTGTCTTTGAAGTAGTTTTTATGAACTAATGAAAAAAAAATCCCACCAAAATAAACCGGAAGAGGCAACTATAGTTTTCACATTAATAAGTCTGTAATATTACAGGAATTAAAAAACACAAATATTTTTTTCTGAGATAAGAGGATATCCAGCTGGTTTGAATATCATTCGGTAGACTCTCCTGAGTGCAATATGAGTAGCTTGATTTTTTTCTTTTTTTTTTCTTTTTAATAAAAAAATTGCACATTGTCCCTTTTTCCAATGAAGAGAGATTCAAATGCGTAAGGTTTCATCTTTAGTTTATAATTCCTCTCAAGTTTATCACATAGCTATCCACATTACTTTTTTAAGAAGTCCATCTTTTTCACTAAAAGTTGCTTCCCAAATAAACATTGTATCTCTTCGACTAGAGCCTTTCATTTCATACAGTGATATACATACCATACTTTTCAAAGTACCACTAATCTAGTAATTGCTAGCACTATTTCACTGTTGCTGTTAAATAACATACACCATTTAGGAATTTGGAATAATTTTCCTAAGACAATTATTTAAATAATCTCAACAAATATTATATTTTATGGTTCCAAAGTTCTTCCACAAACAGAACTACAGAATCAGCATTAATTTTTAATCTAAATTGTTTTGACATGATGATGCTTGCAATACTTCATTTGTACACAACAAGAATAAATTCTCCTAATTCTACCTCTTTCATTCCTTGCTGTGGTGACTTTCCCCTTATTTATTCTACTTTGCCATCCTCTTGCCACTAAAAAGTTACATTTGGATATTCAGCAATATTATTTACAAAACTGTATATAAATTTGACAATAAGTACTTCTCTGCAAGGAAAAGATCTGTTGGAAGGAATAGCTTGGTGGATGATCTCCTATGGTATCCTCTTTCAAAATGGGATATGAAAACAGAATTTAGTCACGTTCAAAAAGACAGTCACAAAAAAAGAAAAGCAAAACCCCCCAATGTTATGGAGGTAAACCAGAAGCAGAGCTGTTGACAACTTCAAAGGACCAAACCACACCTGAGCATTACCCCTGATGAATGGATAGCCAGAAGACACAGATTGAAGGCAACTAGGAATATCCTTGTGAAACTTTTGTGCCAATGCGCAAAAGCTGAAATTTTTTTCAAGCTTCAGCAGAAGCTGCTTTCTCCTCAAACCATGAAAGGAAGCTCACCCTATGTGAATGCTGTACTGCAAGGACTCTGAAATTCTTTCAGTTGTAGGTGGAAGGAAGATGAAGATTCTGGTCTACTTTGGACATCTGTGAGACACTGAGTGTCCATGGCACATGCTGACTCAGTACTTCTTCTGGACAAAGGCAACTGCACACTGCCTGTTGTCCAGTTATACATTAATAGGTAATTGTTGATACCACTACCAGACCCCAGATGAAGATGGACTTCATCTCCATTTGCCTTTTTTTCTTTTTTTTTTTTTCTTTTTTTTTTCTGGTGAGAAATCAAAAGAAAATCACAGTAGTGAGACACTAATTCTCAATGTTGACTTTCAATGTTGGATGCATGCTGCTATAAATGAAGTTACCACAATGAAGGTGAGAATGCAAGTCATTGTCTCTAACTGTTATTGACCTGTAATAAGAGGTTAATATCTTGTTCCATCTGCAAAACTAAACAGACATATGGGAAAAGAGTGTGTACAAGCACAGAATTAGCAGCAGAAGTCACACCCAGGAAGCTGGCTGAGATAGATGCTCTCTTTCATTTGAAAAAGGACCTCGGCTACCATCCTGTGATTCAGTGCCTCTTGAATTGTCTTCAGTGAGGATTTATGCCCAGAACATGAAATCAACTTTCAAACACAATTCTTAGCCGAAAGTTTTGGAGATCTTCATCTCCTTATCATCCCTTTCCCCAAAATAAAGAAAAACCCAAGGAATCCTTGACTGGATCCAGCACAGCCATATCAGGAAATTGAAACCTGTAAGTAGCTGCAAGTCAACTCAAGCTACTGCAAGCTACATTTGAAATTAGCCCACAAAGCTTAAAAAAAAGTATTGTCTACATATGAGACATCATCTGTAACTATTGAGATCTTCAATTATGACTTGATGCTGCACACTTTTGTAATCTGAACCATAGCAACTGAGGTTCAAAACCTGGGTCTAGATATCTAGAAGTGTACATTTTCTTCACACAGTTAGAAGTCCATTTCCCAAATCCCTAGTTTCCTTAGTATGGGAAATCAGAAGATGAAGACCTCTTCAGTTAAAAGTCATGGTGAAATTGTCAAAGAGAGGGAAACAACTGGGATGAGGGACCTTCATTGAAATGCTACCATTGAAATTCACTAGGGTGTCATGTGGAAAGAAGTCAGAAGTTTCTCATCTACGAAGTTTAAAGGACAAGCTTCACAGACAGCTATTCAAAAATGGTTCTCATCTAGCAGAAGACCAAAGATATGCAGAAAGTCGATCTTATTTGGCAAGCCAGATTATGAATGTACTATGGTTTCTTGAGCAGATTTTCAAATGACACAGGCAATTCTTTCACAAACATAGTGATACAGAAAGGTAGAAATACACTGCATGATTCCAAAGCACTGCAAAGTGTTTCTATAGACAATCTGCCAACAAGACAAGTTAAGAAGGCCAAAGTCAGCATTAGCATCTGTCTTCCAATTACAGAGTTACAAATGACATATTGCTCAGTGACAAATGATGACTGGTGTCTTATATTAAGATGGTTGCTCTAGCAGATGTTTTCAAATTATCCCAAGCTATGTCACAGGGAAAGGCAAAAGAACTGGAAATATGCCCAGAGAGACCTGGTGTACCAGCAGCCTAAGGGAGCCATTTCAAAAGCCATTTGGTATCCCCTCCTGAGATCTTATCTACAAAAACTGAATACAGAAAGGAAAGGGGGAATAGAAAATGTGTTATATTCCTCAGCGAAAGTTTTAAGTATCTGACTACAGGATCATTTGGAATGAAATGTGTTCATTTCATCTTAGCTTGGCCAGAGACACAGTCTAGGCAGACAGTTCTTCAAAAACGAGAGGGGAAAAAAACCCACCCCAACAATTACCCCAGTACTCAGTATTACTGCTCTGTGATGACAGAGCTAGGGCAAAAAAAACCCTCTTTTTGTTATTAACATCTCCAAACAGTAATCCTGGTATCACATATCACATAGTAACTCAAAAAATAAAATTAAGCCCTGCTCCCCGGTGAGAAGAGATAGACTGCTTTTACTGCTATAAAACCTCTGGGACTCCATGAGGAAACTCTCTCCAAAAAGAGTACAGATAAATAAAAGAGAAAGAGGGAAAGGAAATGACCAACCTTCCATCTGAAATGGACTAAGGAGGTCTTACATAGACAGAGCCGAGACAGGTCTTCAAATCAAAAATCAGTCAAATTGTATAGTTATAGAAAAGCTGATCTGCAATGCCAGCAGAAGAGCGGTGAGAGACACAGAGGGTGTGCTCATCCAGTGTAGCATCCTTCTCAGGGGCAGCTCTCTCTGGAAGCACGAGACAACAGTAAAAGCACACCCCAGTAGACAAACTAACCACAAATAGGAAGGTGCCGATGAATCCTGCTACAAGTTAAGGAATGAGTAGGCGTCTAGTCTTGACCTATGGTAAGGGAGAAAATCCTCTCTCCTGTTACCATGGAGATCCCCTTTTCAGGTTTCTTTGGATGAGCTTTGTGCATAAGTGCAAAATTTGGCATAAGAGGAGAACAACTATGAGTTATCTGCCCCTGACAAAAATAGTCTTCTTAAATCCTGAGATATAATACAACAGATGCTGTAAAAATTAAGTTTGGTTACAGAGATTAAATAAACTATCTCATGGTAAAGTGCTTTGAGCACAATCTTCTTAAAACGGCAATGGCAGGCTGAGGGTATTGCACCTGTCTATCACAATTGGGATGACAACTTGAGTTACTGGATGGTATGAGGCTGGAGTGAAGATTACAACAAAAAAAAAAATTGCATGGCAGCTACTCACTACTGTTCCTTGGAACAACATTTCCTTTATTTATTATACTATTTAATTAATTATTCATGCAGTTCTTTTTGTATTTCCAGGTGGCAACATCACTAGCCAGGGCTGCACTGAGAAGCACTACCTTTACAGAAAGGACAACACTGCAAAGTCTAACACAAACAGATTACATTGATGTGCTTGCAAGTGTTAATCACACAAGATAGACCAGAATAAGCCTTGAATTAAAGAAGTACATCTAACCTATACAGTTCTGGTGAAGAAAAAAAAAAAGAAAACTTTAATTCAGGAGCGCTACTATACCCTTTAACTGAAACTACTTTATTACTTCCCTAATAAACAGCATATTTTGCTCCCATATGTTTTCATTAATTATGCCATCTAATTTTAATAGTTCTGAAATATACAATATCAGCAGTAAATTTATCTTTAAATATATACACTGATCAAGCTAGCAACATCTTTTAAGTGAGGGGAAATACCTTAAGTGTATACACTGGACCCGTATAGCAGTAGAAATTAGTGTTGCCTTTTTAAAGGTGTATTAACACTGAAATACAATCCAACACAACCGGCTGAGCATACACCATGCCTACAAGTACACCTACCTTTCATTCTTAAGTAGACTATAAGGTTAAACAACTACTTTTGGGTTGGGTTTTTTGGGGGGTTTTTTTGGCATTATTAACTTTAAGTTCATATGCTGTTCACTACAATTCTCACCAGTTTTGCTTCTGTTACTATTTTTCCCTTTTGGGGGGCTTCCTGTCTTTAACAGTGTATTTACGTATCTCTGACAGGTGTAGAAACCGACATGAATGAAACGGGACTATTCAAAATCGATTATGTGTGAGACCGAAGTGCCCCCTGTTAAATATTAATTACTCGATATTTTTTTTTTCTCTCCAAGATCAAATAAAACCATCCACCTCCTTCAGAAGCCAGCACGGTGTAACAGTTCCCTCGCTGGCATCCTGAGCCGGATTTAGTAACAGCAACGACAAGAGAAAAAAAACCACCCAAACCATCCGTAATTACATAAGGGACCTCTCTAAACGCCTCCTGTCCCCGGGCGGAGAGGGGACGGCGGCACAGGCCACCCGGCTCGGCGGGACTCCCTCTCAGGTCCCGCGGCAGCCCCGCACCGCAGGGGCTTTGCCCGGTGGGACCGGTGCGGGAGGAGAAGCAGGAATTCACCCGAGCTTCTCTCGTCCTGCCCAGGAGGGACACGGGACAAAACTCGGCCCGAAGAACAAGCGAGAACTAGTTGTGGAGCCCGCAGCGGGTTGCGGGGGGACGCGGGTCGGCCCCCTCACCTTCCCAGGCCGGGCTGGGG
>JAOXNG010000012.1:107454218-107469053 GCA_028566535.1 Scolopax minor | reverse complement strand
GATCCATTCTTGGTGTCTTTGAAGCAGGTTAGAAATTGTTCTTGTGGATTCTTCCTGCCACTTGTTAATAAAATCAATCAAGTCCTGTTTTTTGTGTTTCATTATGCCTCCTCAAAGTGCTGATGGTAAAATGCTGATGATTTTCCTTCTGCTGCCCCTTTAGATTTATTACGGGCTGCTGTAGGCTTCATGCAGCTTCCATTTTGTGTTCAGTTCAGCTGCTGTCTGCCACAGAGCTATACAGAGCATTTCATTTCCACTAGCATTTAGGAAAACATTTCCAGACAAGCAGAGTATCCACATGATGAACATTATCTTCCTCTTGCAGAAGATTGCATACCATGCCTGTGCAGTCAAGGAGACAAATGGGAAGCATTCACAGATTAACTACAGGAAGGTCAATAAACAGACATTGGACTGGGAAACAACTGGAGAACTCCCAAGATAATTTTATGACACGATAGCCACACCTGCTGCATTGGATCTGTCACACAGGTTGTGAACTTTGGCAGCAGATGGCTTATTTCATATGCATTTGTGCAGCACGTGACATGATGTGGGGCTTGACTGGAGGTTTAGTGAACATAGCTGTATCAGAGCAACCCTCAGACATTAAGTAACGAAGTACCTCCACCCCATTTATATGCAGAGTAGACAAGAATGTGTACACCATGCACTGGCTTTGCAAATGCCCTGGAAATTCAATAGAGCTGTTATTTAAGGGGTCAGAGAAGGAATAATCATGAGCTGACAATGAACAATATACGAGGCAGCTGTTAACATCACCTTACAAATACAGCAGACATATCCCTTTCCTGAGGATATTACAAGCTGGAGTGCTATTTTAATCAGCTAAAACTGTTGAAAGAAACGTAGAAAAGCATGATTTTGTTATCAAAACTGTTCTAAACAAGCTGGAATAAAAAATCAACTATGCCACATAAAAAAAAGAAAAAGTGTCATAGATCTTATTTAAAAAACAGTTTTGGAAGATATGATTCCTAATTGGTTAAACGGTCCTGGTGCCCATACCTTGGCTCCGGTAGGGGGCTGCTGGAGAGATGGGGCAATGGAAAACCTGCAGGGTTGCAGGTAGATGCCAGCCACTGCTGAGGACATACCTGTTTCTTGGAGTGCTGTTCAAGTTGAATAGCTCGAGCTAACCAAGCAATGGCTACGCCAGCCACCTTGACTCCCACTGAGGATTTTGATGGAACAAATACACTTTTTGTGATCTCACTTAATCATCCCTTTTTGATGGACAGCCTTTCTGCTGAAATGCAGTTGATATGCCTCAGTTCTATCCCTCAGACCCCATCATGGGTAGAACCATATGGTCATTAACAGTGGTCGCTTCCTATTCCAATAGCATATGTAGAAAGTTACCTAAAACAAATAGGTGATTCAAGTCCACCTATTAGGTGGGCTAATAGAGATTTAGGAACTAGCATTTCTCTCTTTGACTTGCTATGAATGATTGACCATGGGGCCTTGAGTAAGTAAGTCACTTCTTATTTCTATGACTCAGTTTCTGCCTCTGAAACAACTGTCTGCTGATCTCACTGGGGTAGTTTTAAAGCTTAATTTACTTATATTTTATGGGACTTTGAAGATGTGAACTATACCATATTATGGGAAACATTGGGAGTCATAAAAGAAAGAGTCGGTGTTGCAAGAGGAGGTATGATAATGAAGCCTAAAGTCAGAGACTTAATGCCTCAGTTCTTTGCTGAATCAAAGCCCAAGACTGCAAGTTCTTTGAAACAGACTCTCTTCAATTAGAGGCCTGCTCCAAGCTTAGCATAATAGGGCTACGACATAGCTGAGGCTTCTCAGCCCTTCTGTAATAAATGATCAGGAACATAAGCTTGAAGATGGCACTGGCTGCAGGACTGCTACAGGTCCCTGTAGGGTCTATCTCTTTCTCTCACGACTATTCAGTTTTTTATTATCTTCAGATCTCTGTACCTTGTTCCATTCTACAGGTCATTAAAGCATTGTTCATGCTATAAATAAAGAAGATGAAATTACAGGGTACTTATATGCATGCTAGCTAGGAAGCTGAATGGGCATGAAAGGGCTTCCTGGTTTCCTTCCAATTCAAAATGTTATTGAGTTACTATGTAATCAGATAAATGAGTTGTTAATCAAAGTGATGTCAGCTTGGGACATACTATAGAAAAATGATTCTGTTGTAATCAGAACTGTATAATTAAGCAATGAGGCATGACAGGGCTTGAATTATAGCACGATAATTTTCACCTCAGTGCTACTGATGAGAGCTGTGGCTGCCTGCCATCCAAGTACCCGACTACATCTTGCTGTACAACAACCCCAGCACTGAAACATCTGAGGCAAAATGGAGTAAAACGTGTTCTTTCATCTTCACCCACCCCCTGCCCTGCTCCAGGGTGAAGTGTTTCTGTGATCAGGTGGGTCAGGTTGCACAGTGCATCTGGGGATGAGTCTGACTATGTGTCTGTCTGCTGTTAGAATATTTATATCATGAATTCATTTTGCTTAACATGATTTTAACTTGACAGCGGGGTATGGGATCCTTCATGGGCCCAATGATTTGATCAATAGTTACTATTAGTTAAATATCAGCTAAATGGGCCTTTACAGAAAAGGCCCATAAAAATGATCCCTACTAAATGATGCTTAAGTTTTCCTAGATTTAAGCCCCCTTCTCCTCTAAGCCTGATAAATTTAAATGATGAATTATCTTAGACTTTCAAAGTTCTCTCTTTTCATCCGGGTGGCGGCACTGGGCGTTTGGGAGAACTATAGATGTAACTGTAAATATATATGTTTGGCAGTATTGAAACTGAAAACGCGGCGAAAGGCTGGGCTAACCCCCGCAGACACCCTGATACTCACTTCAGGTCAAGTACACTCATATTTCAACCACGGTATGTGACCTACTAAAAGGTATTTAACAATGATGACAAGTTCAGATCAAGTATTTGCTAAATAGTAAAACGACTTTTGAATATGTAGCCACATAGATGCATATAAAAGGGATTTTGACATGCAATTCATCAAAGAGCTAAAACAGAATGAGCAAATTATTCTTATCGTGCTAAATTTACTAGTGGGTCATGCCAGTAAGTTTCAAGATGTGATTTCTTTAAGCCCCAAACCAGGAAAAGTTTGTGAGAAATGTCCTTGATATTTTATTCTCTATACAAAGTAAGTAGTATGTATGGACTAAAAGTTAATCTTAGTAGTAAAAAAGGTTTATTAAATTACAAGGATGAAAAAAGGTTTGATGAGGATATCAGGTGTATTGCTTATTGCATTATTCTTTTTTCTTTCTACTGGACAGTATAGACCTAATGTCTCAGCATTAAAACAAGGAGAAAAAGAAGAAGTGCTGTTGAACATTCTTAATTAGAAATGTAGGTCACGTCTACAGGCTAGGGAGACTAGGAAATTCTGATGACTGATAATTATGTTAATTAGGAAGCAATCAACCAATTGAGTGAGGGAAAAATGGTCAATCTATTCCAAAATAATTGTTGATTATTTTTTTTTAGTTGTAGACATAATAGCTGGTGTAGAGAGGAAATCACTGAAAAGATTGTCCATCTTGTTAAGATGTAGCTGTTCACAATAAAATACTTTTGAGACTTCCCAGAAGTCCTTCAATAAAATCAAAAAGACTGAATGTGTTGTTACTAAGTTGTGTAAATCAAGTCAGTGTGGTATCATTAAAAAAAAAAAAACAAACTGCCCCCCAAAGCCATGTCATTCATTTGGTTGGTTATATAAAATAAAACTATACATACCATTTCAGTTCTTTAACTGAAACACCGATGCTGAGTCTGAGCTAACTCAGGTAAATGAGCTAAATAGCACAGGGTGATTGGTTTGTTCTTTGGTGTTTAGATGTACAGCAGTATCCTATGCAGTATATTGGTTTATATCTTAGCAAGAATTTTTTGACTTGTCATCATGAACTATATTGTTAAGCTAGTTTCAAGTCTGGCATAATCTGTTGTTTAAAATATGACGGTCTGCGAAGACCTCATAGTGGAAGTTATGTAACCTTTCCTATGGAATTCTGTGAACATTCGGCCTGCCCTCCATAGGCCTGGGAACTTATAAAGCAGATTTAGTCATGTTAGGTGGGATAGTTCTATGAAAATATTTATACCAAACAGGTTGATTACATTGGCTAGTAGAAGCAGACAGTAATGAAAACAGATAATGTATTTTTTTAGACTTCATAAAATCTTCCAGAAAATGAAGTACTCAATTTCCTTTGAAGACTGAAGAGTAAAAAGGAAAGAGGAGACATTTTTGCATAAAATTATCTGAAAATGAAAGCCAGCATAGAGATTTTGTTCCATTTTTTACTTACACTCCCTATTGTGAATATAAACCATTTAATTAAATTTCGGTATGCTCCTTGTTTGCCTGACTTCAGTCTGGCTGGACCAAGAGGGTAGGTGAGGGAACTCTTGAACTGCTCTAGAGAAATCCTCGTCTTGGAGGACTAAGAAATACAGGCTGCTTTACATAATGATATGGAAGGTTTTGTGGGCCATTAGTTATTTTGATTTTAGGCATCACACTTGTCTGTACTGGTAGTCCTAGTACTTGTGGGTGTCTCAGAAGAAATGCAACTTGGAGGGAAGATTTCTAAGGTGGGAGCAAAGATTCTTCACTGGGCTGTGTGAGAGATGGCATGTACAAACAAAGGTGAGCAGAGGCTGTGAAGCAGAAGACTTCAGTAAGGACAATAAACAAATGCAGGGGGAAAAGAAACAAATTAAGAAAGCAAAGCCTGGAAGAAAAATATTCCAAAATAGTTTCCAGGTCAGAAAAGTAGGAATCAGAAAGGAAACATTTTAAATGGCCTGGGAAGGTGAGTATTAATATCTTCAACCAGCTGCAATTCATCAAATTACTCCAAAGGCTTGTAGGAAGTTCTCTTTGCTTTGACTGATGCTGAAAGGGGTTATTATATCGCCTGTCATTGTGACATCATTGAACTATATGCATGTTTACGTGGACTTTCTCCATATGCTGATGCTGACCACGATATAAATTTTTAAGTTTGAAACTACGGTTAGTTTTTGTCTGTCACTGCCCTCTACTGGAGAGAAGGTCAGAACCGCTCAATTAGGTCTTAGCATAAAGACTTAGAGCCACTTCAGCTGTTGGAGGGCCTCATTTGTTGGAGGAATAACCTTTCCATGACTGAGGTTTGAAAGTGTGAAGGTCTGGTTTGCCAGTGTCCATAAGATTTCTTTTTCCCTGTGAGTTCAAATAATTGATCACAGAAATTACTGTCTGTAGTTCATTGACAAAGGCAAAATGATGACTAAGGAGTGGCTGAGATTTTTAAGATACATGTCTTCCGTTAACTTCTGGGGAAGAGGCATGTAAATTCATCACAGAGATGCCAAAAATCTTGAGTAGTGCCACGAGTAGTAGCTAACCTTGTTGCCTTTCATATCTAAATCCTTTGGTTCACTCTCTGTTGCATTACAAAAAGATTCCCCTACATCCCTTTTCCTACTCTGACCTTACGTGCCTCTATACTTACCTTTCATGGCCTATACTAATACTGCCAGAGTACCATATTTTAGCTATATTTTATTCTCATTTTCTTTGCAGGCTGGGAATTAGCAGAACAACTGGAACATGGGAAGCACAGCAATGATATTCTCCCAGCTCCCCCATGTCTCATTTGCTTCACCTACTGTCACAACAACTCATACATGTTGAGCAGTTTCTGTTGGAAGGCACAAAGTTTTCCATGTGGTCGGGGACACACATTGCCAAGGTGCCATGAGAGATGGGGAGGATGAAGCCTCCTTAGAATGTACAGTGAAGGATCACCATCAAACTCATAGCATGTCTTTTACAGAGTAGAAGCTAGCTATTTCTCTGTTTTCAACTTTGCCACACCTAAGTAAGAATTACAAAGATGAAGATCACACGTGTGGTCTTCTCATTCTTTTCTGGCATCAGCTATAGCTGCAAGGCAAGATGGCATTCTGAGGCTGTCTGTATCTTCAACATGGGTAAAAGAATAGGTTTGGTGGCTTCTACCCCAGACCTGGCAGAACTATTTAACCTAAAACTCTGCTTTCTCCCCCCTCTCCAAGTACCCTGAAGCAGACAACAGCCCAGAAAATTTTAAATATTTTTTTTCTACTTTCTTAATACTATAAATGTTTTCTACTGAAAAGGCTTAGTGTCCACCACACCTGTTGTAGGTCTGTTTGTCGTATTTTATTGGGTAGTGCTGGAGGCAGTAATGTCCTAGGTGGATGAATAATGTGGGTTGATTCATTTCATGTTATCTAATTATTTACTATAAAAAACACTGCAGCAAGTTCCTTTCCCTGGCCTAACGAATAACAGGGAGGAATTAATAGGGCATGGAGTAGAGTAGTTGTTCCCAGTGAGTGACTCCTAAATGACAGGTGTCCTCTAAGGAAAAGGTAAGCAGGTGCTAACTCTCCTTGTAGAACAGTATTGATTATTGACTGGTCAGTTAAAGATGGATGCTAAGGTGGCTTGGTGAGCCAATGGTTACTCATCCAGAAAAATTAGAAAACAGTAGTAAGTAACCCAAATACGGTGTCTCTTTAGCATAATTACTTAACTCAGAGAAAAAAGCTTCAAGATCAGCACAGGTTTGCCATTGATACAAATTCTTTTATGAATTAGAAGTAAAACAAGTATTTTGTTAAAGGTATTATTCTTCTGACCTTAAGGCTGTCAAACACATAATTCCACAAAACCTGTGACTTTCAACCTCTATCAGGAAATAAATCAGAAATTTTCTTCAGAGGCTGCTCTGCATGGTCTCATAAATGTGATTTAAGAAGATTTGGGAATAACATCTTCCCATTCACCCCCCCAGATCTTTGTTTGGTATTAGAAACAAATAAGTTGCTGTGATTTTCAGATACCAGAATGCATTTCAGTGATATCAACAGCAATGTTTTGAATGAGCATAAAGAGAGAGAAGGAAAAATTATTTCATACCAATAAACCCATGAAATCCTCTCAGTAGAATGAGAATACTTTTCCATATACTGAAATATATCAAAGCCCTGAGAGAATGGCATAGTGCAAATCACTTAATAAGCAACTGCATCAAGGAGGTACCTTTGATTTCTTAGTTAAGGAGGACTATAACTATAACAACTTATGGTGTCATGTTTTTTAAGTATGAGCATATAATTGTAAAGTGGGGTGTATTACAATCGTGGAAGTATTTTTGCTCCTTTTGACAGAAAAGTGAGGAAACAGTGAAAGCATTTTAAGAACTTTATGTCAATGAGAAGACTAGTAATAATATAGAGAATTTTCTCTCACTTGAGATTTTAAGTGAGGTATTTTTAGGTAAAAATGATATTTTATATCTGCATTAATTCCTGAACAGGAATAGCACAAATAGCACAAAGCAATCAGAGCTAGCTGAAAACTACTATAACTAGTTTGTAGGGAAACCACTATTCTCTACCATGTGAGCTAGAATTACTCCTTTCTTTCAACAGGTAACAATGGGAGATACTTCTTTACTCAGACCAACTGCACATCAAAAAGCCCACAAGAGTCAACTGAGATTCAAACTGAGACCATGGCTTCATTTTCCTAGTGATGCTATCAACATTGGTGAAGACAAAAGACTGTTGAAAGCAGTCTTTTTAATAAATAATTAATAATTTAATCATACACAGCATAAGCATGACGGGAAAAAGAAAACTTATTAACTTATTACTTCCATTTTGCAGGTGGAAAGCTGAGTAGCAAGAGAAGCAGAAACAACAGCTGGACTCCTATATTCTTGTTTTAGATTTTAACAGTAAGGTTATCTTATGCATGTAACTTAGGCTGTTTCAGCCACCAAAAGATTCTTAAAACAAGGGCCTTCACACGAAGTATCTGTGTCCTGGAGAGGAGCCCTAAGAACATTCAACAGAGCTTCCTGATGTGACAGCTCAACTCCCTCCCTCTCCTCAAGTGGCTGTATATAAAAAAGAGTAATAGCTAACTTTGTCCACATTTACTGTTGTGCAATAATCTTATCATTTATACAGAAAAGCAGGTAGGGAGATAGAAGTTGTCTACCGCCTTATTAAGTCTATGACAGAGTGAGAGGAATTGACCAATAAAGCAGAAGGAATGACATCCAAAACTTTAGAGACGGTATTTCTTTCTTCTGAGGTTTAGTTTCTTTGGTAGTTCTTTTTTTTGTGGTTATTTTTTTGTTTGGTTTTGGTTTTTTTACATTAGGGGACAAGGAGGTAACAATTTGGTTTGTTAACCATTTTTTCCACCATTCTTTCATGTGAATCCCAAGAAGTCAAGTAGTACACACTACACAACTGTAAAAAGGTCCCAATATCCAAGATTAAACCCACATTTTTATAACATGCTCAATTATTTCCCACTTTGTGCCTGGAAGATATGCTGGTATCTCACAGTTAAGGTGTTTCTGAGGAGAGCTTTTAACAGGAACTTCTAACAGAGATAGACTCCAGAAAGACCGGTAATTAAGACTTACATCAATAAAGGTGTCAGTCAAGTATGGGAAAAGAATTATTTTAATACACAATGAAGAGCTGATAACATCAATGAATCATAGAATCATTTAGGTTGGAAAAACCTTTAAGACATTGTTGGAAAAACCTTTAAGACATTGAGTCCAACCATTAATTTAGCACTGCCAAGCCCACCACTAAACCATGTCCCTCAGCACTACATCAACATGTCTTTTAAATACCTCATGGGATGGTGACTCAACCACTTTTCCTGGGCAGCCTGTTACAATGTTTAACAACCCTTTCAGTGAAGAAATTATTCCTGATATCCGATCCAGCCCTCTCCTGTTGCAACTTGAGGCCATTCCTTACCATGAAGGTAGCATGCATGGGTATTCCAGGTTTGTTTCTCCTCCCATGTAAGTCAACAGAAACTTTACAAGGAAGGTAGTGGAAAAGTAGGGTAATAAACTATCTCATCAGATTATAGGAAATACTATTTCCTATTTTCCATCAATGTTCTATAAAGTATCAAAAACTGACATGTCTTATGGTGTAATTATAATATGAATCATCTTTCATGGAGGGTCTGTAGTTAAAATAAAGACAAATCAAAAACAACATAGGAAAAAGCTACTGACAATATTTTAAAAAAAAAATATATTTTTGTCTCAAGTAGAAAAATGTTTTCAGGTAGTGATAGAATTCTACAGTTGTTCACAAAACAGTTCCCTAGTATGGAAGGCCATGCTAAGCATTTTGGGTTAATAGTAGAAATTTAAGAAGGGAGAGCTTCTCAAATCTCTCAGTCCTTTCTTGTTAAAGTATGCATACATAGTTCCTGTTGTTACAGGAGTTATGAAAGTAATGCACACCTCTTTCAGAAGTTCTCTATGAGTGAGGATGGAAAAAAGCATGTATTGACAAGTGACTGTATTCTGCATTCATTACAGTGGTTTTTGCAAGGTATTCAGGAGGGTGGTGGTGATGTTTAGCCCTCAAAACCAAGGAGGACAGTTTATTCAACATTCTTGGTTTACCAGCAGAAATCCAGCCGCTGTTGAATGGCATTGCTCTTGTCCACACGAACAGCATTCTAACAGCATCCTTTCCCATTCCTAGCAGCCATCCAATGTTAGTTCAGTCAGTGTACTTCTGCTATTGTGCCTTCCAAATAGCTGAAGCAGCCTTCTGAACTCACAACCCTCCCCCCCGAACGTTTAATATGTGAGGGGAAGATACAAAGTTTATAGCTCCTATAAGAAAAAATCTTTATGAGACTCCATTCTAGTGTTCTATTTACCAGCTATTCAGAAACTTTTGTTTTCTAATAATCAGCAAACTAATCTGTAATTAGTCTTCAGTTGAGCTAGCACAGTCTTGGAAATCTGCAAGTGCCTATAAAGTGCTGTGCAGCTCAGCATATTTTATAAAGTTGTTTGGAGGCTGCAATAAAGTATATCTGTCAGAATTCTTGCATAAATCATTCCTGCACAATGGAGCTCCAACACCAAAAGCTTTGATCTAACCTGGTAACATTTCATTCCTAAAAGCTTGTACGTAAGAAAAAAAACCTTATTTTGCTCCTTTTTAAATACCCATTACATTTTATTTTAATGTTAAAATGGTATTCAATAAGGACGGCAAACTCTTGTGAATAAATCACCAAGCATACACAAGACAGTGTCTCTGAAGGCAGAAACCCTTGGCAAAAGCAAGGCTAGCACAATGTCCAACACCATGGTGTAAGGAAAAAGTCTTTGGCCAATGACAAACAATCAGATTCCCCAGCTTCTGAAAAGTGCCACGTACAACTTAGTCAGCAACTTGGTGATTAGTTATAACTTGGGGAAGACCTTCTGCTATATAGCTTCTGTGGGCTGCTTCAGTGACACAGAGAGGCCATAAAGCTGGTATAATTGACTACCACAGGGGGAAGCTGAAGGCAAGAAAAAGTGCCATTTTGAACTTGTTCATAAAGGAATCACATCATATATTTGGCAACTGAATGTATTGTTGTGATCAATGTGATCCAAAAGCTACCGGAATGACCAGCAATTGATGAAGGGGATGGGATATTTTAGCACAGGTAAAATTGTTAAAAGACATTGCTGCCAGTAGCACTGGAGGATACTGTGTTAATTTCTTCTTAATACTTTCTCCATTTATTTATTCAAAGTTTTTTAAACTACTGTATGAAAACTCAAGTTGGGGTTGAAAACCATATGTTGTTCTTTCTGCATCACTGAAGGATAGAAAGACTCAGGATTAAGACTTAGTTACCAAACTGCCCTGTTACTTCATCTGTACTGGGTTTCTATTATTATCTGGAACAAATTCCTGAAGGAAACTATGAAAGTCCTATTTCTTCATTTTAAATACACTTTTGGAGAAAGCACTTGAAATTATACTGTTATTCTGCCAAAGTAGCTAAATTGGCCTATTCAAACATAAAGATTTTTTGGGGTATTGATTTTCATGTATATTTAAATGGATAAATTTGCAACCTTAAAATAAAATAAGGACTAAATTCTAGAGATTGCTAAATGCCATTATCAATATCTCTGTGAGAAGTGGGCATGGTGTTATTCCTTCCTGGTAATTTTGTTTCTCCCTGCAGTCTGATTATCATCCAGTATTCTGTAATGGAAAGCAGCAGACAACAACAGGGTGTCTTTAAACTGTTCATCGTAGATGAGCTGTTCTAAGTTCTCTTGGTGACTTTGAACGCAAGTCCAGCAAATATATTCTCACTTTCCCTGATAGAAGCACATAATACCTACTTGAGGTAGATGGAGTTTCATTCAGGGATGAAATTCATACAGTTTAAGGTCAAAAGAGCCTATTTATTACCTTTTTTTTTTTTTTTCCTATAAAAGGTCTAATAATTTTATTTACTTTTTAAAAGAATCAAGCTAGCCTGAAATATGCTCAGAAAATGAATGATTGTTTTCCTTTTCCATGAAAACAAGCTAATCTAAGCAGCATCAAATAAACCAGCTTTGAATAGTTACAACCCAGTATCAGACTGGGCTCATACAGGAGTTAGCCAAAGGCCAATTACAAGCTGATCTAGCTAAATCCAGTGTATTCTGGACCTAGGACAATCTGGATTTAGGCCAAGACCTAGGATGGAAAGAGCTTTACTGGATGATGAATTATCTCCTGCTGTCAGCAGACAGTAGAAAGACATACATTCTCATCCTCCTGGAATTACACACCATAAGATAACAAGTGCCACTTAAAGGTAGCATGAATCTTAAGAAACATATTCTCAATTGCTTGTGATGCTGTGCCTCTTATTTTCTAACATTTCTGAGAACAAAATACAGACTATATATTGCAAATTTCATCCCTCTGCTTCCCATGTAATCAAAACAGTTCTGTGCACATATATAAAGTGCACCCCAACATTGTAGCTGGCTTTTAAGAAAAGAGATTGTTTAATATGCATATTCTTTTAATGCCTAGGTGCCGTGCTCAAGATGATCAGTTCTTCTGTGCTGAGTGTTTTGCAAATACAGAACAAAAGAGTATCTAACAAAAGCCGAGCTCTGCAACTAGCTGTATACCAAAGTGGCAAGACTGCAGGCTTAAGGCCAACTTATTCATTCAGCTAATAGAAGAGACTTTTCATATCAGACATGTTATTAATAATATAATTGAGAATTTGTTAACTGAGTTCAGGGCATCCTTTCCAGCTTCTAAATATAGGTAAAAACATCCAGAATTCACCGAGAAAGAGCATTTACAAAATGCATTTTATGGAAAGATGTCAAAAACTTTTGCATCTCAGAATTTTCTCTATACTGAACAAGAGTTTGATCTGAGTAAGCGACTGGGTAGAAGTTCAACCAGTTGATAGCTCTGAAAATTTTGCATCATCCATGTGTCTAAAAAGGTTGCAGCAAGAGTCATGGACAACTATGCTTTATAAAACAGGTCTAAACACAAGAACAAGGGCAATTAGTTTTAAAAGTTAGGCACACGCTAGCAGTGCAATAAAAGTTAATCAGAATTAATGCTTGCATATGTTCTTACAGGCGTCACATTAATCAAGTGTAAAGCAAACAGAAAGTGGTATATATGGCCAAATTTATCCTTCTGTGGAAAGGTTTTCCCACAAGGACTCACATATTTGGGGAGGGGATCTCACAAATCTTCAAATGTTTCAGTAACATGTAATATATGTGACAGTGAAGGTGAAAAGTGTACACAGTGGTAGGTCAAGAGCAGGACTGCTAGGTAGGAGGGAGTAGGACAGAAATAAAGGTTATGGAAGATTTTAAAACTAACCTTATGGCCCTAAGTGGAGGCACTTTCTTCATACTTGTAGTAAAATGGTAAAAAGCGATTTTCTGTGTGATGAAGGAATATTTTCTTTATACATGGAAGCATGTACAAGTCACTCGTAGTCTGGTACAAATACAACCCATTACAACCTCTAAGGTGCCATTAACTCCCACTCATTTCTTTGAGAGTTTGAAGCTCTGAGCACCCAGTACTCATCGTGTTCCCAATGTAGGTTCTCCATGCAGCAAGAACCATCAAGGTTACTCATAAAGATAAGGTAGAACACACACATAAACATTTATAGAATTACGTTTTTGGCCTTGGAGTATACACTCTCAATTTAGTACTTGCAGTTTTAAATGTTGCTCTCTGAGAAGCCACTTGTACCACTGTTCAAAATGCAGTTCATCAATATGCCATTCCCTAGCTGGCTTCATTGATGCCACGTTAGCTCTATTTTCTCTTAGACAAGAATGCATATCATGGTATCAAGAGACTGTGTCAAAAGAAAGGAATAAACGCCCTTTTAAGTACTGAACTGTAAACTTCTAGTACTGTTTAAACCATTTCTGTGGACATTATTGATTTTCATGTGATGAACAAATAGGTGAAATAAAATGAAAGTAAAAAGTTAATAAATACATAGTTCTTAAGTCATTTCAGACATATGCACATACTTTAGAAAATAAACTAGGACAGTCTTTTCACCACATGTTTACAAAATGGCTAATAGTCCAGCCTCCTAGCCAACAACTGGAGCTTCTTGGTGCTTAGCTAACTTAACATTAAATTTAATTCATCTGCCTAGCTAAGCAACTACCCATAAGCCTTAATATGTACTTTTGAGTCTCCGCAGTCACACATCTATGGTCAGGGCTGGATCCTGCTGCAATGCAGAACATCTCACTCCAGAGGAACTCACCAGGTAACTGGAGCTGCCACCTCCATGGCAGCATGATGCCAATTTGACCCAAAATGAGGCTATTTGCTCCAGGGAGCTGTCAGAAGGTGCCAAATTGGTCAGAGAGGGAGAATTGCAGTTCTTATTACTGGCAATACCTGATTCACTGCCATGTCAAGACTGCAAGGTCTGCTGCTCCCTATCCATATGAACCCCACCAGGGCCAAGAAAACCAATCTTTGTAGCACTAACCCAATATTGAAAGAGAAGGAAATTATGGTTCCTGCTTTGTAATCTTAAAAAAAAAATCATACTCCATTCACTTAGACTGTAGATGGCTTTCTAAACTTTCAGTAATAAAGCACTAAATCCCACAGTACTAAAGCAATGTAAAGCCCTAAAATTCTATTCAGACACATGAAATTGCTCACCAAAGCCCATATATTCCTCTGAAAAAGAGCCCTTTGATAGTAGATTTTTAACTTGTGACCTATTTTGCTGCTTTATAAAGAAAGAATTTGTGTCCTCAGAAAAGGACATTATAACTCATACGAATTGTTCCAGTGACCTTCTTCAACTTTAGGCTCTGTTCTAATCTTTTTAATTTTTAGCTCTACCAGCTAGCTCTCACCCAAACCTTAGTCTCTGTCAAACCTGGGTCATTCATTCCACTGTATGTGCTGAAACAACAACGATGGAGAATAGTTATGCATGAAAGTGTCATGGATATGATTCTTACAGACAGATTTATTCTTTCACTTCTATCAAAGACATGTTCCCTGATACCACTGACCTTGCCTACCTTTTTTTTTTTTTATAACTAACAGGGGCACAGAGAATAAAAGTGGGAGTCCTATTATGAAATTATTTAAAAGTCATAGAATGACTTAGGTTGGAAGGGACCTTAAAAATCATTGAGTTACAACACCCCTGCCATGGGCCGGGACACCTCCCACCAGATCAGGTTGCTCAAAGCCCCCATCCAGCCTGGCCTTGAACACTTCCAGGGGAGTCTTCAACAGACCTCTGGAGTTGGTCATTTAAGAGCCTGGAAAATCAGTATCCAGTTAAAAAAAGTTTGGGACCTATTCAGGGGCATCAACCTATGGCTCTTCAGCTGCTTGAAGT
>JAOXNG010000012.1:107428037-107441716 GCA_028566535.1 Scolopax minor | reverse complement strand
GGAAAACAGATGAGTCTTTTGATCATGAGACACATGTGACATCTTACTGCGTAGCTTAATGCACTACTGGCAGCCACTAGGATGCTACAGTGATAAGGGTGACAAAAGGGCCTATATAGAAGAGATTAGCCAGGGATTTGGGAGAAAAGAAGCCAAGTGGCAATCAAACTAGCTGAAGAAAATACAGGGAGCAGAGAGAGGATTGTACAAGAAGCACCTGCCTGTCAAAATACTCTGAGTATATATTTATCTTCCTGTAACTATTTTCCATGACTCAGACAGCATGGGTAGCTGCAAACTGAAGAACCTTCAGAATCCTTGGGTATCAGTTTGGCCCTGTGATCCAATAGCAGTAATTACCTGTCATTGTACAAGAGCACCTGAAAGCTGCTTTTATATAGCTAGAACACTTTAAGCTCTAATAGAAAAGCAAAATTGTATCTACTACTTGAAATTGCAGGTTGAGATGTTTTATAACTACTTCTGAGATATAACAGTTTTTCTCCCTTTCCCCACAACCCTCTTTCTCCCTTTTAATCAAGAATCTTGATTGCAATCTGTAGGACATTGTCTTCAATGATACATAAACACTAAATAATAAAAAGAGGACTTTTGTTGCCAGCTGTTAGTTAAACTAAACTTAAAGATATAGTAGATATGCATGCTAATGATTTGCCTATCTATCTATCTCCAAATATCACAGTCATGTGTGACTTAATAAAATACTGGCAATGATGAGGGAAGAATCAATAGAGTTAAGCTATTTTCTGTTTATGGTATTCTGCTGGCAATAGATTGTTATTTCCTGTAATTTCTTCTTTATGCGTCACTATGATAAATTACATTGTGGCAGAGTTTTATTCTTGAATCAAAAAGACTGAATTCAATTTGTTCTTTGCATTAATTATCTATCAGACTTGTTGCATAGCTCAGATTAGTTATTTATTTACTATATTTTAATTTACTGATTGCATAAATATGCAAATTCTTAGTGCATTAATTTAATCCACTTTCATAGATAAAGAAGCAAGATATATAATCATATGTATGCTGCTAATATATAATAATTTGAATATATAACAAATAACAAATGCATAAAATCAAGAACAAACAAATTAGTTTTGAAATAAGATACAGTATCTAAATAAGCATAATCAGTCACTATACATTTACTAAATTAAAATTAAGCATATGACATATTAGTACTATTTACTATTTTTCCTATTAGAGTTCACTTTCCCTTAGAGTTCATTTTGTGAAAAAGGCGGTTTGGAAGCCAATGATACAAGTTCCAGCACTGAAACTTTTTGGAAAATCTTTGTAGTTCACTTGCTAAGGCTCAGGCACAACTCAACATACAGAAGGAACATAAAGTGCAGTGAAATACTGAAGTCAAGGAGAAGGGAAGCTGGGAGGTGATAGAACTAGAAGCGTATTTCAGGGTCAATTTAGCAGTGAAGCAGTAGAATTTCAGGTTCAAATTAGTGGAGCATTCAACTAGACTAATGTTTTCAGAAGCCGTAAGCATACTCCAGCAGCAGGCAGAGGACACCCTGAGGAGCCATACAAAGCAACACCTCCCCTATTTTCCTTCCAGAGCTTGGTGTGGCCCATACCTTCACAGTCAGATCAGGAAAAGGAAAGGGAAGTTATTTTAAGTAGTACTAAGACAAACTTCCTGTGAAATTTCTTCCTTGAAAGTACTGCTTCTGTCTTTGGGACCTTAAATCAGGATCAAAATATTTTGCTGCTTCAGCCTGACATCTTCCATTTCCCCCATGAACAGAACTCTCTACTGACTGAACATAGAAAAAGCTCATGGAGTTAGTAATCTGATTTCTTCATTTTGTATCCATACTAAAGCAATCTGCTTGATTGTCAAGAGACCTTTTTTTCCTTCAGTTCAATTGGGAGAGGGGTCAGAGGAGATGAGAATTAAAAGAGATCTCAGGGAAAAACGAATACTGTGCAAAGAAGAAGTAATAATTCAGGTCAAGTTGAAATTTGGAGTTTGTTGGAAGAAAAGTGTTTGGTTTTGTCTCAAGGTTACTTAACCTTTTTTCTTAACTCCCACACTATTTCAGTTACTTATTTAAAAAAGAAAAGGCCATTTCAACATGAGAAGGTGAACTGTTTCTTTTTTAAAATGTCAAAAGTATTTCAAGTGTTCAGATATTAGAACATTTTAACATTTTTGAATACTCTCTTTTCCACTGTTTTTTGGCTGAAGGTACTTGCCCACACAATCACTTTAGAACTGCATGTAATTGTGAATTTGCTATTTCCTAAGGAAAAAAGGCAACAACTCAAAGCTAACTGCTATTGAAAAACACAAGACTGCCTGGGTAATAATTATTTGTGTGGCTTTAGGCTTTACGTCTAGAGATTACTGGGGAAATTCTATTTTTAAACCAAATTTCTTGAGATACGTAGAAATCTCTGTAGATCCTGAAGATTTAAACTGTTCACATCATTATTTATTTTTAGAAAAGATACAAGTTTGTTGTCTTGAACAGTGTACAAGAAAACACATGTGGCTTCAGTTAGAGAAATCTTCCCGAAATCTTCCCAAATTCCTCAAAGATTAGCAATTTTTTTTAAAAAAACCCTGCTATTTAAAACTCCTCTCCTATTAGGATACCATCAAAACACTTTAGAGGTAATTTTTTTGTTATTTTAAACTATAAAAATAGACACAGAAAGACTGCATTCACAGCATTTCAGTGGTTAGGTTACACATGTGGGATGTGGTCGACAGCCCTGTCTCTTCTCGGTTCCTTCCCTTGGATCTGTTCAACATTACAAAAAATCCATCATCAATCACATCTGATCCTGGATTCTCCCACACCTCGACATGAGGACTCTAATTAATAGGCTAAAGAGAATCAGTCTGTCCCTCCCTGTGTGTGAAATATTAATTAAGACTGAAAGTTTGTGTGATGCACAGGATGAGGGTAAATATATAACTACTGAGAGGACATTGAATACATGTTGTATAAGTGGTACTTCGATGAAGGAAAATTACTGGTTTAGGATGTGAAGTCACCCAGCCTGCTAGAACATGAATTTTCTACCAGCTCCTTCAGTCTTGTATCAATTAAGTGTGCCATGTAGTTATGCCCACATTAAGCTGAATCACGGTTTGCAGTAATTTTTTCAGTCGGTCTTAAAGCAGGTTAATTTTCAATTAAACTTTAAATTAATTAGTTCTCTTTTAAAATTAATTATCTCTCACACCATGTATTTTCTTTTTTCTTTTTTTTTTTTTCCTTATAAGCAAAGCAAAAGCTGTGCTGGTATCAGGCTGTTTGTGGCTGTCCCAACATGAAATTCCCCATCTTTAGACATCAATACCATGATGTCTAAACCTTGTCAAATGGAGGAGTATCACCCTCTCTATGTAAAGAAAAGTCAGTCTGTTAGCTTTCCAGTGATATGGGAAATTTATGTGAAGAGAAAACATGTTCCCTTCAGAAACAGTTTTTCCAAATGAGTCCAGGTTGCCTCTTTGCTCATTGTGTCCTTACTGCTCTTCATTGTCTGTCGTGCCTGGAGATACCTGATGAGAAGACTCTTTGTCAATGCTAGTGCCAAGATCAAATGTTTGTACAAACAACTCTTCATTGTGCTAATGAGAGACAGGATTTTGTTGTAACTATATTTTCCTTTAAACTCTCAGAATGTTGCATAAAAGTTTTGTTACAAACCAAGTCCTTAGGAATAAAAGCCTTCAGCTGTTGCAGCAGCGCTGTGGAATGTAACACTTTTGTAAAGAGTGCTCCCTCCTTGTTCTAGGGATCCATTGCTGAAGGATCGGATGAGGTGCTGGTGACCTGGCATGAGTGAAAAGCATTGTGCCAGTGAGAACCAAAACATTGGGTTGGACTCTGCCATTACACTCACTTCTGCCATGACAGGCAGCAGCACCCACTGGGCCAGTATACCTTCGAGATACCCTCACCTTGCCTTTCTCAAATGCATCCATTCTTGTAGAGGCAAAGAAGCTATAATCCGTTCTCAAAGTGTTGAAGAATAATGATTAGAACTAGGGCAGGCCACAGCAGGGGAAATTTTTTTATTCCACTGCAATCTTATCACAGCTTCTCAAAGGCATCCAAGCAATAATGCATCAGCTTTTTCAGTCAGGTTTAATTTTGCCTCCTAGCTTTCCAGCTAGTACAGGGGAAAAGCTGTTGCTGTGGTCGGTTCAATTAATACATATATCCAGGATAAACCTGCTCTGAAAAACAGATACAAAACTAACTTCAGGGCACCAGTGAACTAACTACAAGTTCAAAGATAAACACGAATATTGTGACAAACTTCAATGCCTGCCACACATACCATGGAAAGACTGACTGAAATACCAAACCACCAAGTGCTGTTCATAGAGAAAGAGAATCAAGAGAAAGGAAGAAAATGGCCTCCCCATACATAGTAATGCATCAGCCAGTTTCCAGGATACTGCTTTAAGCTCTGCTGTTCCCCATTCAGAAGTATGCGAAGCAGCAGATAAAGGGGGTCTAGCAGGTGGGAGCATGCAGAAGTGGTCATCCATAAACAGGAAAAGTCTTTGGATATAAAGCTTAAAAAGATCTTAAGACACTCAGCACATTTGTCTCACTCAATGTGTCTCTCTGAAACCCCTATTATTTGAAACTGTGAGATACACCAAGTGGTGGTCTTTGGTCTGATTCACTGCTGTAATTCCAGCATTCCTACAGGATGCACAAAGAGCTGGAAGATAAGTTTGCACTATCGTAGGTTTATAAAATTCTTCTTGTAATGCAACAGACCCCTCCACCATTGCAGCAGTAACTGATTCCCTCATTTCCTAATCACTCTGATTTATAATTCTACAATCTCTAACAGTCAAGTGTGCACATGTGCACTTGCACATGTGTCTACAAAGAGAGGGAGAATACAGCAAGGAACACAGCCGCGGGCCATATGCTGGAAGGTATCTGTCCATTTCCAGATCAGGCCAAAGGAGAAATGCCTACTATCTGCTAGTGATGGGACACCTGCACGACCCCATCTTTGGATCTGGGATCAACATTTTCTTCACCTGCCAAGGTGCCAGTCTGCAATCACTATCAAAGTACCACCAGCAGAGCTGCAACATGCAAGTGTGGCCAAACAAGCAGGTGATAAGACAAAGTTTTGTAGAGCCCAAAGCATGGGGCTGTACACAAGTAATTATCCATAATCAAAATGAGATCCCTCAGTTCAGGTATACAGGCACACAGGGAGCCCTGGCCAGAGGTCAAACTAACAAGGAAAAAGTATAAGAGTTGGCTGGACATTGTACAAAATTAAAGATAAGTACGTAGCAGAACCTAAAGTGGTCTAAAACTATCAAGACAATAGTGAACAATGAGATAAACTACCAAAGTGAAAGGGAAGTATCAGAAACTCCTCTTGGGTGGATAACATCAAAGTACAGTGAAAGGGGGTGCCAGGCTAGCAGCGGTCCTCGTCAAGCTAGAATTAATAAGGGCATAGAATTGGCAAACCCAGGGCTAGTGAGGGAAAGCTTAAAACAAGTTGGGGCTGCCTATCTATCAGAAGGGAAAAGGAATATTGGGCAAAGGAAACCATGCAGTCAGGGCTGTTCTGTCTTCCTCTGAGCAGCCCTGCACCTGAGAGCTCGGCTCAGGCTGGTGCAAGTCAGGCAACCTGCTGTTCTGACTGCACCCCACGTCTGACCAGCTTCTGTAGCCCAGGGGACTAGGGTGCTGTCCTTCACGTGGATACAGAGACATTCTAAAAGGGCTGGTGGAGGGACTGAACCTGCCCTAGCACAGACATGACTTGATAGCACCCTGATGTTACAGGCTTGGCTTCTCTCTGCTAAGGAAAGTCAACAGATTAGTTGCAGTTTGACTGGGAACACTTGCCCATCGGTCTAATTCGCTTTTCTATTAACTCTCACCACATACTTTGAGGAGTACTCAGATGGCAGTAATTTAATACTTCCTGATCAGAACTGGGAAATTAAGTGATTCACATAGATACAAAGCACTTGGAACAACAGGATCTGGACCAGCTTTATAGAGTTAAACAGAATATGGCACCTCTGCAGTTAGGACATTGCATTCACACTTCACTGCTGCTGTATTTTATGACTAAATTCTAGGCATCTTCGCAAACTTCCTAGACTCCTGTGATATTTTCCAGGAATTTGAACAGAACTTTAATGATACTATCTTGGCAGAACAGGCCTTTTTGCAGTATATGGTGATTCTGGTGGTAAATTATTCTATATATTCAAAGCAGTATAATTTTCTAGTCCCGAGTCTAACATAGCAAATCATTCTGGATATTACAGGGAAGAAAGTACATTTTCTTTGTTAAATATTATTATATACTGTATGATATTCAGTCTCCAGAAAAGTATAGACTTTCAAATAAAAAACAGAAGTGCTTTAATGCCCAATCTAATTTACTTTCACAATTTTTACCAAGTATTTATCTACATTAAAATAAGGAATACCTGTTATGTGTTTTTGTCAAAAAAAATGGTGTAGCATCTACATGATTTAATAACTCACAGCTGCTTAAAATGTAATATTTAGTGACCTTTATTTGAATTATTTCACTTACAATGGAATGGTTATTGCCAGAGTACAAACACGTAAATTGAATCATTCTAAATTAAAAAACACCTATATAAATCTTTGTAGGCAAAATTTACTGCTTCATTCCAGAGTTAGTCCCACTTAAGCTGGAGAGCAATAGAATAATAGAATTCATCTACAAGAAGTCCTTTTGGGAAAACTGTACAGACAGTACAGAACCCTTTTTATGAGGAGTGTCAAGCCCCAGTATGTTTTAAGACCATGCCAATACAGTATCTTTGTCAAATCGTTGTTTAAAAAATAAATAATAAAATCCCACCACCTTCTATGGTTTGGGTGAATGAAAGGTAATGGCAAAAACCAGATAAATTTGGATTTAACAAGTTAAGTTTAAGGTTTAGCTCTTGCATCATGTTTTTTTTCCGAAAGCAATAATTGTATTGCTTATACAGTAGAAAGGTTCTGACTCTAGCATAATATATGCTTATTTAGGTTGTTAATCCTTAGAGACTGAACCATGCACAGTCACTTTCACTGTGTAATAAAGTACAGCAAAAGAACAAAAGTATTGTTTCAGCATTTCTGACAGTAAATATGATTACTCACATAGGCAGGAAGAGAAAAAAAGTTCCTGAAAGATATTACAGGAGACAAGGAGTGTTTGGTTAAGTAGCACAATTGTTTTAGTCCCATCCCTAGATGTTCACAACTAGAGGCAAGATCGTCAGCATGATCTGGTAGAGCTTTTAGGCCAAATGGGGAAAGGAAGAAGTGATAAGCAAAATTGGATTTGTGTTTTTTCATCATTTCATATGTAGATATTCAAGAAAAAATATTGGTATTTCATTAACTACCTTAAAGTTGTAAATTTAGAAATGTAATATACATCATTTGAAGATTAATGCCAGTTCACCTCCTCTGAACCATATCCCAAACTGATGGACATGGATGGTGTTGCCTATACACAAAAGGTGTTTCAGACACAATCGTACTCTCCCATGGGATGCCTCAGTGTAAGAAAAATGAGAGAAAGAAAATCCCACTATATTTGCTTCTTGGAATTTTTGTTTTCATTCATACTAGTAAGGAAGCAGAATTTGGGACCAGCTTGCTATGTTCTGGATCACTGGGTTCCTGTTCTCTGGGAAAAATGGTTTTTCTAAACAAAGGAGAAGAAAGGCAGGGGACAAGGAATTAGAGAAAAGTTTCTACTCTTAAAGAGCTTGCTGGGATGGAAAGTTTCAGACAGCTAAAACCAGGAATGCTTTGGGAAAACCTGAAGCATCTGGGAGGAAAGCACTATACTGAAAACCCAGCTAAAGACTTAGAGCAAAAGGCAGATAGTCCTGTCTGCTCACTGTGTTCCCTCAAGCCATTATGAAATATGTGTGTCTTTCTTAACCTTTTACTTTTGGGAAAAAACAGCACTGAGTAAATGAGACAGGACATCTGGGCACAATTATTTTAAACTCCTGCTGAAAGAGGTTTAAATGCAATGTCAAAATCAAGATGCAAGAATCTAATTGTGGTCCTAGAAATAAGCTGAGAGAGCTGCCACCAGCACAACAGTGAAAAAAAAAATAACGTATCTACTGTAGATGTATACTGTAGATTTTTTTTTTTTTTTGCTTTACTGGGAAAAGATGATCCTACTGCATATTTTTTTTCTGCTTGAAAATTCCAATGTGAATCAATGAGCACATCCATGTGCAAAGAGTTCAGCTGAATTCTTTAACTTAATGGAAAATGAGTAAAAACTACTTTTCATGTTTAGTAGCAGGTTAGCACACAATTTCCAGACATGTACTCTTGCGGGTAACAGGCAGAAGGTAAAAAAAACCTATTGTATATAGCTCATACTACTGGTACACAGTATTCCACAACACTAAACTGAGAGACATTTCTTCTAAGCCGTGTAAATTTTCAGAGATTAATCTCCATCTTTTTTTTTTTTACTATCCAATCAGCATACTAACTGATTTCACTCATCTTTATAAATACCATTTGTCTTCCTATTGCCATTCAAATATAATTTACACTAGGCAAAGAGATTACAGACCTTGATTTTATATGAAACGGCTTTGAGTCATAGTGAGCAAAATGACTCACTTCCATCATCGCTGTTCAGTAAAATGATTCTGGGATATCAAAATTATCTGTTCTGTCTAGTCCACCCCATTCTATTTATTTTCCTTAAATTCGACTTCTGATGAGGAATGATTTAAGGTAACATTTCAAATTTGCCCCCATTGTTTTTCAGATAAATCTTTTGCTATTACATCTCTCAGTCCTCTAGACCAGAAGATCTGCCACTTTTGTAGCTGTTATCAAAGACAGTATTTTGCTACATATAGCTTTTGTATTCTGATTTAGAGTCCAGTCAGAAATATCAATATGAGATCCCACTGGGAAAGAAAGAGCTGCTTGCTTCTCAGAAAAGCTCACTCTAACAGACAGGAATAAAGCTTGTCTGGTTGATTTAAAGGAGTGTAAAATCCTTTATTGGTGCACTAAGTGTCTACGTGGTGCACAAGACACGTGGTGCACAGAGTCAAATTTATGCTAAGTTCTGGACTCCCTAGTAGAGGAAAGACATGGATGTATTGGAGTGAGTACAGAGGCTGAGAGAGATGTGTCTGTTCAGCCTGGAGAAGAAAAGGGTCGTAAGGGGTCTTATCAATATATATAAATACCTGGTGGAGGGGCTAAAGAAGATAGACCCAGATTCTTCTCAGAGGTGCCCATTGATAGGACAAGAATCAATGGGCACAAACTGAAATAGAGGAAGCTCTGTTTAAACATAAAAATAACTCTTTTTATTGTAAGGATGGTTGAACACAAGAGGTCTCCTAAAGGTCTCCTAAAGGAGGCTGTAGAGTCTCATTCTCTGGAGATATTCAACATCCAAGTAAACACAATCCCGAACAACCTGGTCTAGATGGCCCTACTTTGAGCAGGGGTGTTGGATTAGATGGCCTTTGAGGTTCCTTTGAGACTCAACTATTCCGTGATTCTGGTAGGACCTAAGTTACTTGCACCTGATAACAAACCACCCTTATGATGTATACTGTACAGCTTGTTAGAGGAATACTAAATAGTATCCTGTTCCCTGAGTCAAAACACTTTTACTTTAGTAAGAAAATAGAATCATAGTTAATGTGTGTCCAGTATCCTTGTTTGACAACTGTGTTTATGCTCAAATAATCATTTGGCTAAATAGCCAAGGTAAGGGTCTTTAATCATCAACCTGCAAAAGGAGGAATAATCAGATTCTTTATGCACTATACTAGCAAGCAATGAGAAGATGAAGAAAAAAAAAAGAGTATAGGCAATCTATGCAAGATAGTGTGCATACTTCAAGGTAAATAAAGCCTATTAGTAATAAAACATGGAATTTTAGGTGAAGATCAGCTTAATGCAATAATTTTATTAGAAACTTTAATAAGTGTGTTGATCAAAAACAGTAATTAATCTTCCAAATGGAAGAAAAAGAGATTGTGCTGATTTCTGATGCATCAAGCTACAAATAGCTTCAGGTGTCCCTGCTCATGGCAGGAGGGATGGAACAAGATGATTGATCCTTCCCAACCCAAGCCATTATTTGATTTTATGCTTCTATGAAATATTTTTTTCTCTTTTAGGAAGCAGAGTAACATGAGAAGTATCATATGTATAAGAAGAATCTTCCCATGCAGATACTATGTTGAAAACTGACTGGAAAGCAATCTTCGTACAAATTCTATAAGGCTACTATTTTTTCCTCATTCCGTTCCAAAAAATATCACTGCCTCCAAGTCTTGCATTTCAGCAACTATGGCAAAACAAAAAAAAAAACAACAAAAAAAAGTTGCAGCTCATTCAATTTCTTGAGTCTCCCTGTAAAGGCACTGACCTTATTGTTTGTGAAATCCTGACCAGAACAACAACATCCAATTGAGCTGAATCTGGGGCAACAGGAGATATTTGCATATATCAAAAAATCATACCACTAGGCCAGATCTTGGAGAACAGACCCATTTTCTCTCATGCATTATACCTACAATTGATAGAGTAGAACAACTTCCTTTTCCCCTTCCTCACCCAGGACCAGAGGCCCAGAAATGCCAGATGCTTATTCTCTAGTTGGCTAATGCTGTTGGCAAGGCAAAGGACCTTGGCCAAGCAGAAGCAGTCGCTTTCAACTTTGCAAGGAGCTTTCACTGCAATTTAGATAAAGCTACCCTTTGGCCCATTTCCTAGAGGTGCAGGAAATAAAGAGCTGAGCATTCAAGGGCAAAAGAAAATGTAGAAACTGTGAGCAAGGGATTTGATTTTCAAAGCTGACATCCTATTTGTCCCAAGATTTTATGCCCTTTTACTGCTTCAAACTGTGTTTCTATACTTGGTATCTTCAAAATGGATGTTTTCCTTACAAATAAGAAGCTATTAATCAATAACCAATGGTATTTCTTATGCTTTCCCAGAATCTATTCTAAAATTACTTTCAATGTCCATGCTATTACCCTATCATAAATGCAAATTTGTCTGTCAGTTCCTCCTTTCTAATGAATAAGTTGCATTACATATAGGAGGCAGAACATGACTAAATAGTAATCCTAGAACATCTGATTTATTACAAATTCATACCCTTCATTAACATAGAATATTTTGTACCTGCAGTCTTCTCCTAGGCAACCTACCTGCTTTTCTGATGCAGAAGGTGGGAGAATGGTGCCCTGTTTCATGTTAAAATGTACTAGTTTTTCATCCTGCTGTGGCATGAATGTTGTTTATAAGCAAGCATATAAAAAATGATCCAATTTGTCAAGGTGCAGCTGGGGCAACATGCTCTCTTTCTTACATTTTACAACAAAATATCCAAAGAAGTCATACTGATGATGCAGAGAATGTGGAGTTTGGTTTACATCAAAGGAATTTATGAAAGTTAATGCACATCAAAAATAAAAAGGCATCTGAGTCACTGCACAGAAGCTATTTTTGAACTTATATAATCAAATATACTTACGTATAATATAGAGAGACTGTGCCAGCTATGGCATGCATATCCCTCTACAGTAATTAATCTTTGCAAGCACTTTCAGTCATTTTAGATCTACATTTACTTCTGCCTCACACAGTTGTGCTGCTATCTCAGTTTTCACCATCTGTCACAGACATCAGAAAAAAATGACTTAAAGATCATAAAAACAATTTTTAAATCATTCTGGTTTTCATACTTTAAAGTTTCTGTAGGCTTACACATATAATTAAGACAAGGAGCACCATACTATCGAATGAGAATGGAAGAAGCTTTTGCTTTCATGAGGCCTTTGCTTAATATACCTACTTAGGTCTTGCATCTTTCACATCATGGTTCACATCTTACATTTCAGGCTCCTCACTGTTCATAAAGATCCAATGGAAATAGCAGGGGAGGAAGAAATCTTTTTGGCAGATCAGCAGTTGCCAGGGTGTCTTTTCATGCTTCAGCAGTAGTTAGGACTCTTACCCAACAGCTATGCCATTAATGAGAAGTCTAATAACTTCCATTCCTTTTCTTAAAGTATTCAGCATGTCACCAGTATTTATGAGGAAGCCTGCTGTAGCTACAGGGACATTATGTGCTTCACTATATTTCAAGCTGAGAGATGCTGAAAATGGAGCGTTAGTTTATCTACTTTTTTTTAGTCTTTTTTAAACAGTCTCCCTTTCCCTCCCTCCCTTCTAAATAAATGTGCCACATTTCTTGCAGCCCGAAGCTAGAGTAATGTCTTCAGGCTTGTTGCCAGATCTATTTTCCTCCAAATATCTACCAAATCACCAGAAGCTCTTATTAACTGAGTGAACTGAACCTTCAGATAACAACTGTTCCAGTCCCTCCTGGGGATATTCTATCTGTGTATAGTAAATAATTCAAAGTTTGGAGTTCTGTACACTTATTCATTTAGCATGCTTTATTTCTCAAAGCAATCAATAGACTTAGCATTTTAGAAGCAAAGCGGTGGTTTCTAGCAGTGAACAATTCTACCAATTAAGGAAAAAAAAAAGTCCATCTACATAGATCTGTTTTCAGATTTATTCTTATGGCATACTTCCTTTTCAAATTTTCTGAAGGAATATTTGTTTTCCCTACCCATGCTGAGACCATGGAAAGTGGTTAAGGTCCCAGTTTTGCAAACACATATTGCCTTAGTCACTGAAAATGTTCCTACAATCAGCAGTGATATTGCTCATGTGTGGAAACAAGTATAACCTTAAAAATTTGTAAGAACTGTACCTTGATTCTTTAATATCTGTTTCCAATTTATCCTCTGGCACCTACGTTACCTAACAAGTATTTTATTTACTATTAATTTAAACTGTCTCTTGTTATTTGCCAAGTTACCCATCTACCTAAAGGATTAAATATATGAAAAAGAGAATCCTAGAAGTGCAGTGATGGTCAATAAGATCAAAACTCTTTGAAATGTAGAAATACTATTGGAATCCAGCTCTTAAAAAGCTTAAATTGTTGCCTGGACACCTTTACTTTGATATCTTTTCTCAAGGAAGAAGATTCCCTCTTCTTCTCCAATTTTCCAAGTAGCTTTAAAAGCAGTATAGATACACATTAAAAATGTTTCTATACCCCTTCCATGATAATTTTTTGTACTGGTTATGCAAGTAATGATAAATACACACATTATCTTCCTGTCTATGAAACCGCGGGAACTTTACGCCTTGTGTGCAGAGAAAGCTCTTTTGTAATCAGAATTTGTTTTCTCTAAGGAATGGAAGAAGTTTTTCTTTATCATACCAACCACATCTTGCTGGCTTTTTCCTCTTGTGCTCTCTTTTGGCCCCATAGTCTAAGGGAATTGTACATCAGTGCTCAATGATAGGCTTCTGTGTTTTATAAGTAATTATGACTTTATATTGACTGATGATCACAAGGAGATTAAACATTCACATCACTTCTCTTCACCTTTCTCTCCACTGTAGATCTTCATTCTTTTAATCTACTGTGAATGCACAGGATGACGTAGAATCATAGAATGATTTGGGTTGGAAGGGACCTTAAAGATCATGGAGTTCCAACCCCCTGCCATGGGCAGGGACACCTCCTACTAGAGCAGGTTG
>JAOXNG010000012.1:107393159-107404278 GCA_028566535.1 Scolopax minor | reverse complement strand
ACCTCAAAGATTTTGGGATGAAAATGCAAAAGCTCACGGAAGATCTGAAATAGAGCTCATGGGATAAACTGGCTGTTCTCTGCAGAGACGTCTCTGCTGGACCATAATGACTGCAAAAGGATCTGGGAGTGTTTTAATTGGTTTTAACAGTTCCAGTGTCACCACCATGCTCTGGGTGAAGTTGGGGTGAGGTGAAAGGATGGTAAAACCCAAACCTGCTGGAGGTGCCCCCCCAGAGGGTGGTTTCACACCATGGAGTGGTCAGGGGTGACACTGGGTCCTCTCCTCTCCCCGGCAGCGTCTGCTCGCCCTCCTGCTGCCTGTGCCAGCACAGCTGGCCACACAGCTGCACCGTCACCCTGACTGTGAATTGATCTGGCTTCAAAATACCCCAAAAAAAAAAAAAGCAGCATTTGGTTTAATTTTAAGGAGCATCATTTCCCTGCTCTGGCTCACCGAGGAGCAGACGGGGAGGGAACCAGCAGGGAAAAGGCTTTGAGCTGCTATTGCTGCAGGTTGCCACAGCCTCCCCGAGCTCCAGGAACATCAATCGCTGATTTAGAAATTAAATTTAGGGCTTTATTAGCTCTAAACAAAGCATTTACAAACCTGGGCCTTTCTTCTTTCTCCATCACGTGGCAGCTCCGGCAGCAGATGGGAAGGGTCTCTTCCAGCTCTCACCAAAACCCAAAGCACAGAAACACAGAAGTGCCGTAAAAAGCCATATCATTTAAGAGTACTCAATAAGCTTATCACCATACTGGTCACTGTGACACCACCTCCCCTTGAAGCAAAATCTCTTCTTGAGGAAACCCCTAATAAGCACCAAAAGAACTAGCTAATAAACTACAGAGACATATGACACATTTGCATTCTCCTTTTACCCTTCCTCTGTCTTACCTAACTGATACATTCCTATATACTTATAATCTGTCTTTCATGAGGCTATTTTTAACATACCAGCTACCTAAGTAGCTGGGTTTTATTTTTTTAACTACATCTTTTACTTTTCTGTCTTTTCTCAGATAAGTAGAATGTCATTTTCAGAAACACAGAAATTTTAGCCGCATTTTGCAACCCCACAGTGACATATGCAACGTTCAACATCAGTAAAGCTGGGAGCTTTTTAGAGCTAAAAGCGGGTTCCACTCTCCAAATAAGATAAATATTAAGGCTCAGTGAGGGAATTTGAAAAAAATCTGATTATAACAGATGGGAGGTCATTTTAGTACCATAAATATGCCTAAAATGGCCTTGAAAACAGTGTAAAATGAGTATGGTTAAGGTGGTATCAGAGAAATCTCAGCACAGGAAACACATAGACCTGTTGGAGCGTGTCAAGAGAAGGGCCACAAAAATGATCAGAGGAATGGATCAAAAGAGAGGTGTTCCTCTCCTATGAAGAGAGTCTGGGAAGGTTGGGGTTGTTCAGCCTGGAGAAGAGAACATTCCAGGGAGTCTTGACTGCAGCCTTTCAGTACTTAAAGGGGGCTTATAGAAATATAGGGACAAACTTTTCAGCAGGGCCTGTTGCAAAAGGACAAGGGGTAATGGTTCTAGGCTAAAAGAAGGTAGATATAAACTGGAGATATGGAACAAATTTTTTATGATGAGGTTGGTGAAACAATGGAACAGGTTGGCCAGAGAGGTGGTAGATGACTTATCACTGGAAACATTTAAAGCCTGGTTGGACAGGGCTCTGAGGAACCTGTTCTAGTGGAAGATGTCCTTGGTCATTACAGGAGGCTTGGACTAGATGATCTGTAAAGACCCAACCCAAACCATTCTGATTCTATAACTCTAAATGGCATCCCGCATGTTTGTTTAGGCTTTAAGAAACTGGTCATATTATTAGTAATGGGTCTATCTTAAAACACAGCCCTATGTGTCCTGTTTCATCATGCAATAATCTCAAGAAACTCCATATCACCAGCACAGAGAGCACAGGTGCAGAGTTGATCTGCACCTGCAGAGTGTCTCTGCCTTGCAGGCAGGGTGAAACAGTAGCGGTCTCTATGTGTGATGTTGTGATAATTTTTAAGGAAAACCTGATTTTGAGCAAGACCACAGATGCAGGTGTTAGCAAAATATAGCATCTTTACACATGCAGAGACAGACACTAAAACCCAAGAGCTTCAAACATGCACTTTCTTTCCTTTTCAGCCCAGCCTAGTCCTGTGTTGCCACTCGTGGAAGTGGTTCCCAGATTTACCAATGGCATTGACCTTGCACTGAGGAAAAAAGTTGTTCTGGTTCCTCATCCTGCTGTTTGAAATTAAATGCTACCAGAATAGACGAACTTTTGAGCCAGGGAGTAAAACCTGAGCCCAGGCAAGGCTTGCACCATGTCTGCAGCATCTCAGTAACCTCAGGGGTTCCATTCAGCTTTCTGCTCTTCCTCCCCATCCCTGCTGTTCATTCATCATAAAAACAGACAAGCTCATATTTTAATAACAATTTGAGAGATCTCTTTTCCTCTCTTTCCATCCAAGGACATTGGATGGAAATGTTTGAAAGGTTTTCCCTGCTTAATGTTTGAAAGGTTTTCCCTGCTTAAAAATGTTACTGAGTTTTTAATGCATCCTTAAGAAATGCTAAAAAAATATGTACTTTATGCAGCAACTGAAAATTAATCTAGCCCAATTCAAATTATTACAATAATATAGTTGTGTGCATTTCTATGTTAAGAATGCTCTTCCCACTAATGTAGCAGCACACAAAGCTCACATCTAACCAATGAAAAAGGTCTTGCTTAAATATATGGTTTGCAGTGGTGGCATGCCTGAGGCCATTGTTTTGCTATATTATTTCAATTCCACTCTTATTTTCATTCTGAAGGTAGCTAAGTTGATAGTAAACGAAACAAAGCACTCTGCTTACTGATAAAGAGAGAATTATAAGACATTTTAATGTGAAAAAAACATGAATATTTCAAGGTTTTACAAAGGATTGTCTGCTACAAATCTGCAAAGCAAATCTGAGACCACCGCAGAATATGTTAGCTTTATTTGCATTAATTTATTTGTACTAAACCCTCACTGCCTGATGCCTGGCAGAAGAGATTTATTTTGTGCACCAAAGGATCTTACATTTGAAGCTTACAATACGTAGATGGGAGCAAATGAAAGTAATGACCTTTTTCCTCCAGTGTACTTAAATAAGACACGGGATATTGCCTGGTATCACAACAGAATGGAGCTAATGCCATTTATGGATATTACTGCATTTTCTATGCTCAGAAATGCTTAGAAAGTTTAACAATTTTTCAGGTACTACCAAAAAGCCCATTCAGGATCCTGGTCTTTAATGTGGAATAAGGCAGGTTTTAAAAGACTGAAATACTAATGACATCAAAAACTTGATAGGTACCATAGCAACACCACTATCAAACTCTGATGAGCTCTGGAAGGTGTCAGAAACATTTCAGCAATTTTTCAAAACAGATTTACAAAGCTTAATGCACATCAATTATTTACTTGCAAGCCCTCTGAAGGTGCTGGGTTTTGAAGCATGTAATTGAGGAAGGACCATGAAAGTTCATGTTTCATGGACTGCCTTGGCTAGATGGGATAAACACACCTGAGAGACCACAGTACTTCTGTAGACAAAAAGTGTCCCAAACCTTAGGATCAGGGACTTTGCCACCATCTCACAATATTAGACAAAGTGCTTTGAGTTGCATCATCACTACTGATCTGAATCTTTCAGCTGAATCTAACTTGAAAGGGCAGTCACACGTAAAGGAAAACCAAAACTAGCAAGACATAGTTTTGGCATGAGATGAGTTATGCAAGTTGAAGTGCAGGAGCAGAGATGGGACAGCCAGAAAACCAACACCTGAGCTAAGCACCCATGTGAATGCTTGAAAGAGACAGCAAGCAATTACAGGCAACCTTCACAAATTCTTCACCAAAATCAATTCAACAATTTCCCATCCCTTGCTATTTTTTTCCCCACCCTTAGTTCATCTTTTACTTTGCTGTTCTTGGGCTCAAGTCCTCATTCAATGTTTTGGGGTTTTTTTTTCCAGGGAAAGATGGACTCAGAACCAGTGAAGTCACAGTAGCTAGCTAGCAGGAAGGCACGTTCATTTCAGAAGAAGCATTAATAATGGTGGAAGCTTGTTTTTTTCCAAAAAAAAGAGATACAGGAATGGCAAGCTTGAAATTACTGCAAAATAAGGAAGTGCATGCTGAATTCTTGTGTGT
Organism: Scolopax minor; assembly: GCA_028566535.1. Taxonomy (NCBI): domain Eukaryota; kingdom Metazoa; phylum Chordata; class Aves; order Charadriiformes; family Scolopacidae; genus Scolopax; species Scolopax minor. The sequence continues at coordinate 107,400,070 of JAOXNG010000012.1, read as the reverse complement.
TTTCTTAGGTCTCCATAATTTATTTGTTTTTTAAATCATGACTCTTCCAGACTGCCTGCCCAGAGAAGACATTGCAGCATGAATTTTAAAATAATTTATGTGCAACAGCATTATAACATTTAACAAACAGCTATAGGAAACACATATTTCGAAGTCATTTTTGACAAATTACTGAATACCCAAAGAAAAACAAATTCTGCCCAACATTTATGCATGCAGAGCATCTGCACATCTCACTTTAAGTAAAAGAAACAAAATCTTTTTTTTTGTCCACAGAGGAGAAAAAAAAATAAATTGGATAAATCAGTTTTGATTTGGTCCAAAAACTAACCAAACAGGCTTCAGCACTGCCTCCAACCCTAAAGTTCTGAAGAGACCCTCTCAGCTGGTGTTAGAGTTGAAGATTCTTAGACACTTTAAAGTTTTACTCTTGCACACATGCAGAAGAATAACCACAATACTGAAGCAGCTCAGTGCTCAGTCACACCTAAATTAGACCATTTAACACTCAACATTTCTGTGTCCATATCTCTAATAGTTTAATCTAATAAAACATATTCAGATTGCTACTACTGTATATTAACAAGATCAGTTCTTCTCGCCATCAAACACATTTCAAAAAAGTTAAAAAAATTATTAAGGCAGAACTGCATTAAAACAGCACAAAATGAATGCTTATCCAAGAAATAGAAACTTCAGATTCAGTTTACACCCCTCTATGAAAAAATTTTGAATTCTGTCCTCCTGCTCACCAGTTTAGACCTAACCATTCTAAACCTGCCAGACTGCTCTAAGCCTGTGAATCTAGGGAATTATAAAGAACATAATTTAGTAATTCATTAATATGGGGAAATAGGGAAGAAATAGGCATACCAGTATAGACCCGTGGTTCTTGTGTTTGCAGAAAGCTAGATTGTGCTTTTGTCTTTCAAGGACACTTTTTCCAGTTTATTCCATGGCATTTTACTATAGTATTGAATCTGATTACTAAGTTTTTTACCTAAGGATGGATAACACCACTCTGCCTTCCAAGTACATTTCATGAGAAAGAACTGTTTCCACTAACCCTTTGGGGAGGAGAAGCATGCAAAGGAGGCACAAGCTGCAAGCCATCAGGAGGGCTTTCCAGGCAGGTGCTCCAAGACAGCAGAGATGTAGTGTCTTGGAGTACAATTCAGACCCACATCAGTCCTCTACAAACTTGTAATCGTGGTAAGGTAGCATATTGATCCCAGATAACTTTCTTTTCAGTGTGGTCTCAGATTCTCACAAACTCAGATTTTCATTCATCTTCTCTGCTTATGAGTTTGGGCACCTGAGTTCAGTCACACTCAATACTGGTCCTATTCCTGCTTCAGCACCCCAGATGTCTCCTTTGGTTCTAGCACTTCATTTTCTATATCAAACTGAGTAGTTTTCAGGAAAAACACTAACAAAACTTGGAAACAAGAAATAAAATATCACCAACAGTCTCTTGAACTATATTGGAGCTCCTGGAAGAGCAGGGAAAACCAAAACCTTCATGATGTAGCATTTAAAACAAGCCATGTGCACTTTCCAAGGGATGGTGTGAAGGTTCTATAAGTGAGTACAGGAACATATCACTGTCTGCCTTTCTCCAGATTAGCCCAGTTTCTCAAGTGGGAAGGCTCCTACTGCTCCTCCCTCACCCAGGGCTACCTTGCCCATTTGAACACCTATGCAAGCTCGGTCATTTCAGCACTGCAAAGCATTTTTTTTTTTTTTTTTTTGCAGTTATAGGAAGGAATCCTTTCCTCAGCTCAGCATATCAGCAACACTCAGCTTTCATTTTTTAAAAAATAATACATCTCTTAAAAGGAATGAACCACCTGGAACAGATTCTCTTTTTGGAAACCTTGGATACATATGTAACAAGGAGATAAGGTGTTATTTATGAAGATGTTTCTGAATACCTTAATCATGTAGGCATTGATGGATGGCTGAGATAAATATCCCTCTATATTTTTACCTGAAGTCAACAACTTCTACTGCAAGTCCCCACAGGATAAACACATTCCCAGGTTTCAGCAACACAGAGAAATGGTACATTTTGTGTTACCTATGATCATCTCTCCTCATCTGCTTGATTGCTAGGTTTAATATTGAAATTGAAATACCCAACCAAATTTCAAAGACTCACATTACATTCCACAGCATGGTGGTGGTTTTTAATTTTTAAATAACTTGCCTGCAAAGCTGTGACTCAGAAGAAGTGTGAATGACAGAAGGAAACTTATTAGATTAAAGACAGTTTGTTGGAGAGAGTAGGGAAAATGAATTCGCTCACAGGAACAGGTCCAATGTTTTATTTTATTAGCAGAGATCCAAGAGCCCACTTCCCACTCTGCTCCAACTCATGCACTAGTCACTGTTGTGAGGAGCCCTTCAAGTCAAGGCCATCCAAAACCTGAACATGAATTAAATTTGTCTCAAATAACATAGGACTAGTCTCAAATTCAAGTTTCGTTTAGGTTACTGCTTAAAGAAATCCATTCATCTGCAGGTATTCCATAAGGTGGAACTTCCCCAGCTTTTACCAAAATAGCCAATTATGGGGCTAGGGACTCAAAAGTACTTTGCATTTAGGAACTCAGCAGCACTTTTCAGTCAATACCTACTCTGGAATACCTTCGCTGATTCTTATAGTACCTTATATCTGCTCTGAATATTTTACCCAGAACTGTCCAAACATTGGACAAACTAACCATGTGGGTCCCTACTTTTAGGTTTTGCCTCTAGCATCCATTAACCAGCTTTTTACTATTGCCACAACCAATGAAGCCAGTTGTATTTGCACACCCTGAGAACACAACCGAACAAAGCCATGCAAAAAGTACAGCTGAAGTAAGAAGAGATAGTGTCCTTTTTCACTTAGCACACAAGTAGTTAAAGTGAAGCTGTCAAAGTCCCAGCTACAAAAATCATATTTTTCTTTTGGAAATGCAAATTTGCATCTCTGACTTTTCAGAAGAACAACACTGCAGTTACAAGGCAGGCCAGTGCAGTGCTTGCTGAGGGGGCACCACATTACCTTCAGAGATACTTGCCAATCTGCTCACTCCCTGAGGCTAGTACGGGTATGTCCTGTGACCCTCCACATACCCTCTGCCCTCTGTAGATCATCACAGAAAAAGTTTCTAAGTCCACCAATGCTTCTGTGCTGAACAAGTAATAGCAGGTGACACATCATGCAGGGCTGGAGCTAGACAGTGGCATATTTTTTTTTTTAGCATTTGAGACAGCCAAACTGTGGGGGAAGAAAGGGTTGTGAAGTGGATGTCTGACATTACTCAAAGAGGAGCCCAGGTGACAGAGGCTTACAGCTTTGCAATTGTAGGGAAGGCAAAGCCTGGGAGCTGCTGTGCTACAGTGAGGTGATGGTGATTAGTCCTGCAAAGGAAAGAAAGAGATAGAGGGAGGCTGGACCAAACTGAGCTGCACAGCTGTGCTGAATTAAAAGAAAAAATAAATCAATTGTTAGATATTAAAATATCTAACATGCAAGAGAGCAAACACTTGGAGGCAAGAAGGAGACACTAAGTAGGCAGGAGGTAGAAAGACAGGTTTATTGGGACAAAAGAAAGATCTAAGCTAGAGATTTCCACAGCCCATGTTGGGACTGTGTCCTAATCTACCAAGCTGCTCAGTAAAAGGGAGGCAATTCCTCCTCCTTCAGTGAAATTTTGTAAGGAAAAGGCTGGTTATGCTGTTCACAGAGAGGTCCCAGCAAGCAAGACCACACGAAATCCAGCACCTGAAGTGGGTGATGAGCTTACATACAAATGAAAGTTAACTTCTGAAGGCAGCCACTCAGTCTTACAAGACTATCTTATGCTATATAATGTAAAATGATCCATTGATCATTTCATATCATCAGCATGTCATCAGAAAAGGCAAAAATAATTATAGAAATTAGTCCAAAAAGAAGTTTAGACTTTTTGATGAAGAGTGATTTTTAAATATTATTTCTACGGGTTTCTTATAATTCAGATTTTATACAGCATTTCTAATAAAAGATATTATAAAACAACAACTCCTTAATGAAACAATTTGTCCTGCTTTTCCTTCATAGAAAAGGCACACAATGGATATAATTATTTTCCTAACACAGGAAAATTAAACTTCTAAGCCCAGCTACACAAAGAAAACCTTATAATATATACTTTCTCATTAAATCCTCATTAAATTAAATTCTCCTTAAATAATTAAATTTAATTATTTTGCTGACTAAAGAGAAAACACAACATTCATTTATTTTTTTCTATTTATTCAAAATATTGATATTAATTAAAAACAAATGAACAAACCCCCACCAAAATTCATGGGAGGGAAGTAATTGACAAAGCGCACTACAATAAAGCAACACATTCTGCTTCTGAGAAGCAGGCCTAGGGTTTGGGACTCAAACAGACAGAGACAAGTGCTTCAGCAAGATACTCCAGAGAAAGAATAAAGTTAACCAACCTCCTGACATATAAAATGGCAGGTAAAGTATTCTGGGAGAAAGAAAAAATAGGACTGATATATTCCTGATTTAATCTGATTTTGAAGAATATGAACCTGGTTTATGTTCTTTGTAACACATATTTGTCAAATATGAAAAAGGTAAAAGCATATGCCACATTAAAACAGATACAAAACTTCTCTGAATTCTCAGATTCAACAGGAATCCTTTTTTTCCCCTCTAAACTAAATGCACAAGAAAAAAAGAAAAATTAATCTAGGGCTGCCAGATACGTCCTCTTATTTGACCACTGGTATTATGAGAAGCAGCCTGTTATATTATTTTCTTGCTTCCTGCCTTTCAAAGCTACATGTAGCTTTCTCAGGTCCCCTGAGTACAAGAAACGTCACATCAAATGAAATAACTGGGGTAATGCCAAGACAATTTCAGGCTGTGAAACAGATCTGCAAGGTACGGCTGGGGAAAAGCTCTGAACTGAGCAAAACCACCGCTGAATTAATGCAGGTACAACATATTTTACACAGGCTGTTGTGTTAGAAGCAGTTGCTTTGGAAAAGCAAAGCAAAGTTTTCTAGAAACTCTAGTACTGTGCAAAATAAAATCCTTAAGGCTTGTTGCACTGAGCAGGAATAGGCAGGGCAGAGCTGCAATAAGCTCTACCTCCTCCTCGTGACTCCGAGCTGAGTGCCTTTCTCCTCATCACAAGACTTACAATTAAAATGTGGTAACATCCAGAGGACAGAAATCCTTAGTGTCAGTACAGCTGCATGTCTAATCGGTGGTGGCAATCCATAATTGAGTTACTCTAATATGAATGACCTTGGATAGCTTTCAGTTTTGGAGACTGGGGACTGAAATGAAATCACAGAGCCACAGAATGGTGTAAGTCAAAAAGGACCTTCAAAGGTCATCTAGTTCCAAACACCATGCCATGGGCAGGGACATCTTTCACTAGAACAGGTTGCTCAAAGCCCTGTCCAACCTGACCTTGAACACTGCCAAGGGTGGGGCAACTGCAGCTTCCATGAGCAGCCTGTTCCAGTGTCTCATTACCTTCATCAAAGAATTTCTTCCTTGTATCCAATCTAACTCTAGCCTCTTTCAGTTTGCAATCATTATCCCTTGTCCTGTCACTACAGACCTTGTTAAAAAATTTCTCTCTCTTATATAAATACCTTGAAGATCTCAAATATGAGGCAAAGATATACTGTGAAGACAAAGGTGCACCATGCTGTATAGAAGCTGCATTCCTTCTATAAGAGGTTCTCAAAGTGCTTAATAAACATCTGTTGGGATTTCTGTTGAGATTTGTAACCCCCTGGTAGATATGCATGACATTTTATGGAGGGATGAATTGAGGCACAGAAAGATTAATTGACTTGCCATACACTGACTTTGCATCAAGCACCTGTCAGATATTTTGAAATGCACAGATTATTTCAGCTTCTCAAGGGAAGCCAGAGCTCCAGCAACTTCTATATAGTTATGCCTACAGGCAGCTGCTGAGGATAACACCAAAACAATGGGATGGCTCAGTAAAAATGACACAAACCAACGGAGATTTGGTCCTGGTAAAATTTAGATCTGAGTAACTAATTTATATCTCTAAGGTTAAAGATTGGCCCCATGAAATACACCTGAAATGTTTCTTAAGCAGCATGATTTTCAATCAGAAGATTTAAAGTTGAGGTTTAAAAAAAATGTCTAGTTTTCACAACATGTAAAAAAAAAAAATCTTCCAGACTTTTTGTAATGTTGTGTATCAATATTTTTATTGCTGCAGAAGTCCAAATTCAACATGACCAAAACACGTGCAAACACCTAAGCGTACAAGTTATCCAACAGAAGTTCAAGTTAGAAGGTACAGACATACCTAGAAGGTGATATAACAAATCAGTTTCTTTTAGAGGGTCTTGAATGTATATATCATTTTCCAAAATTAATGAAGATTCATCTTTCTATTACTCCTTTTGTTCCAAACTGACAGTTGTAGAACAAAGGTGTGCAAAGAAAAGGTTTGACAGTATCCTCTATGTTCAATTCAGACTCAAATAAGAAATATGCAGCGTTAATCAAAGTTAACAGTTTCAAACGGTTTTCACAGAAGCCAAATGGGTGAGACTTACGTCAAAATACATTAATACTTCAGAAAGAACATTTTGTATTGGCAGTAATTATAATCTTAAAAGGTAGAAACCACACCTTTTTCAGACATCGCAATTAGTATTTCAAGGACAAATTAACCCAGTAAAGAAATCAAGAAATGCTTCCAGGATGGTGAGAACCTGGCCCAGGTTGCCCAGAGAAGTTGTGGTTGACCCATTCCTGGAGGGGATCAAGGACAGGTTGGAGGGGGCTTGGAGCAACCTGGTCTGGTGGGAGGTGTCCCTGCCCAGGGCAGGGGGTTGGAACTTGATGATCTTTA
>JAOXNG010000012.1:107365173-107381707 GCA_028566535.1 Scolopax minor | reverse complement strand
CAGTCCCTCATAAGAAAGATGTTCTGGACCCCAAACATCTTTGTAGCCCTATTCCTATAATTATTCCCACCACAGTATGCTGAAATAGTTCTTTCAGTGGCATGAAATATGTTCTTTCAGTCACTTTAACACCGCAATAAATTGTCTATAGAAAGCAGGAAAATTAATAACAAAGCTTACTTTTTTCCTACTATGCAGCACAGTTCCACCTGAATGGTGACATAGGAAGCTTGAAACAATCACACCACTACTTTTCCGCTATGGCATTCAATGCACAGACCTGAAAATTCAATTTAGGGGAGACATCAGGTTGTGTCTTGTTGAGCAGAAGAGGGACTAATAGCATACAAGAGCTAGATCAAGGTACATTTCTCTAATGTTCAGTTCCAGGATTAGTATGAAAAAGACGTTTGCACTCAAACATGATCAAGGTTAGTATGTAATTTAATAAAAGCTGTCCACTGAAATAGCTGGAGAAAGTAACTTTTTTTTGATGAAGGAGAAGTGTAACGTAACAGAGATATCGGTTCTCATAACCTCACTGCAAATTCCATACTAATTCTTGTGGGGCTGCATGGAAAACTACTTCGAGCAAGGAGATAGTTCCTCCAGTTCCTAATCTCCCAGTTGTCCTGACTGGTCTGCAGTCTCTTACACGTGCCCAGGTGCTTCTTCCTGGGAGCAAAGGAGAGAAAAGGAGCCATGGAAAAAGCTGATGTTTCCTTGATCTGGGCAGGCCTTGTGATGCATGCAGCTTGTTCTCCACCAATGACGTGGAGAGTATAGCTTTTTGTAATTTCACTGTTTAAAACTAGTGGCTAAAGGCCTAAAAGATAGCCTTAAAACTAAAGGCTAATTTTTTCCTGGTTACTAGGCAAACCCCTGTGCTGAGAAAACACCAGGAAATCTTAGAATCACAGAAAAGCAGAACGCCAAAGCTCACTCAATGAGTTCTGTCTCATGGTAAGGTAAGAGACTACACCTGAACTACTCCAGCATGTACCTCAAGAGCTTTAATAGTGAAAACTCCACAAGTTCACCAGGTAGCTGCCTGCTGTACCTCACTGCTCTCACCAGTGCAGCCGATTTCCAGCATCCAGCTTTCTTGCTGAAATCACAGCCTATTTCCTCCTATCCTGCCTACTAGGGATATAGGTGACCCTTTCCTCCCATCTTTGCAACAACCCTTTGTACATTGAACACTTGCATTCCTTTCCTCCATCTCACCTTGATTAGATAGGAATGCTTGCAGTCTTTTCTTAAAGACCATTTTTGCTGACTGCTCTTTGCTGTTCTTTCAGCTCTTCAGTTAGTCAGCAACTTCTTTGAGACATACTTCCCAGTGTCTCAAACAATATATACCTGTGAGCCTGCTCAGAGGCGATTGTAGATTGCAAGGCAGCAATCATTCATTACTAGTGTGGTAGAGGTCAGTTTTATCTTTTTGCAAGGTTAGATGTAGGTGAAGATAACTTTATGTCAGTTACCTGCCCATAAAGAAGTGCTCCTGAGGCCAACTGACTTCTGAAAATTTTGACTCTGCATCTTGTCCCTTTCAGGTACTACTTCAATCCATCTTTGTGTTTAAAAAAAAAAAATATATATATATATATATATAATTTGCTAAAAGTTCCAGAAGAGTTTGCAGTGCACTGTAAGTTTTATGTGTAGCGAAGGTTTCTTGCTTATCTGTTCTAATTTTTTTCTACTTAAAAGTTGGAGCAAAATGGGATTTATTCCATTCTGAGTATAGTAGCTTATATGCAATATTGACAAACTGCAGTACCCCGCTGGTTACAGAATCAGAGTGGGCTATCTGTACATTGCATGAAACATGAAATTAATATGCAATACCAAAGTTAGTTGGTAATGCAAATTCTTAACTACCAAGTATTTTCCTCAAAATCCAGACTTAGACTGTCCCTAAATACTAATACCTAGAAGTATAGAGTCTGTCTCCTTATTCTCCTCTTTCTCCACATTTTCAGAATCATAGAATTGTTTGGGTTGGAAAGGACCTTAAAGATCATCTAGTTGAAGGAAGAAATCAACAAGAGGAAAGACAGAAGTATTACTACTGTAGGGCTATCTTAGAATGCAAGTTTTACTAGGGTCTTGATGGAATCTAACTTCTATCATTCCCTCGAGAAAAGCCCAATGTAAACTTTGTTATATACAGTCTAATCTACTGAACAAATGAAACATTAATTATAATGGCCCCTGTTGCAACCATGGAGCTGCACACATGGTAGTCTTTTCTCCTTTTGTCATCAATCCTGGAAGTAATATTTGCAAAACTGATATTGTTGATGCCTCAATAGTAGGTCCACTCACAAAGGACACAATTCCAAAAAACAGCTGAAAAAAAATTTTTCATAAAGTTCAAGGCTCTATCTCTTCAGCTCTGACTGATCTGCCCTTTTCTTCCCACAACTAATTCCACCAGTTTAACTATTCAGTTCCACTTCCATAACCATGTTTTTTTTTATAGTTCAGTTTTCCTGTTTAGTGATTTCAAAACAGAATATTTTATATTGTTATTTCACTGAGTGTAAAACCTGGTCTTATGGGATAGCTCATCCTTCTTGCAAACTGCAGAGCTTTGGCCCCCTTACTGTTTGAGAGTGCCAAAAGCTGTAATTTACAGACATGCCACAAATTTGTTGTCATACTTCAAATAGCATCTTATGTTCAGCATGGTTGTTGCAGCATAGATAAGATTTTCGGTAGCAATTGGCACCTTTATATTCAACTTCAGACATAACAGGAGACATCCACATTGTAGACAGATGTTTATTGCTCTCTGAGATCATAGACCTATTTAAGGTCTGTTAAACCAAGCAACAGATTTGAAACACAAGAAATTGTTGCCTGTTTCAAAAATCCTTGGCTACACAGCTTGCAGTTATTGGTTAGTGACACTTTACTTATATGCATTTATGCTAAAGCCGTGACAGACATTGCTTCTTCTGTTTAAACAGAGCAGAAGCAATAGCTGTTCCACTCAGGTACAGCGTGATAAGAAAGAAATGCAAAGGAAATAAGATTTCTAGACAAGCATAAAAATAGTGCATCACTTGCTTAAAAAAAAAAAAAAATTTAAATACATACAGAAAGTAGATAACACAACCGGGTAATGATTGTTATAATTATCTAGTAAGCTTTGTGAAATTGTAAAGCTAATGGCATCACACAATGAGCAGAGACTAAGCAAAGGAACCAGCAATTGTAAAACAATTAACCTTGTTCTACTTCTGTAACTTTTTAGGCTACTATTAAAAGCCACTTGCCATTTTAGATCTTTACAGAATAATGAAAGACTAGGAAGTATTATTCAACAAAGAAAAAATTTTATTTAATTGTCTATCCCCTTAGCACCATTTGCAATTATTGGAACTTACTTTGAGCTTGAAGAAACATCTTATGCTGGTGTAAATGCCTTCTGAGATATTAGACTTCAGTGACCAGCCAGGTTACACCTTGTTAGGACTGGTACATAGTGCTTAGCAATATGGTTTAGCAATGGCTTTTCTCAGTGTTAGGTTGATGGTTGGACTAAATTATCTGAAAGGTCAAATTAGACAATTTTATGATTTAACAGCCACTCTTTACTTTGGATAGTTTAGATAGCTAGACATAGCTATTTAAATGGACATATCACTGTTGAAAGGGCAAGTGCAAGGGACTTCATGGACTGAGTGTTCTGGCTTGAGGAGCTCCACTAGTATTACACAGGAACTAAGGTAGACGGGAAGCAGAAGGCATGGTGTTGTTTCACCTTCACCTATGTGAAAACACCGATCTGCGAGGCTGTGTACACAAGCATGGATGAAATACATGACTAATTGCAACAAAACATATTAGCAATGATTATTGCCAGTCTTGAAAAATCACTTCCAATGCAAAGCACCGGTATGTCCCCAGCTGGTCTCCTTTCAGCGTCTTCCCTGATGACTTTGAGGAAAGAACCAATATAGATTCATATAAAAATTATGAAAAAAAAAAAGAGGTACATAAATGACACCAAGATGAAGAATTAGCAGCAAAATACTCTGAAGGACAAAGTCAGCATGACTATGATAAATTGGACAAGTGGTGCAAGAAGATAAAAGACAATAAAGTGATTGATTCCCCATTGCTAAACCTAAAAATCAACTGCAAAACAAGGACCACAATCTCCAAGGACTAAGTTTTAAGTGCACTAGAACTAAACAGAAGTCCTTTGCACCACAAATACCATCTACTGCAAATGAAAATGTGTAGGTGTCCAGCGTTTATGACAGGCAAAGGGTTCTAGTCTGTTCTGCTCAATACTGACGAAAACACAACTGAGTCTCCAGTTTTGAGCGCCACACTTTAAGAGAAAGAAAGCAAGGGCAAAATAAGACAGCAGGCTGTTCATTGCTACTAACGTGTGAGGAGTCAAGCTGCATGGCACCTGAAGGACTGGCTCCCAGTATACCTAACACCCCTCCCACATCTTCCACTTCACCCAGTAGCAGTGACCCATCTCCATCTTCAGTCCCTGCTCTATGTCCCCTTCCTTTCCTGTGTCTTTGATCTTTCCATAGGAAATGCTGTGGTTTATTACTTTTTAAATTTTCAATTCTTATGCAAGCATTACTCTACCTTAACTGTACTTTACAGAATGGAAATGTACTCTGAAAGCAAGATGTTTCCTAAGTCTCAATACCCCAGGTTGATTCAGCTTGCTCACATGATAAAGACTTATGATAAGCAGTATTGCTTAAATCAATAAAGCAGTGTTTGGCCTTCTAGTGCTTAATCCTCAGAATGGTAGTAGATGTATATGTTGACCCAAATAAACAAATAGAAAGAAATGTTCCTAGAATACTAGAAACACAGTTAGATTGCATACTACTAGAAAGATAGTTTTGTGTTTAAAATTTGCCCAGCACTTCCCTTGGATTTATATTCATGCTTATATTCATCCAACCACACAATTCAAGTAAACAGCCTTAAGGAAGGGGGAAAAAATAACTTAAGACACTTCAGTTCAAATATTTCAGTGCAGCCGTTTCCCATTCAATTAGATTTTCATGCCTTGGGTCAAGTCCTGCATTACACTAAGTTTTCTGCACGGTTCTATACACCACCAGCATTTTAATAAACACCCTTATGTTTGAATCTCATGCCATAGCATTTCATTTAAAAAAGAAAACAACCATTTTTCATTTCACAGCATTATATTTTTGTCTATATTGTAGTTTAAATTTGTAGTTTGAGAGAATACCACCATGAACCTACATGTTCCCTTACCGCATGGCTATTCTGCTAACTTAATTACTGTAGCACAGATGAATTTAAGAAAGTGAAATCTTGCACACCAGATATTTTTATATTCTCTTGGGTATCTTACTATTGAAAAAGCATGATCACAGCATAGAATGACAATCCTTATTGCTGCTCTTGTCTGGCATAACTTGAAATATCATCTGCAACTACAACTGAAAAGTTTCTTAGGATACTGGAGTTCACTGTAGAGCAGAATTCTGCAAGGCCTTTCAATTAACTATGTTCCTTTGTGCTCAGTGACACCCATTGAGTCTGTGAAGTACAGCTAAAAGAGGTGTATAACACACTTCTCTAACATAAGATCCAAATTTCAGAAAAAAACATGTCTCCGCTATACCACTACAAACTTGTTTACTTCTCTTCATGCTTGAAGCTTGCTTTTTATTGTTGGTGGTTCTGTGAGACTACTTTTGGTCCACAAATCAGGGTTTTCGCCAGAGATGGAGAAGACCAGAGCAGAGCGCAAGGCTAGCATTACCCTCTCTGTGCTTGTGTTTCAAGAAACTAATGTAGTTACAGCATTTAGGAGTCACCTTCCCCAATATTTCCAGAAGAAACATTTGGCTGCTTTTCTTTCTAAATTAAGTGTTGATCTAAATTACAGTTTCACAGAGCACCTGTGAAAGAAAGGATTGGAAACTTTAACCTTTGCATTGGTTAAATTTTGAGGTGTCAATGAACACCATTTAGATGTGTCCTTCTTTTGAAGATCTCTACTTCTGCCACACCAAGAGTAGTTTGAGGGCTCCCTTAGGAGAGTATGTACCAATCATCTATTGTTCTTGTGCAGAGCTATCTGCCTCAGTCCCTAGACTGAATTTTTGAGGAATGAACAAGTAACTCTCACCACAAGAAAGGAACAGGTAAGTCTTCTTTCTCCCTGCCACCCCTCTACCTGCTAATATGCTCCCTACATTCTTGACAAGTCTATAGCAACAACACAGTGAACTCAAGATGGTGATGGTTTCACTAGTGTCACCCTGCCTTGTATAATTCAAGCCAAACTGCCAACGCTGAAGGGAGCATGAGCACACACTAACCTTGCCATTCAGAACAAGAACAGACACTTTTTGAAGGTGGATCCTTACCTTATAACAACAAGAAAGGCCCTACATGACATTATGGGCAAGTTTGCTAGTGTAATGACAAATCCAGCCAAATCAGCCATGTCACATGAATGACATCATAGATATTTAAAAATTTATTTTATTATAGAACTCAGATAAACAAGAGCTCTTAAAAATCCACATTTAAAGATAAGCTGGTCCTTCCATTCAGTACAGGAAGAGATTCACCCTGCTTGTGTGGCTTTTACTAAATTAGCTACATAATGCCAGGGAGGTTGGAAGGGATTTCTAGAGGTCATATGCTCCAACCCTCCTTCTCAAGCAGTTGGCCAGGGCCATGTTGATATGGTTTCTGAGTATCTCTAAGGAGGGAGATTCCCCAGCCTCCTTGGGCAACCCATGGCACTACTCAGTCCCAAAGAAGTGTTTCCTGATGTTCAGAGGGACCTCCTTTGTTTGAGGTTGTGACCACTGCCTCTGGTCCTGTCACCGGACACCTTTTAAAAGGGTCTGACTCTGTCTTCTTTGCACCCTTCCTTCTGGTATTTACAGACATTGATGAGGTCCCCTGAGCTTGTCTGCATGCTGAGCAGTGCCAGCTCTCTCAGCCTTTCCTCCAGTTCCATCATCTTTGTGGTCATTCACTGGAGTCTGTCTTGTACTGTGGAGCCAGAACTGGACACAGCACTACTAGCTTCATGTAAGTGTTTTTGCAGTACTAGTCAGCACACACATATGTGACAACGATTTTCTGACTTTAATATGTGAAAGCTGCTTGGAATTTTCTAGTTTCCCTTATGGTCTTACCCTTTTCCATAGTCATTTAATATTTGGCCTAAGCAACTGTAACAAGGTCTGATTGATATCACATGCCTCACAGTATTTGTATGCTGATTTTTTTTTTTAAATTTTTTTGTTGTTGTTGTTAATGCAAAGAGAGGGGTTTCTCTTTTAAGAGGAACACAGAGAATTTTCCATTATGGTTTTCTCTAGCAATACAGTGAGAAGTTATCTGTGTTTGCTGTTGCTCTTAAATGCAGTGACATTTCACAGAAAGCTATTCTGTGCTCAAGAAGGCCTCGGAGAGGTCAGAGACTTCTCAAAAATCCATTTAAAAGAATAGCTGAAAAAACAAAGAGACGCAGATACTATGTAATAGCTAATTGAAATGCTGTTTCATTTTACAATTCTCTAATGAGGTGCACTATAACACAGTGACTGAAATAACTTTAGGTAATGGGACTACCTCTATTAATCTACTTATAAGGAAGCTGTTCATTAATTAAGGTGGACACAGCAATCAGGGTTGCTGAACAATGACAATTCACATTGTTGACAAGTATCTAATTAGAAATTAATGGCAGAAAACTGTCCAAATATATATCCCTCATCTACCAGAGAAGTATGTATCACAGGTGTACATAATGAGACAATCTAACATGCCCACCCTCAAATTATATCCAGGAATCAGTTTAAAAAACAATAACCCTTCATTACACATTAGACAATTATCTCAAAGCAGGTGTCTTGTTAAAACTGTCTCATTGCTTCTATTGTGAGTCCTTTATAAGCCTCAAGATTTGTAGTTACTTGAAGATTAACACCCCCACAGCCACCAAAGAATTAAAAAAACCCAATAAAACCCACAAATACAACTGCTCCCCCCCGAACAAAAGCAAACAAACAAAACAAAAAAAAAATCAAACCAAACACGAACACTTAACCACCACCAAAACCCACCCAACCCATGAATGCAAATTACCCAGGAATCATCCAACACTGACAAAGGTCTGTCTGGAAGGAAGATTCTAAGAATTCCTCAGTGTCTTTCTGTACAGTGGGGAGAATACAGTCCCATGCAACTTATTTACAAGGCATCTTATCTAGCAACCTTGAGACACCATACTATGAAAAACTACTTATGTGAGGTTAAAATAAACTATTTATTTTATGTGCTTAACGGTCTGGATTTGTTTGGATTTTTGATTGGTTGTTTTTTGTTTAAACTTTGAGAAAGTTAAATATCTGACAATGGTATTTTCTGTCATTCAGCTCAAATAAGGCACAGAAACCACTTCCTTGACAGAAACTTATACATCCAGAAATGCTGATGCACTTAAAAGATTGTAAGACCAAGGACTTGATAAGCAAGCATATTGCAGAGCATATCTTACCTCCTCAACAATTTTTTATTTTTCAGTAAGCCCCGTTTATTAATCCCATGTCTCCTAGCATACTATGCAGAAATATGTAATTAGTGCAACATATTTCATAAGCTATGTTAATAAACCCTAACATCTTTCTTGATGCTTTGGGAAAAAAAAAAGAGATTAAAACTTCCAAAGAATATTGAGGAATTTATGTTTGAGGCAATTTGTCTTCCCTCTTGAAAACCTTTAACACTGTCTGTCATTCATAATATCCCAGAGAAAGAAGGAGATCTGACCCCTTTGTGTGTTTGCATTTTGCAAGTGTGGCTGGGCTGGACTGCTCACTTTTGGGTCTAGAAAGGTATATTTATTCCCTTGATGCACACTGGGCTTCTCAATCAGGGAAAGTATCTTTGATCTTCTGAAGGTCTAGACACTGACAAAGCCAAGGTCTAACTTGAAAATATTATACATTGATAGTGTTCATGGCTTCAGAATAGAGTGAGACACATCATTCTTGCTCAGACTCTTGAAGTACATTTCCCCACACACTGCTAATTGTCTGTGCTTTTGGGGAGTACGACATTGACACTATCTTGATCCCTCTCCTTCATTCCTGTGACATGGTAGGTTTTGCAACACATACAGGCGTAAGGCATCCATGGTGAGGACTTGAAGAATATTCTAAGTCTTTTAGACTAAACAACTTTTTGTGGCCATTTTTCACATGCAGGTGTCTGAATACTCTGCCCTGGGAGTTTCCTTTAGTTCTGCACTCCAATTCCCTAGGCTGAACAAGAAAGATTTTTAAACCAAAGTTTTCTTTTTAGACTGCCTAGTGAGGCATCTGATCTCTCAGGTTCAAGAAAGATAAAATTAAAGCAGAGTCTACAGCCTCCAAGTTACCCAGAAACTTTCAGCACACCTGCCTAAATATAGCATACAGTCTTCTTGTCAACATTCAGGAGCTCAGATACATAAGCAAAGAATCCATTTTATGACTTCTAACCTTCAAGAACTTGACCTTGAAGCTGAAACCAGATTTAGCTTTTCCCAGGTGTAAATCCCTTTAAGATGACAATATGAAACCTTCTCTTGAAGGACCCAGTATTACACCCAGAATTTGTCTTGAGTACTATTTGACTACTTATCTCCAGTATTCCAGAATATACTTCCACTAGTGCAACAGGCTTCTTTTCACAGGTAGACATATCCCAAGAAAGAACAGCTCTTGGGCCAGGTTCTAGAAGCAGCAGAGAAAGGCAGATGGTTCTCACACATGCTTTGGAGTTAGCTGTTTCAGCCACCTCCAGCTCCATCCTGCACAGCACCCCACTGCAGTAGCACTCACCTGGCTGGTCCTGAACCCTTGCTTAGGTACTGGGCTTTCCTCTACCTGGAGGAAAGAGCCAGCAAGCTGGATAGCTTCTCCACACCCAAAGGGCAAACCACTCAGCGATAGTCAAGTACCACTTACACTGTGAATGACTAAAATTCAGGTTTTACAACTTCTTACCATTTTTTCAGAAGAGGAATTTTGCAAGAGGAATACAGTCAGCTTCACAGTATTGTGTTAAGACTTCTATATGCATCAAGACAAGTAAGTTAGTCCACTCTTTCAGTGTTTTGCACATCTTTTGCTGGCTACAGAATGCAGTGGTCCCCTGTCCTGGCACTGTCATACATGGCTGTAAGAGAACTGATGCAAACTGTCTCTGCCTCTTTGAAGCTGAGAAAGAAGAAAAACCTATATTTGCATTAGTGCTGTAGCCCATGCTGCTTCATCCTTGAAATTAAAGATGGGGGAGTAGGCAGAAGACAACTGTAAGACGGAGCACTAACTGTGAATATGGTCTCATCAATTTACTTTTTGTATTAATGTGAACATTTCCCTCTGTTTAAGTGCCATACAGCTTTACTTCATTATTTGCAGCTAACTGTGATGCAGTTAGAAGATAATGATTCCTCACTGTAAATTAGATGCTATTATATGAGTTGTTTCAGATTGGCATCTTGACATTAAGAGATAGTTATATTTTTAGAAGTAGCCAGGAAATTTGCTCTTTTACTTCGGAAACCGTAAGCAAAATTTTGCTTCTTCAAAATGCATACACTCATGAATGGCTAAACAAGCCAATTTCCCCATGGACATGCATCATTTATCAGACATCCTGGAGAATCTGCAATCCCTGTCACGCAACAGTCCCATTGAGACCAGTAAGGCCATTCTCAGATCTACAGGATCAGACCTTTGCATTTGAGAGCAAACAAGCAAGCAAACAGCTATTTTGCAGGCTCTACTGAATCCACTGTCCTGGAATATCCTGAGCTTCCATAGTGACCTTTGGGTAAGCCCTCACTGTTGATCTGCCCTGACAATTTGACAATAACCTCTGATCTCAGCATTTCAGAATTGCAAGTAGAGATTGAGATGATGATCTGTCTCTCTGCAGTATGAGAGTACGGTATATATATCCCAGAGAACAAGCTCATACTAAGGAAAGGGCACATCTAGGAACAGCTAGGAAAAGGGTAAAGTGATTAGAAAAGGAAAGGAGCTGATGCTGAAAGGTGATGGAGAACAAAAGAAAGAGAATGTGATCTGCAGTCAGATACAACATTAGTGGTGCTACCCTGTCCAGTTATTGTGTGCAAACTGTGGACTGGGATTAAAGAAGGGTATGTAGTTATGCCCAATCCTGTGCACAAAGTAGTAGTATAAACTATAAACGCAGTGCATAAAGTCTAATAATCACTGGCAGTTACTACTACCAGGAGCAGTGGTAACCAAGCAAATTTTTGTATGCATGCACACATGGTCTGCTGTATTCCTTTACATCAGTTTGTAGTAGAATATAAGTTACACTGATATGATAATAGGAATAGAATTGAGGACAATTGTTTTCTTTCCCATTATTCTTCAGGTACTTCTGAAAATGCTAACAGGGAACAGCATAGTTAACATACATGTTAACATCCAGACAGCATGTATTTCACCTAACTAACGTCTTCAAGACCAGAGCTAGGTCACCTGAACAGACTGGTGAGATAAGTATGGTTGAATTTATAAAGCCTCCTTCAGAGTACCTAAGATAAGTACATTGTCCTTACTTAGGACTTCTAAAGAGTATTTCAGTGACTTTGGCAAGTCACTGCCTGTGGAACAGATCTGAAAGGCACCAGAGGTCACGAAGGACAGCAAGCTGAACATGAGCCAGCAGCGTGCCCTGGCAGCACAGAAGGTTATATAGCAATCCTGGGCTGTATTATCAGAAGCACTGCCAGCAGATCAAGAGAGGGGATTATCCCTCTTTGCTAAGAACTTGTTAGATTGCATTTAGAATGTTGTGCACAGTTTTGGGCCCCCTGCTATAGGGAAGGCATCAGTAAACTGGAGCTAGTTCAGTAGGAGGCCACCAGGATGGTCAGGGTTAGAGCACTTGCCCTGTGAAGGGAGACTGAGGGTCTGGGGACTGGTTCAACCTGAAGATAAGACATCTCCAGGGTCATCCAATAACAGTCCCTCAGTACCCATGAGGTAACCCAGTAAGTAGAGTCATGCTCATTACATGTAGGAGGACACCAGGCATAAAGAGAAGTGAGAGGCACAGACTGGATGCAAGGAGATATTTTTTCACCCTTAGAACAGCTGTCCACTGAACTGAGATGACCAGGCAGGCTTTGCATGATTCATCTGGATATTTTCAAGACTGGAAAACTCAGAACAACCTGATCTGATCTCATAGCTGACAACACTTGGAAAAGGCAGCAGAGACTTCCTGAAGTCCCTCACAGCCTCAACTACCCATCTACAATCCACTTTGCCTGCAGTTCCTGCTCTCAGTGCAGTCTTTTCTTTATTTTATAAGTCCATAAAGCACAAACTGACCTTGAAAGACAAAGGATCCCAGCTTCTCTTTCCAGCAAAGTATCTCCACCTTCATGTAGTGGTCCCACTGCTTGTTCAGTTGAGATCAGCTCAAGTTGGCAGTTCATTTTCCTTCTGGGTGCGCAAGCAGGTCTCTAGCTTGGTAAATGAGGCATCTCTTTGAAGCTCAGAACTATGTATCTTGGAACAGAAGGGGCTCAGGTCCAGGTCTCTCACGTCCCAGACAAAAGGAAGGCAGAAACATCACCACCAACATTGTTTTAGTATTGGGTATGAGCTAATCATAAAGATATCTGTGTCATCATCAAAGCTGAGAGATTAAGTGAACTTTAGGTCAAATGTGTTCCTGAGTTGGTGAATACTTGTTATTTGCAATAGGAATTCCAGATTTTGTATGCATAAATAGATTAGAGTTTGCAAAGCCATTCAGCATGTTCCTGAAAATTTAAGAGTATGGGTACCCAGAAGTTGATTATTAAACTCTCAGTTAGTGTTCTTAAGGCTGGGAAAACTTTGATGTTGATGCTGTAGTCTGATGTCTTTGATATCTTTGCGACAGATACTCCACCCAAGAATTCCTTTTGTGAGGCAAATATTTTAATTCCTGAAAAAAAAAAAAATATCTTTTCAAAAGACATGCAGAAGTGATGCTATGACTCAATGGTAGGTAATTTCCCATATCATTCTGTCAGGACATGCTATTGTCAATAACATTTGACAGCTAAAAGATTGAGCTTTCTCAGCTTCAGCATTTGGATGGCAGGTCCCAGACACTCCTTATGCCTTGTCAGCTAACCTCCCAGATTGGCTCTGTGGCTTACGACCTTTCTGCACAGTTATATAAATGTCCTCTTACATGACAGTAGTTATATTCTGTGATTCTGTAACCTCTCAACCTTCCTTACTTATAAACACAAATGTGAGCTCCTTCAGTGTCTCGGTGAAAGAAAAGCTGGGGTGTTTTTTCCAGAGTGAGAGTAATTCTTGCAGTGATCCCTCTCTATTTTCAGGGTTGCCAGGCCCCAGCTGTTGTAACTGGATGCAGTGTGCAGGTAGATGGCTTCTTCCTCTGAAGCGTGGAGGCAGCAGCCTGGGTCGAGGGGCTCATGGGGAGGCTGTGATCTCTGCTGCAGCGAGTGAGGAATGAGGAAAAAAACCCCACAGCAACACCGGTGAGGTGTCTCTGGCAAGTACACAGAAGCTTTCCAAGTCCTTTAATCAGTGTTTCTGGAAGGCTAATGTAATGTCCCTGAAGAGCAAGCTCAAGTTTAGGCTGATGATAGTTATGGTATGTTAAAAATTCTGGCAATTCATAGCTTCAGTTTCTTTTTCTCCCTAGAGCTGCAGGGCTGACAGATGCTATGAGGATACATATACAGGCTTTCTTCTCAATATGCTTAAATAAGGCAAAGATTAGAAAACAAAAAAAAAAAAGACTGCTTAAAAGCCGCATGAGAGCTTGATAAAAAACAGCACAAAGGCATTTAATGAATAATACATTAACTGTTAAGCAAACAGATGAGAATTGCAGGCTAGACCATCTCACAGCAAGGTATGAGTGCAACCTCCAAAATTACTGTCCTCAAAATCCTGACATAGCTCCCACCCCACGCTGAAAGTGCCTTAGTTCTTAGCCTAAAAACACTCCATGCAACTCAGTAATGTTAATGCCATTCCTGGAAACTACATGAAGAAGATTTTAAAGGCTGATATTGCAAAGCTCAAAACTACTCCTCAATTTTCTTTTTGTCAGGACCTTAAAGCCAAGTATAGAACATTGGTACTAATGGAACTTGACTGACTTACAGAAGCTGAGGGTCTGTTGCAGTATGTTCAAATAGGCAACCACGTTGGAGTGACCACAGCTACAACTGGAGAGTTTCTTGGGGAAGAATCGGGGGGTTGTTATACACTGAGACTGGAAAATATGCAAGTAGAGGGCCTCTGGCTCTGCAGCATGGAGAGACGACTTCTTACATCTACCTAATGATCTTAATACTCAACTGAGGTACTCAGATAAACAGTGATTAAAGCATTTGTCCCACTATTCAGGCTTCATTATAGTTATTTTTATTTTTTTTTAACAAACAAGGGACTGAGATAATATAAAGGAGTAAATTTCTTCACGCCTTGAACTTGCATCTTAATAAGTCAGCTTCTTTCCAAAATAAAAATAAATTTTCTCTTTTGTAGTTTGAATATCCTAGGGTTTTAAGATTATGTTTTTGTTTAGCTCCCTGAATTCTGACTGTAGAAGGAAGAATTGGGCTCATAAGGAGTTTTGTAGCATCCTTCAGAATGAAGTTCTCTTTCTGTGCAATGGCAATGCTTTAATATTAGTCTTTCCTCTGGAAGGTTCCTATAAGTTAACATAATTTACACTGAAGAAAAATCTCCCCTCTGACTGTTCCTCTGTACGTTAATTAAATGCAGAAACAGTCTAAAAGACACGACAGAATTGTTAGAGAGAATGGAGACTGTTGTTGAACTCTGTAAAAGCTACATTTCTTCAAGGCTTTTCCTTACATCACTTCTGGTAATCCACAGCATGGTATTACACACCACAAGTTCTGAAATGGAACATTCAGCAGCAAGATTAATCTTTCCTATTTAAATCTCTTGTATTTGCTCATTTCTTATCTAACATGTATGTCTTCTTTGTGGACCTGTAGAACTGGTTATAATCAGATGGACAAAATTCCACACTCATCCCGAGGTCTAGTGTTGTCTGTTGACTTGAAGGTTTTTTCTTTTTCTTTCTTTTTTTTTTTTTTCTTTTCACCCAGATAACGGGTAATATTAAACAGAGAAACACAAGCTGAATTTAGGCTCTCTTCATGAGAGCTTTTCTGTACCTAGAGTTTTGGAGCATGCTATTTCACAAGTTTTGACAAACACATACAGAGTTTAAATAGATCTGCAGTGCTTCTAATCCATTATGGTAAAAAAAAATAAATGCGTGCTCTGCTTTATCTTTGCATGTCCCCAACTGAAGTAAAGCCAGCTCTAGAGCTCCCTTGAAATTCTCCCTGTTGTAATTTTCTTATTTGGACTGAACAATTCTGTAGCAATAAATTTATTTCCCTTACTTTACAACGCCAAATAGAAAATATCCTCCTCTGGTTTTGCTTACTTCTGTTCTGGTGATATTACGCGTTATTGAAGAAGATAATTGGCATACGATTTGTACTTATTGCTGATTAGGAAGCTGTTAAGACAGTGATACTCATAGTTTCACTATAGATTTTCATGCTAGAGGTTTGCATAAGTGTAGGTAGAAGATCTTTATGGGAACAATAGTCATAAATCCAGGACAAATGTTGATTAGTCAGGTTTATAGTATGCACTAATAGTACAGAACCATGAGATAATTTTAAAACGTTTCTAGAATGTAATTTGCCCCTGTTCTAGATTCTTGAAAGGTTGCATTGTGTGTTTCTTTGCTTTTGCATATATGCATGAAGAAAGTAAACTTGACTGGGAATCAGGTATTTCTGTACTGCAGCTGCTGCTGTGCACAACAGCTTATATCTCCAGCTGCCAAGATGCAGCTAGAATGAAAATAACCTTTCATTAGTACTCCAGTTCTCTCCAGAGAATACTTTTGCATATTCTCAGGTATGGCTTCAAGTACTTCCAGTATGCAGGGGCATAAGTAATAAATAAAAGCTTGTGATCTAGTGACTCCTGCGATGCCAAACCAATATGCTTTTGATGAAAACTAGAACATGACTTTCATTTCAATAGTTATTGGGTGCTGAATCTGGTGAATGTAAAATATTGATGATTCCTTCCTGCTGATTTTCTTTTTGTTACTGCTGTCGTGGTTTCGGGCAAATTTACCAAAACCAGACCGATAGATGGCCCTTCCCTCCCTCCCCCTACCACCCCAAAAAAGAGGAGAGAGAGAGAGATAAGGAGATTTAGAAGTTTAGAATGAACTAAACTAATGTAGAATTAATATTAAAATCAAAAAGAAGAATAATGAAATCGATACAATATATACAAAACCATATCAAAACTCCCAGGATGACGTCACCAGCAGGCACTGGGGAAGTCCCAGACTGGACTCAGCAATGGATGGGAACTGGGTTCCAGCTCTGGAGTCAGGA